>CM068836.1:13704890-14304890 GCA_028554795.2 Sinohyriopsis cumingii
CAGTAATAAATGACATCAGTAGTTAAAGGTAGAATTTGGTATAATTTTATTAAGTCGGGTTTTCTATAAAATACTGTTAATATTATCTTATTAAACATTTCTATTTGGAATTGTTGGTATACCAGTAGTGTAAATCAAATACTATAAAATACTGTTAATATTATCTTTTTAAACATTTCCATTTGGAAGTGTTGGTATACCAGTAGCTTAAATCAAATACTATAAAATAATGTTAATAGTATATTTTTAAACATTTCTATTTGGAAGTGTTGGTATACCAGTAGTGTACATCAAATACTATAAAATACCGTTAATAGTATCTTTTTAAACAATTCCATTTGGAAGTGTTGGTATACCAGTAGTGTAAATCAAACACTATAAAATACTGTTAATAGTATCTTTTTAAACATTTCTATTTGGAAGTGTTGGTATACCAGTAGTGTAAATCAAATACTATAAAATAATGTTAATAGTATATTTTTAAACATTTCTATTTGGAAGTGTTGGTATACCAGTAGTGTACATCAAATACTATAAAATACCGTTAATAGTATCTTTTTAAACAATTCCATTTGGAAGTGTTGGTATACCAGTAGTGTAAATCAAACACTATAAAATACTGTTAATAGTATCTTTTTAAACATTTCTATTTGGAAGTGTTGGTATACCAGTAGTGTAAATCAAATACTATAAAATACTGTTAATAGTATCTTTTTAAAGAATTCCATTTGGAAGTGTTGGTATACCAGTAGTGTAAATCAAATACTATAAAATACTGTTAATAGTATCTTTTTAAACATTTCCATTTGGAAGTGTTGGTATACCAGTAGTGTAAATCAAATACTATAAAATAATGTTAATAGTATATTTTTAAACAGTTCCATTAGGAAGTGTTGGTATACCAGTAGTGTAAATCAAATACTATAAAATACTGTTAATAGTATCTTTTTAAAGAATTCCATTTGGAAGTGTTGGTATACCAGTAGCGTAAATCAAAATCTTGTTCATTCCTGACATATAATTGTGGTTCCAACATTTGATCATTGCTTCTATACTCTATAGACCCAATCATGATTTTCCAGTTAGTGATTGGGCAAAAACATGCAAAACATATTGACTATTTAACCTACATTTTCTAAATTAAAATTATGCAATTTCATTAAATCCCTTTCTACTCTCTCTCTCTCTCTCTCTCTCTCTCTCTCTCTTTTGCCATGATGAAAAATACACTAAAGTATATTGGGTGAGAGAAAAAACTTGAGCATGATGAAAAATACACTTAAGTATATTGGGTGAGAGAAAAAAACTTGAGCATGATGAAAGCTTTGAACTTGAAACTTCAACAAACAGAATAACCTAAGTTGTTATAATGGTATGTGTGCTTTCAATGGGATTTTTCTAGTCACACATAATACCAGTGATGCCAAGTTATAATTGTATTTTCATGGGATTTTTCAAGAATCTTGCATAATACCAGTGACACAGAGTTGTTATAATTGTATTTCCATTGGATTTTTCAAGAATCTTACATAATACCGCTGATACAAAGTTGTTATAATGGTATCCATGGGATTTTCTAGTCTTACATAATACCAGTGATACAAAGTTGCAAAAGACAAGGGCCATGCTGTGCTGGAAATTTCTTGTCTAGGTGGCTGTAATCGATTCTGATTTTTGTTTTGGTTTTATATACAAAACAAAAACAACCCACAAGGTTCTTAAATGGACCATTTAAAAATGTTTGAATGCCCTAAGTCAAATCTTTTCCTTTTTTTATGTCCCCATTGGTCAGTGTCAGTTTTATGTCAATGGATCCAGATCGGGACCTATGATGGTAAAACTGACTGAAGGATTAAACAAAATATACAAATCTTATAGCAGTATTGATGTCAAGTACTAGAATGACTTGGATAAACCTTAAATAATTTAAGATGTTGGAATTGTTAGACATTTTCCTTGTCACTCACATATTCATTCAGACTTCCACTTTAGACACTTTCATAATAAATTGTACTCAGCATCATTTGTGATTGTAGGCACCACGTGACTGTGCCATTGGCAGACCTGCTAACTCTTACAATTTTGCAGTAAGTCTTAAGAAAATTACCCTTAAAATAACGGCGTACTAGAAAAAACTACAGAAAAATTATAATTGCCAAAAAATCTGGATAATTGGTTCATATTTTTTTATTTGGATCCAGGTTTCATCTTAGAATTAGTAAAATTAGTCTGGGAACCAGTCTAACTTGACAGCATCACCCCTCCCCACCCCACCCCCGGACACTTTAAACTGCACCTGTTTGTTCATGCAAAGCGTCTGCATGATCAGACTGTTGATTATATAATTTTTTTAAATGACATCCAGAAAGCGATGTATGATTAAGACGAAAGGGAAAATAAGCTTCCAGAAAAGTGTTAATAATCAACACGGTAATAAAAAGGAGTATTCAGATTCTTGTGAATAAAAGCTTGAAAGGACACAATTACATTTATTGGACATCACGTGCCAATTTGAGTATGTCTCGTGGCAGGAGATGTGATTGTCATCGTCATGTGAAATGGAAAAGAATTTCCAAGAATTATGTCAAGTTGAGAGATAGCAACAAGCCATTGAGCTGCATAGGGTTTGGAACTAGAGTTTTCCAGCTTTAGCAGTTATTGATATTTTGTTACATCTTACTGAAAATTGGTCAATCTTACGGCAAAAAATCAACCGCCTTACAGAGACGGACTCGTCAGGGTTGGCAGGTCTGCATTGGGATTGTGAGCACCACATGACTGGGTAATTGGGATTGTAAGCACCACATGACTTGGTCCTACAATGTAAGACATAGCACATGTAGTTTTTGTTTTAGTGCTGTGACTTACTATCCAAATATCAGCCTTGTATAGCGTGTTCCAATGTCAGTTGACATCGGAATGAGTAGTAAAACTTTCAGGAATATCTCACACACTTGGCAGCCTATACTGACACTCTTCCACTAATTTATGTATAATTAATATACTTACTGTGCAGTCTTTATCCTGGCGGAATGAAAATATGACACTAGTAAATGGATGCATTTTCATGTTCTGTTGACATACATTTGAATTTGTTGCAATGTGATGGTAGTCGAGGTATGCCGAAGTATGTATAAGTAGATTCATTTGGAGGATACATTTCTTGAACAAAACATATTTTTTTATTCATTTCATTAAAGAATAATATTTCAACTTAACCCCATTTCATCATTCCCTGCTTTCATCACTTTCCAGCCAACTGAAATGTAGGCCAATAAAACTTTAAAACAGGTCCATTTCTTTTGTGAGAATGAATTTATTAGAGATAAGAAATCAGGGCTGTTCCAGTAAAACATATATCCCCCCCCGGGGATGGCACTTCAAAAAAACTTCTGTAGGAGGTTGTGTTTCAAACTATTTTGATTCTGACAGTGGAAGGTTAGTTAGGAAAATCACTTCTGTTATGGGTTGTGTTAACAAAATGAGAAATCGCTGGTAGGGTTGTCAGAAGAAAAAAAACACATATATATTTAAAATCGCATCTAACCCCCTCCTAGCGGTCTAACGTGAATAAAATACTGGGTCAGAAAACGATGCCAGTACAGGTAATTTGAACAAATTTGCATACTTTTAAAGCAGTGATACTCGTTCAGCAAATTACGTCAACGTCGCGGATATAAAAAATGTGCTTTGTGCAGTATGCAATTTTTATTGAACTTTTAACTTTAAAAGTGCATTTCGCGATGTAATTCGCGCTGCCACAGCTGTCTCACAGCGCTTGATGCAACATCCAGATATCTGGATACTTCAGTTCGATATGACTGGCTGTTAAACTAAATTTGATTGGTTCATTGGGCCCTGGAACAAACATTTTATGGTAGTTTTAGCCTTACTTTCATGATGGAAGTTTTACAAATGTGTGTTTTGAATAAGGGCCACATAGGAAACCAACATGGCTGAATCTCAACATGGTTTGTCTTAAGATGATGTTCTCAGTCGGCAAATACTGGCTGGTGATAGTTATGATGACAATGAATTTCATGTATATTGGTCTGTTGGACATTGGGAAAATGTCACTGGAAATACCAGTGTGTGATTTTGAGCCCAACATTGATGTTGAGTCCGAGTCCGATGTATATGTTGGATGGACAATATGCCGGTTATATTTATTCAAGATACCCATGTCTTAACAAGCAGACTATGGGAATGTTGGACTTAAAAAAGCATTATAGAAGAGACAAATCTGGCATAAGAGGCAGCAAAGCACCGATTCAAGGAAGTGAATCTTTGGCAGAGTTCATGTACTTTTGCTGGTGGGACTCCTATTTTTACCAAAATGGGAGCCATGGACTCAGTTTTAAAATCCTAATGAGACCTCTGGTTCAGAACTTTTCTTTTTGGAACAGAGATATCCAAGAGAGAATACCCATGGGGCCATACATGTGAGATGTTGAAAATTGCACAACCATAAAGAACAGTAACTTGTTCAAGCTAGTTATGCATATGCATTTCAGACAGCAGGCAATGAAAGGTGTTCACAGCACACAATAATATTCGTACACAGAGAAGGAGGATCATATTAAATTCAGAAACAATTAACAGATTAATGCTCATAGGGACCATCAGAGAATCCCCATACAACATAATTAAGTGCGTGTAGATCTCTAGTTGGCAGAACCACTATGGCAACAAAAGAATAAAGAGACAAACTTCTATATCATGCAGATGTATGACCAAATGAAGTACATGCCCTCTATGTGCAAAAATTAAATGACTTTAAACATAAGAGACTGACTGATCTGTGTAAACTCAAAGCAAGATGGATAAAATTTGTCCTGTTTGTGTTCGGTTCTTCCTATGTATATTTTGATCATGGTGGTATTTTCTGCAGACCTTTTGGCACTTGGTTCCAAGCCATCATTTGGTATTTATATTACAAATTGGATAACTGAAAAAAAGTCTATTATCTAGTACAACTACATTTTTAAGCAGTGTCATTAACTAATGATGAAATTGATGAAAAAAATACTTGATGTCATTCTGATATATGGATTCTTTACTACACTACTAATCTGTTCATCCTGATTCTTTTTTTTTACCATCTCCTTTAGTCTTACTGGTACCAGTGCTTTTAATAAAATTGTAACTTCTATTTTTTTGCGTAATGATGTGTTATTGTCAAAAGGTAAAATGTGCTTAGTGTTGTAAAATCTAAAACTATTAATTAGCAAGGGACTAAAGTAAAAAGTGGGCAGAAATTATTGCCATATTACAGTGTTGTTAGAAACAACAGAATAGTTGTACACGATGTATTTTGCAAAGTTGTAGAACTAGAGCTCCTATTGTCACCACATATTTTACTTAAATAATAATATCATTATTTCTGTATATTCCTATCAGTATTTTCCCAGTGGTAGTAATTTTCTGATCTGATGTTCATTTCTTGTGCAATTTTTACACAAGAATTCTCACAATGTAATCTGCACCAAATTGAGTTTTTTTTAGAAGAAATTACTTTCTTTTAACCCAAAAATCACTGATGCTACGAGTTTTTGCGTTAAAGTCTCACATTAAATAACATCTGAAGTAGCCACGATAGTAGTTTAGAATGCAACTGTACTAATTTCACCTTTGGTATATCCAAATCTTGAATGTGATGGAGGAACATAGGTCCAAAATAAACACATCAGTTTTAGAACCTGTTCATTGAATATGAATCAAGTATCCGAGTCCAGCTGAATTGTTAGAAAATTTTTCTTTTGACATCGTAATTAGCTGTCAAATATGGAGTAAGCCTATGGTCTTTCTGCCATCCCAACCAAGACCCCACCACAACCACGTGACCATGCCCAATGACATCACAGTAATAATCGCTATACAACTAGAGATCACATCTCTTCGAGAATTTTGATTTCAGTAGAGCCTTAACAGAGTGGAACAGTAAGAAAGAGTGACAGATATTTAAGTGTTAGGGAGATATTTAACAATGGCTATTCCTCCCGCCACCACTTCCTCATTGGAGATCAGACACACACAAGACTTAGAGTAAATCCTGAAATCCTGGCAGCATCCCTGCATGGGAGATGACTATTCGATTTTATTGGTCTCTGGTTATCCCATGGTATTTCTGTTACCTGAACATTATCTTACAGTGTGTCCAGTCAGCATGGTCGAAAAAGGCTTAAACCATTGAGAGTTGTTAAAGGACTCATTACTGCAGATGTGAAAGAACGAGAACCATACTATAAATCAGTGAAGATAAAATAGAGTATATATGGGTTTGACTGTCCCTGATTGGTTGATAATGACAGTAAGATTTTAGTAAAAACAATCTTTTGAGAGCTTGTCCTACTTGTAACTGAAAAAAGTGAGGGACATTGTTTTATTAACATAATTTCAGTCCCTTTACAGACCCGAGTTTGGACGACTCATTACTGAAATCAGAAGCGGACTCTTTGGTACATTATTGAACACACACATTTCGAATGTGTATAGATCCAGAAAATGGTGCCGCTGTTATGGTTTTCTTTTCACAAAAGCTGTCATCATAGATGTGTCTATACTGTTACAAATTTGATCATGAGCACTCAAAATTTTAAGTTACTGAATTTTAATATCATGGTGTTTGCACAGGTTTACAGTGGGAACTGAGTTAGTACAGAGAGTCCTGAACTCTTGAGTTTTGTGCAGAAATATGGAATCCAAGCAGAATACATCCATAAATGTAGAGGTTTTCAATCTTGGATTTAGTCTCCCCGTCGCGTTTCACACTGATATGCATATTCACAGAACATTTGTATAGTAGTAGGAAAAGTGAGAAATTTAGATACATATCATAAACAAGACAAACAATATGTCTTGGATCAATATCATAAGAACAGGCTGGAATAGAGAAGTATAATAAAAACAATAATGAGTAGAAGTGAACCTCTTTTTTACGTGTGCAACATTATTTTCTCAGCTTCAGTAAGAAATTTCATCAAAAGGAAGACTATTTTACTATTTAATAAAGGGTGTACAGTTAACTAAACCAATATGAATTTAGCTACTTAAAAGATGTATCAGATCGATTTTAACCTTCTGATCTGTTTCTGTCCATTGTGGTGATATGACCACTGAATCAGTATGGTTGGAAAAATATTTGGCAAATTTAAAAATTGAAAAATCTTTTGGCAGATTATGATTATACACTACTTCTGCCTGAGAGATGTGAATAATTTTATTTCTTGGTTTGTTGATTGTGGTTGTTGCTCAGTTCAAATGCATTATTGAAAAACATTGATGCATTTTCATACTTTGTTACAAATATTTATTACAGATGCATATCTCCAGATATTGGTGAATATAGCTTGAATAAGTTATAACAGTTCTAGTTGGAATGATGAACATTGTTAGAGAAAATTTAAGTGAGCTAAAATGTAAACTTTTCGGCAGTGTGCGATGCAGGATTGTTCAAGACTTTTCCATCTCATATGCTCACCATGAAAAATCCATTTGTACCAACTGATGATGACTTTTAGGTAACTGTCAGAAAGGCATAATTGACGATATTCAAAGGTCTACAAAAATTACTCGAGTCAAAAGTTATAAACTCGTACAGCCGTGGCAAAAATGATTGACTAGTACCTTTGCTGCTGTTGCCACAGTGGATTAGTTGGTTGATTTGTTTTTTGTTGGATTTTTTAACAATATATTAGGTGGAGGAAGAACCCCTGAAAGACCACCAACCTAAATTGGTTGATCTGTGACACAAACTCACTCTGTGAGATGTGCAAGTGGTGTAAAAGCAAGCACCTTAGTACACTTGGGCATATGGAGCCTCTGTTGATTTGATGTTTATCTCCAACAGCCTAAGTCCTTTAGACATGAAATCTCGGGTTTCGGTCGATCATTATGGCCTTTACACCATTTTCAGATGAAGAGAATCTATATATGGCAGCCAGTTTTACTGCTGAAGAAAATCCAAGTCCTTTTGAGACACCAAACACCACTTATGTAGAACCACTGACCTTCCGACATTCTTATTTACACATTGGAGGTAAGTAATCACATGACAAGCATCTTGTACCACTGCCGTGGAAGCCTCTCAGATCTGTATTACAAGACAAGCATCTTATGCCACTTTGCCACGAAAGCCCCTAAGGTCATAGGTATAAGTCAGTGAATGAAAGACTAGAAGTGGGAGATAGAACATGTGACAACTGGACTGAAAGTGCAGAATGTTACTGCTATGCCATCAGTGATGATGATGTTGACAATACAGTTAACTGCAATGACATTGATTTTATGAGTACTCTGGGAAAAATGATTCCTCGACTTTCATCCATTTTTTAAAAACTTACTTATGATATAAAAATGTTTGACTTGCTGTCTTTTAATAACTTTATATTAGTCTTGCAACAAGGCATAAAAATAAGACATCGGTAACTGAAAAAGATGTTCTTACAAGAAATGATATAGTGTAAAAGTAGACAAATGATGCAACATCACTTCCATAGGCATGAATGTTTTGTTTCTGACAAATCATGTATTCTAAGTTTACCAAAACATTTATTGAAAAAAATAATAACTAGGAATCCTAGAATCTGACCACACATTTAAAGCAATACAAGATTTAACTATTATTTTAATCAAAAGCAGCATGCCTGAAAACAGAAAAATAGCAAGACATAGTGATCACTTTAGTAAACACACAGTTTAGTAAGGATACAAATTCATGATTTCTGTATTAGAATACAAATATCTATTATAAAATCTGTATTCATGGATGTTAAATTCGTAGGTATTAAGGGACTGATCAATGACATCTACAAATAATAAGCCACCATGAAAAGTTGTGACATCACAGTATCAGAGACATACTTGGCTGACAAACAAACAAAAGATTGATTATAATGAATGAATACAAATAAAAATATGCAGTAGATTATATGATCTATAAGAATTCAGTAGATTACCGCCAGCCAGCTGTCATTTAAATTACTTCTGTCCCCAACCCAATATTAAAATCGCTTCTACTGCCCACTAACTCATAGCCAGAAATTATGTTTAAAAAATATGCTTCTGTAGGGGGCAGTGTTTTTCAATTAAAACGCATCTGACAGTGGATCATAATTTTTTTAAATTACTTCTGTTGTGGGTTGGTTGAATTTGAAAGTGCTTTCCCCCCTGGGGGTGGGTGTATATGTTTTACTGGAACAGCCCTCAGGGTAAGTCTGACAAAAACATTATAACTTTACTTTGTAGAAAAGCATCATTATTGGTTGCCAGTTGTTTGTGATATTTCTGAAAATTTGACTTTCGTTACATTCTTATTCAACATCAAAACATGCTACACAGTGCTGTTAGTTAGGTGGCAAGACCCATCACCCCCCAGAACAAAAATATCAGGTGATGTGCCTTACGTTGTAGACTACACATGACTGGGCCATTGGGATTGTAAGCGCCACATGACTGGGCCATTGGGATTGTAAGCACCACATGATGTAAATGATTGGATATTGTGTTGCCTGGGCCATTGGAATTGTAAGCATCACACGACTGGGCCACTGGGATTGTAAGCACCACAACACTTGGCCATTGGGAATGTAAGCACCACATGATGTAAAGTTGTTGTTGTGTTGACTGGGCCATTGGGATTGCAAGAACAACATGACTTGACCATTGGGATTGTAAGCACCACATGATGTAAGGATGTTCTCCTGACTGGGCTATGTAAATGAATTGATGTTGTGTTAACTGGATGATTAAGGCTGACAAAAGAATCAATCAAGTGTGCTATAATGGGATGCATATTTTCAGACAAAATTGTCATAAGCAATACATATTGTATATATTAAAAGGCCAAGCAGTAAACGAAAAACTATGTTGTGTTTGTTGAAAGATGTAAAATTATTGGTAACTGAAGTCATTTTATGTCATACTTATGTTGTACTGTTGGTAAGTATGGTCACCTTACGTCAGTGAGAGAGACAGAAATAAGTGTTATTACTCTGTGTTAAGGTTTTAGTGACAGTTGATTTTATTCTGGATTATGTTAGTTAATACTAATTTAAAAGAGAAACTTTCAAGCAAGCAAATGCTAACAGATGTAAGAGCAATTGAAGAGTAAAAATCGATGAATGAATGAATAAATATTAAAGAGTGGAGGCAAACAGGAGAATTAGAACATATATAAATTTGTACAGCTCAAGATGTACTGTGTAAAAAGCATGTTATATGAGCCATATCATTCAGTGAATCACACCAGATCATAAAAGTACTACCCTGGTCCCATCATTTGAGGAGTCGTACCATTTACACCCTACAACACTGAACTGAAACTACTTGCTTTCTCCATTTAGGAAATATATCTGGCTTTATGTAAATTTGCAGTGTAAGGCCCAATTCATTTGTCTTTTTCCTATACTGTGATGAACACGTCATAAAAAGATACCTACACTGTTTATTTATGTAAGCAACGAGGCAGTGGCATCAATAAAGCAAACCCAAACAAGTAGGTTTTAATTACAGTAGAACCTGTCTTGAAAGACCACCCTTTCTGTTGAACATTACAGTCTCTCAAACGTGGTCTCTTATTACAAGTCATAATACTAGAAAATCATTGTTTTGAAAGCTGGTCCCTCAAGATGTGGTCTTTCAAGACTGGCTTTACTGTATTGACTTATTTAAATAGTAGTCTGTATAAATCATGCAAATTGTTATTTCTATTCAGTATTTAATGTAATGCATACTCTACAACACGCACAAGATTTTAGTACAAAACTCTGAATTTAAATGGTGAAAAAATGTTCATTGTCCTCGTCATATTTAAAATTATGGACAAATTGTTAATGGCTGAATGTTGATTACAACCTCAAGTTAATTATCAAAATTTGGGTGCATCAAATGAAACTGCAAGTGTGCTAAAGCCATATATTTAACATTTAAATCCATAAATAACCAAAATAAATACACAGATCCATTAAAATCATGAAAGCTGAAGTCATTCTGATCTGAACGCTTTGTGAAGGTACATGCATCCTAATGTTTACTTTATCTGAACAAGTGTGTTAATAATATTCATTAATTTGGGTACTGGAAAACATTTTGCATCATGGTATACCACAGCATTTCTGAACTTGCCACAATACTTACCATGGCATACCGTAGTTATATTGAGGACCAAAAACTTGAATGTTCTTCAGCATGGGCCTGGCACATTTTTTAAATAAAAAAATTCCATCTGTCACCAATTGAAAAAATATCTTGCCCCGATTTATAGCAAAATATACCTGTTACATTATTATTTTTTAAATGTCAAGATAAAAGAAAATATAACAGTTCAATGGAAAATCACATCAATCCCCACCCAGATTACCTAATTATGAATTTGCTGTGTATTTTAATGGTTGTAATCTAACAATGAAGTGAGATGATTAAGCTTAACCAGTCTCGTCTGGACGTGCATAGAATGACCACAAATGTTTTTTAATCAGCTGTGGCAAGTGACAAAGAATATCATATTGCTGCCCCATGGGCATGCTACCGTTGAAAGAGGTTTCTCAGTACATTCAATAGTTCTAAAAGAAGACTGATGGCCAGGTGGGTCATTAAATCGGCCAGAGGGGTTGAGAAATGCAGTCAGCAAAGAGATGCTGATCTCTGCCTCATCAGCTAGACAACGATATCAAGTATTTCTTGATGAGAAAAAAAGAAGAAAGCCTGTGGACAAGAAGAGAATAGTAGTAATGAACGAGTTAGGTAAGGGAAGATTTAAAATAGTTTCGAGGAGAGCTGCCAAGAAAAGGATGTAGAACTAAAGTTGCTTCAAGAGACAGTGAATTGTAAACTACAAGAACTTAACAACGAACTCTACTGTGAACAATATATATATATATATATATATATATATATATATATATATATATATATATATATTTGTTAAATCCCCTACTCACCAAACATAATTCAAAATTCTTCATATAGGCACACTCCTATGATTAACTTTTTAAAATTCAATGCAGAACTACCAGTGACCAAAAAACAACAAAGTTAGCTTTTTTGTTGGTTGTTGCTGGATTGTTGGATTAGTCTTACAAAATTCATGGATTTATCATGTAAAGCATTATGGATTTTAAGGGATTTAACTAGGACAAAATATTTCTAAAGCTATTTTTTTTTTTCTCTGTTCCAATCAACAATACATTTGTACTTGGACATTGTTTACATAATTTTTTTTCACATATATCCATCCAGTTAGGCTTGCTTATTTTTCCACAAAATCTGACTCCTTGACAGATAACCCCTCCAGATAAAACTTAAAAAATGCACCAAGAAATTGTCAACTATATACTGTATGCCAGATGGGTCTGGAAAAAGTCTTGATTTTGTTTAAATAGCTGTATGGACCCTGTAATTTACCTACACCCTACTGGCAAAAAGGAAATTGCAGGAATCCAAGAGAACTTAATCTAGTATTGAGACAATCTCTAATAGTCTCCAGTGACAAGACTACCATGACCACCACATTAGAGGTCAGTTCAGCACCATTTACATTTAGGACCAACCATACATCACAAGTTTTTCATTGGTTATGGCCATCCATTCAGGATTTTCAAAATAGCCATCATGGTGGCTCTACTGTCTGCCAGTTTTATGTAAGCACACATAATCATCATAGGACCATGACCAACCTTAAGCAGTAGTAGTAGTGATGCAATTTAATGCAACAAAAAATCTGTTAGTGACAACTTTACATCACGAGACCCAATAACAAGGCTTTCAAGATGGTAGATAAAATGGATTAGCACCATTTCTTTAAAACCAGCAAAACAAGTTGTCAAACTCAACGTCATTATTGGTTTCTGTTCAGCGTCAGTTATGGAGCGTTTCAAAATTCTAACAACACTGGACGCCAGATCAGCACCATTTTCATCAACATCAAACCAGAGATCATAAAAAGTCTTCTAGTGAAAATTCCTATATTGATATGACAATCCATTCAGAAGTACGAACATTTCAAGATGGCCACTGTGGCAGTCGTATTAGGTGTCCAAGTGGCACAGCTTTCATTTTGGAATGTATAAATAACTAGACCTTGTAATGTAAGATGTAAAGTTTCATGACAATCATCTAAAAAAGCAGTGACATACTTGTGCCAAAAGACAGTGAACAAGCCATTCCACAAGTTATTTTAGTCTATGACCAGCAGACCAATACTACTGAAGCCATTAAATTTTGAACTTATCAGTGTAGTAATACAGCTCTCGATTGATTTGGCAAGCATTCATCGTCATTACAAGCAAATAATGAAAAATTGTTTATATTTTTATTTCTTGTATAGTGTAAACTTTTACTGCCAATTGTGGCATCACTTGTAAGATGTCCTTATATTGACTTGAAGTAGATTACCCGTGTTTTCTATCACAACCTTTAGCTCGTTTTATATTCATTATGCACAAGAAATGTTCTGATCACAACCATTAGTGCCTGCAAAATCCTTCAGAAGTTTTAAGAGACTATAACAGCATTGTTGTTTTTCAGCACAAGATACGATATACATAATGGCCAGTATAATTGGTGGAGGTAGAACCCGGGAAAACCCAGGAAAGACCCACAAGAAGCTACTGGCAAGCTTTCTTACATACCGACATTGGCCGAGCCCGAGATTCAAATCCACTTAGAGGCGAGATAGTAGTTATCTTTAAGTGAGCGCTTTAGACCACTCTGAGCCTAACTGCATTGTAAAACAACGTTCCATGTATTCTGTTGTGTAAATATTTTTTGTGTGGTGTAAATGCAGAAATTCTTATGTACCCCAACTCCCAAGACGTATTGGTTTTGTACCATCCATCCATCATATTCTCTTAAAAGTTGGTTGAACTGTTTAGCCAAGCCAGACCAGATTCAACATTTAGGTACCCTGGGTAGGTCCCAAAACCACACCTCAAAGCAAAATTTGAAGTAGATGAATACAATTTGGTATGTATTATGTATATTTGTGTACCCTTGTCTGTGATTGAGGGTAGGGTGGTTAATGGCCCACTTGTATCATATTTTAAAAAGTTGTTTACTGATATTCAAGTTCAAGGTCTAGCCTTATTTACAAACTTAAAATGTTAGGAAGCTTTTGACCCACAGCCCTGGACATAAGCCATTTTAAAAGGAATATCCAATTGAATGATCATCGTAGAACTTGGCAGATGACCAGAGCTGGCTGCCAACCCTCTAGACTAGCGTTTAATAAAAAAAAAAAAAGAAAAAAAAAGAAAAAAAAGAGTAAAATATTTTGAAATCAATTAGTGAAAAATACATTAATACCAGGTCAGTACTGTACATGGAAATCCCAAAATAAAACATTTTTTTCACTCTGTGCAAAATGTTTGCAGTCCTATTTACTAATATACACAAAAAGGTCAGGCTGCTGGTTCTCCGACATTGCTTTGACAGGTCACACTTTTGGTTCTTCCTTAGGAAAATTCTGAAGCTATCTCAAGTCCAAGAACATTTTTTGACCAAAGGTTTAGCATGATCTCCAACAGACAAGCAGAATATGTTCAACTAAAAAAACTCCCAAACAATGCTTCAGCATTGGTACTGGTAGCTTGCAGATCTTCAGTCGATGGCTTAAAGTATTCCAGAGCTGAAATCTGCTGGGTGCCCATAATTTTCATAAAAGCTGTTAGCAATGTGCTTCATTTCATTGTCCATCTCCATGTCCAATGCTAAGATCTGAGGCACACCATGAAAAAAGCATACATGTTGATCTTTCATGGCTCAATGCAAGGCCAATTTTTGGTGCATTTCTAACTCAACTTCACTTTTGGCGGAAAACATTTCTTTTTTCCTTGGGTGTGAAGACATTTTAACTGCATTTTAATTTCAAAATGATACTAGTCCAGATGTTGAGCCATCCAAGAAACGATGAAAAATGATCATGAAATCACTGCGACCAGTGAACAAGAACAAAAATTTCAAAATGAATCTGGATTTAGTCCTAGGATCGATGTTAATAAACTGCCAGGTGAACAACACAAGTTAAAATCACAACAAATGGATCAAATTCATTCAATTTTGATGCTGGAACAAAAATCTGAATGTGTCTTCATGTGAATGGTTGAAGCAAATAGGATGGCTATTAAAATAGCCTTTTTAAAAAACTACTACAGTAAACTGATTTGACAGGCATGTCTTTATTGTTCAGGGACTCCACCAAATTTCAACCTTGGTTTCCGACAAAAACCATTTTCATCGGTACTTCTTACAACAGATACCCCTCATTTTGATAAAATTCTATGAAAAATCTATGTATATGCACCACTTTTTAAACAAATCCAGTTTTCTTCAGGAGTATTTGTAAAACTATTATATAGATTAAAACGGGGCAAACTGTACCAACCAGATACAGTTCTACTAATATCATGACTAGCAATATAGGACCATTATCGGCACCACTGCAACTCAGACTAAAGGTTTTTATTCCCAGATTTAAGCAGAACGAAAATTTTAAAATCTTGTCGAGTCACCATCAGTCTTGAAATTCATACAAAAATCATGACGGTTGGCAACACTTATGACTGGATGACTCACAAATGTCTTTCCAATGTCCTCAACACGGGTCTGTGGATTTTATTGATTTAGTCCTCAAGCTAACTAAAACAAGTTTCATCCCTACCCAAGCAACAGTTAAGAAATATGGCAGAAAATGCAGAGCCTGGGTTCGAACCATAAGCAAACAATATTTTTAAAAAACAACAAAACTATAAGCGTAGTAAAATTGAAATAAAACTGCACTCCATGGGAATTATGATGTACTGCTATTTAATTGGAGTCCAACAATTTCTCGTTTTCAGGAAGGGGTCCAAACTTTTTCTTAAAATATTTACATCTTTCAATAGATTGGAAATAAAATCTTGCAACCAAAATTATACCCCATTATATAGATGATATTCGCTTGAAATAATGGATACATTTTTTCACAAGATGAAATAAATCCATTACTCGCAGCAAGCAAATTTATATATATATATAGGTTCAATTAAAAATGGAAAAAGGTTTTGTATTGACCAGAAATTAAAACGACAAGATGGTAATGGTACCAAATAAAGTTTCCCATATATAACAGATTGAAGTAGTATAGTTCTTACTGGATCCCACACAATTTGCTATGCAGGTTTTGCGATTATTTGCTCAGAAAATATAAACAGTAATACAATTCTCCAAGGTCAAAGTAAATTGACACATCTTTAATGGGAGACAGCCCTATTTACTGCTTGACTAATGGGGAGCTAGTTGCCAAAGTGTAGACAGTGAAACTTTGGGACGCCAACACTTGGGCAAGATATTTATCGGAAATGGCCATTAAGCATGAAACACTAGTAGAAATTATTTAGTGAGAGTTTAAACAAATTTGCAAAAAATTCAAATTAACTGCTCTACTAAAACCCTTGGGATGATTCAGTCTTACAAAGAAATACTTGTATCTAACCAATTACCATACACAGGCAAGTAACAAAAATAATATTTTCTATAAATCCAGAATTGTTCTAAAAGTTGTATTTGGCCAGAACATCTTTTACAACATCTGACCACCACCTTAGTATCAACGAAATGTCAAACTTGTTATTATAGGATGATATATTTTATTTTATTTGTAATATTCAAATTTGTTTTGTTGTTGGTTTGTGTTTATTGCAGTTTTTCTGTTAAACCATGCACATCTAAGTAATTCTGTACTTAAAAAAAACCCCACCGGTATTAAGTTACATTGTACTTTAAAAATCCAATGAATGTTAATGCAACATGCAGTTTCCCTGACTTCCAAAACTACAGTCTCTATATATGCCAGAGCAGAAGAAAGGGACAAAAAAAAGAAGAAGAGAAGACGGGTGTCTTGCAATTTTTTTTTATTATCCATCATCTTCTATTTACTCCTGAAAAGAAAAAAAGATCCAGTGTTAATGGTCGAAAGGAAGGTATTGTGCATTATTACTACTTTTATAAATGCAGGCATAAAAAATGGTCACAGTGATGTAAAGTTTAACTTCTGATTCAGCTTGATGGACTTGATGCTGTTGAAGTGTTTCAAAATGTTTGAAAAAACAAGGAAAGCCATCACTCAACTATTGTTAGAATATATAGAACACCTCACGACTTGGAAAACGATAAATGCTCAGATTAAACATGAAAAATGAAGCATTTCTCCCATCATTGTGCCTTTCAAACATTAAGGTGGTCCAGAAATTCACTCTATACTAAAAATTTTCAATTCCATGATACTGTAACTTAAGAGGAAATCACTCCTCCATGGAGGCCACTTTCTAGCAATGGTTCTAAAAAAGTTTACTTAATATATTGTGCTCTAAATAAAGAGTTGCTCAATCTCAATACCTATCGTCCCGTTTTTGACAGTAATCTATTTGCAAGGCTAACATATTTTACAAAAACAGTTGCAGTATGAATCAAACTAAAAAACTTGCATTTCCAAAGTTCAATGAATAATTCTTTGTTTTCTGGTGCACAGTAAATGACTATTTTTATGAGACTATTTTAAACATTACAATTTTTCATCACTTTATATTATCCGCATTTTCCCACGACTTTCTTCTGCCCTCTTTTAGTATGGGTCAAATCAGTTCACCCCAAAACAGTTTGTCCAGAATGAACCTGCTTTACAACATCAATTTAAATCTAGTCTGATGAAAAGTATTTCTCATGGCACAATTAATACGCATAGATCTTGCCTGTAGTCAAGCTCAACCCAATCTTTAAGATAAATATATTTAAAAAAGTTTTATCAAGACCGGATGAGAACATTTTTTTACAGAAAGATCAGAATCCAATGCAAGGTCATTCATATGTAGATCTTGTACAGAGTCTGCTCAAGATGAGCCTTTTAACCAAGCTTGATCAAATTATTCAAAAACTTTTAGAGCAATGCAAGCCAAGCCAATCAAATGCAAAATCATTTCATTAACATGCACATCTTGACAAAAAGGTGCAGTCTCCTGTAGCAAGAAGCTCAGTGCTGTTCCATTTATGCAAATATGGTAACAGGGAAGATACTTAAATATGTCATGGTACTCAGATTACAGTTTCTATTTTTTTTTTAAATGATACAAAAATTTCAATTCCATCTTTGGGTGCCTGCTCCACATTAATAGTGCCTTCACTGGGTCCCAAGTACATTTTACTAGAACAGCCCTCAGCTAATCAGATCCTATATTATCATATTAATGCAGCTTGCACTAATGATAGAAGATTAAAAATAGTCTCTACAGTGGTAATAAGCTCTGCCAGAGCGGCATCGTCTTCATTTAGGACCAACTGTACTCAAATGTATTGTTATGAACTCATTTTATTTTAACTTTCTGTTATAGAAAAGTTGTGGCTACTGTCAGATCATTTTCATTCTGGACTAACTTGACAATATCTTTGGTGGAAACTTGGCAGGATGATAAGCTATCCAGCAGCAATAACTAGAATTTCAAGATGGAGGGTGTCAGATCAGCATTGTTTTCATTTAGAACCAACTATACACCAAAAGATGTCTTCTGATGAAAAATGTGTAAAGATTGTCGTTGTGGTGGTTATTTTGGGAGCAAGATCAGCATAGTTCTCAACTAAAGGCCAATATATTTTAGTGAAAACCCCATTTCTTTAATAAGATCACGTGTTTAGGAATAGCAATAACAAGATTTTCACGACACAGAGCAGCCTTCCATTTATGTTAGAGTGGCATCATTTCTAAATGGATGCAACTAGATCTTAGATAGAATATGCATGTAAAGTTTCATGGCAATTCTCCAAAAAGTTTAGGAGTAGCAATTTGTGCTAATGAATGGATGAGACGAGACAACAGACCATCCCATAAGCTCTTCCGGTTTAAGACATGCAGACCTTGAGCTCTTCTTGTCTATGACATGAAGACCTAATAAAGAGATACTGAATGTACATACAATGATCACTGTAAAAATGGCCATGTAAGAACTACTTACATCTGGAACCTCCAACTCGCCAGAATTGATCTTGTCAATGATGTCATGTGGATTGCTACCCTCAACACGGCAACCAACTGACTGACACGTACCTGGAATCAATAGTGTTTAGACATTACTATCTATCCACTCACTTTATAAAAAATTTATATGGACTACCAACTGACTGACACGTACCTGGAACCAATAGTGTGTAGACATTACTATCTATCAACTCACTTTATACAAAATTTATATGGATCTTTTAAAAAATACTTGACAAACTTCTAACAAGATCAGCATCCTACAATTAAGCATCTTCTAAAGATCTTCAAATGATCCATGCACTTGTCAAAACCACTTCAGTATCTATAACAGCCCAAAGGGTGGTAGATGAATCGGACAAATTAAACAGCAAATTTAATTAGCTGGTGTTTGTTTATTTGAGCCCCAATGTCTCACAAGGAAAATTTCTAATTAGGTTACTTAATTTTTTTTTTTAAAACCAAACTTACAAATTATGCATCCATATAACATGTTTAACCAATATAGCCTGTTTCTTGAATTTTTATGTTTATTAATGGTTTCAGCATTGGTTCTCCCTTTGGCCGATTAAAGTTTCACAGGAACATTTCTACCAAATGCATTTACAATGACTACAGTATTGAGGACATTTACAATTGATATCCTCCCTACTGCCAGTACACCACCATACAAATAGTTATTGGCTATATCTAATAAATTGCAACTAGCATGTGTAAAGTACTGCCAAGTACCATGTGACAGCCATTTTAACACACATCATGTGGAGGGCTAACCTGTAGACAAATGGGCTTATACACACTACCTGTTATATAACTATTTTACATCTTATCCAAGATTTTTGAATTAAATCCTGAAGTTTTAAAATTGTGCTATTTATAGCTTGTCTTGCACATATGCAGACCTGCCAACCCTAACAAGACCATCTAAGGCAGTACATTTTTTTCAGCAAGTTTGACCAGTCTTCAGTAAGATGTAACAAAATATCATTCTGCTTTGTAAAGTTGGAAAAAGTTTGGTATTGGAAACTGATGCAGCGATGGTAGATATTACGATCAGTTCCAAACTCTGTGCAATGACTTGTTGCTATTTCTCCAGGGTTCATACAGAATTCTGAATGATAAATCTGAAGACTTCCCCAAACTTTCAAAGACCACAAACATAGATTTCCAAGACCGAATTTTGCTATTATGTTGTATACAAGTTATGTTATATGAGAAAACAAATGCAAAATATTACAATACTGATGAATGATGAAATGAAACTAAACGGGTCATCAAAAGAAAGAAACCAGGAAAACTCGACTACATCCGAATCTAACAACCTTGTTTAATTTTATTTGTGATTATGGAAAGAAATTAAAATGTTTGGGTTTATTTCAATTTTCAAAGACTCTGAAAGACCTCATTTTTCCAAAACTGTCAAAGACCTTCAAAGACCATATGAACCCTTCTCTCAACTCGATTTTTTCCACTGCAAATGACTCCAACCGACACGTGATGTCCACATCACGTAATTGTGTCACTTCCTACTGTTACTAACAACAATCTGAATATTCATTTTATCCTTCTGTACTGATTATTAACACTTTCTAAAAGGCTTATTTTCCATTTCATCAACATGTATTGCTTGCCATTTTTGAATTTTTTTTAAATCAACAGTTTGATCATGCAAACGCTTTGCATGAAAAATTGTGTGCAGTTTAAAGCATCTGGTACTAATGTAAGTTCCCAAACTAAATCTACTGAATCAAATAAGAAACCCAGAAGCAAATAAAAAATGGATGAGCAAATTATCCAGATTTTACAACAATTATATTTCGTAGTAATTGGGTCATATTCAGTAAAGTAGATTTTGAAAAGTCTTTTCAAAGTTCTTTTTTTAACAGCAAGCTTACCCAGTATTTCTTTGACTGTACCAGTTAGAGTTTTTGCCATACTCCTTTCTCTCATTGTCCTTCCAATTTTGACTACATCATCAAAGGTAATGTTCCCTGAGTGCTTCACTGAAAGAGAAGAAAAAAAAGATGGGACCTTGTGTAAAGCAACTAATTTCTTCATTTTATGCAATGGTCACTTTCCATTACACTTCCTGCTCAAAACATTTCTGTCCAAGTTATGGAAGGAAACACCTGATGGCTTTCTGCAAAAATAATCCCCCAAGATAAATGCAAGTTCCATCAAAGGATTTTACTACAAATAAATTTCTGCAGTTTTTCCTTTTATTCCAGAAAAATACTAAGGGTTGGCAGCCTGACTTTTGCCAAATGATCATTAAGTCTACAAATTCGTTGACGAGCATGACAACATGCTCAGACAATGTTGTATTATATCACTCTCATTCTTTTCTAATTTATGAAGTACTACTGATTTGTCCTTTTCCTGATCCAACATGTTTTGAAGTTTAAAAAAGATCCAACATCTTTCAGAAATGTAATATCCATCAATAGCATCGATAAAGCCTGTTGAGCTTAACATTTGGTAGCATTTCTTCGCTGGGTTTGGTACTGTGACTAGGAAGAGTAGAGATTTTAAGTTTTTAAAGATGGCTCCCACATCTTGGGTCAGAATGATACCATCTTTATTTAGGACTAACAAGATACCAAAATAATTTATGTGGTGCAAACCCATAGATACCAACCCCTGGCGAGGAATCCAAGTGGATAAAAAGTGTAATCAGAGCAGAAAAAAGATTAATCCACATAACACATGATAAAAATTAAATGTGCATATGCACAAAATGATTTATTTATCCCTCTGGATTTTAACATCAATTATTGCTTAAAGTTTTCGTATATAACACTTTAAGCTTTAAAAAGCAACAGACTCGCATACTGCAGTTCAAAACACTTTGTACCAGCTGAGACAATAAATGTTTTGCACACCAGTAGAGCACCAAGTGCTGGGTTACAGAGTCTGGATCTGAATTCAGTTTTACTTTTGCGAACAATACTGAACAATCTTTCAGTCAGTATAAGAAAGGTAAAGAACCAATATTCCTTTCATAACAAGACCAAGAAGAGGAAATTTATATCTTCCAGTTATTGGGTCTTTTAGCTGGGAAATATGATGAAACAAATCAACTCTGTCCACATAAGTACATTGTCAGGTAAAGTGCCAACTTGATACTTCAGGGGTTCTCCTTCTAATTTATCAGCAGCCTTTCCCTGCAGTATGGTGCATTATGTGACAGAGACAACCTGATGTGAACAATGATAGAAACATTTTTCAAAATATAGAATGCAACTCCTTTATGAATTCATCACTGGTGCAGTATCAGCTGAAAACCCCATACAGTTCTGCCAACTTGCATTTATTCAAAGCATTATCAAGCAAAATAAAAATGTTTTCTCCAGTGGAATCTACTGTTAATTCTCACAATTAAGAATAGCACAGACTTTGCCCTTTTGTCATCATAATCACTAATGTCTGTTGCAATACTAAACGACCCAATTTTCATGGCTACTGCAATTTTAAGTGAAGTATCTTCTGCTAAACACCTAACAATATTAGATGATTGTTCTTGCACATGCATATTTTCTGCAATGTTGGAATTAGGAAACATCCGTTTGAACAAAGGACCAATGTAGTCTTTAACTGCTAGGGGTAGTCAGTGTTCCATTAAGAACTCGGTACATAATGCCTCTACATTTATAAAATTCGTGTCCACAATTTAGTTCTGCTGTAAAAAAGAAGTTACCTTAGTATTGGAGTTAGTAAATCAAGCTAATTCATGGATTCTTTGTTTTAACCACAATGACCAATATTAAGATCCTTTCCACACAGCCTGCAAGGGGCGTGAAGCTGCCTTAAAGTAGAAGGCTGTATTGTGTAATTTATGTATTCATCTCTGAATCAATTTTTCATCTTTTCCTAATCCATCTGGGAAATTATTTGAAAAACATTTTTGCCTGAACACATGCATCGACTAGAATCAATCTAACGACTTTTGGCACCAAGTACCTACAGACTGGTTCTGTACCAGATATAAATTTGAACAAAGAATCTGCAAGTAAAGATTACAAGTTAGAAAACCAGTCTTTTCTCTCCTGACGAAGCCATACAGCTGCTATATATAGAAACAGAGGTCAAAAGTTTGAAAACAAAACCAGCACGTTTCTTGGAAATAGGGCAGCTGCTATAAATAGAACATAACACTGTTAGGAAAGTGCATGCAAGTCTATGGACAAGTGTACTCTTATGTTGTATTTATACAGAAGCCATCTTTTCTAGAATACAGTCTGTGGGATTAATGGAATGTTAATAAAAATGAAGAAAAAAACAAATTATTTAAAAAAATTTGGGAGGGGGATATACCGAAAACGCGTACTCCGAATACATCTACACGTAAGGTGTCAATTTTATGGAAAAAAGCGTTAATGGTTCATACGTATCCAAACCCCATGCCAGTAAGATTGTTCAGAAGAGTAGCAATAACAAGGTTTTCAAGGAGGAGGATATGGTGACTCTAAAAAATGAATACCATTTTCATCCAGGACAAACTATGCATCACATGTTATTAGTGAATACCTGACACTGACAATTGCACCCATTCTGAACTGGAAACATCAGGATTTTAGGAACTGTCACTGTATGAGACATATTGTATGTCTGAACAATGCCATTTTCATTTAGGTCCAACTTGTAGTGGAAAGCTTCATGGCAATACTCCAAGTAATTAGGAGGAATAACAATAAAGTTTTGATGATGGATGGACAGATCATGGACAGCTGGTGAAAAGATGATGAACAGGAGGCTATCATACAAGCTCTTCTGATCTCTGACCACTATAGCTACAAATTGTAAAGAAAGCTGCGGTTGCATAATAAATTAGACAATATTCTCTCAGGTGATACCAGTCAGATCACAGGGTGGCCAACTCAAGTAGTAATGGCTGAAAAACTTTCATCAACCCCTCTACATTACATCCAGAATATTACTTGAACATGTCCTCTAATAAACAAGTGTTAACATGCTGACGCTACATACCATTCTTGACCTTTTTCCTGTCCCTGGGGGGTTCCTTAAGGGCTTTGATGATGAGAGAGGCAGCACTGGGAACCACCTCAACCTTCGCATTTCGGTTCTGGACCACCAACTTCACTGTGATCTTCAGACCCTTCCACTCGGCAGTATTCTTAGCAATGTCATCACCAACCTTTTTAGGGGACTGGAAGAAAATATCAACTAGGTATAAACTTTCATTTGATCAGACAAAACATAACCCATTTTACTACAAAGCTTGCATCTGGTACCTGCAGCTTTTTTTTTTAAAAAGTGCAATAAGTGTACTGGAGAGGCAGGTAACATCTTAAGTAACTTGTTTTTCATACTCTCTGACATATTATGTATATTAAATTTAAATGTTCGTTTATTGGTTTAAATTATTTTTATGTTTCATTGCATGCTATTGTAATGTAACATTGTATGCTGGACTGACTTTGTCTAAAATTAAGCGAATTTCTGCTTGTCTTTTTTATTTTTTAAATTTTCATTTACGTAAACAATATTAGCTTCACTGTTCTGTGTGTACGGCCATTATTATCAGGATTATTATTCAGGTAAACAAGATGGAGTACAATGTTGATCAGGGTCAGGGTTTTGGAGATTCCTAAGTGAATTTTGTAGTGTGTTGTAAATAAACAAGGCTCATTAGATCATTCTAGAAGGTTATTTTCCATTAGGTAATGGTTGTTTTTAGAAATGCTAATTGTGACCCGAGGTCAAGCTGAGAACGATATTATCTTGTGACTGTAAGGATTTTAGCAGTCGTGCTTTAACAGCGAGCACTTTTATTATGTTGTGACCAGTTTGGGCTGAATTTTATTTTCTTCAAAATACTGAATTCAAGTTATTATTTTCTCTGGAAATACAAAAGTGCTCCGACAAAATTCTTGGACAATGCTATTCACTGGAATTTATACTAGATTCAAACCTGGAATAATATATCTCTGATTCAACAAGAGACTGTTGACACATCTGCACTTTGCAGGCCACAACAGACACGTCACCACCTTCAATTTTGGATCTCTTAGGGACTTGAACAGAGTTTGATTCAGGACTTTTTATTGCTAGGACTTGTGTCTTTAATTCTTGGATTATTTTTGGATTTAATTCGCAATACCATATGTTCTTTTTTCTCATTTTTTCCACAATTTGTATACTAGGGAAATAAATTGTTTAATTTTAGAAAGATTGTTGTCTTCACTCTTTTCTGTTACTTATTTTAAGAGCATAGACTTATAACATGTGCTTGGAAAAAATATCATGAGCTCTCTTTATAACTAGTGCTTATTATTAGGCTTGATGGGGGAGGAGAGATTGATCCAGAAACAAAATCAACCACGGTTGGAATAGGAGACTGCGCCAACTCACCACAGGTTGGTGCAAGTCCACAAGCTCATCAAAGCTGGATGGGAAGCAAACTCAGTCTCTGACATATCCAGGTCAACAACTAATTAAATGAAACACTTAGTTCCATAAATACATAAGAACTGCTACTATGGAAGCTGTTGCTGATTTTCTAGTTTAACTCATTTTCTAGATTGCCAATTTATACAATAGGCATCCTGTACAACAAACTGCAAAATCATCAAGTTTAAAAAATATTTCATCTTATTTTACCCATTCAAGATGAAAAATACAAAGATGCCAATATGCTGAACATTATAAATCTGAACCTCTACCTTGCATCATCCCATTTTCATCTATCTTGACCTATACAGAATGAAGTCATTTCGCTGCAACATTAGAGGCCAGTAGAGACTTGGAAAGAGTCATTACAAACAGTAACACCTGTACACTGACAAATTTCAATAACCTGCTTCAACTTTTGACCATTAAACTGGCCACATCAGAGTTTTCAGTACCAACGCATTATAAGCTATGAAATGGAAGTGGTAACATACATACCAGACCAAGGGGACCAATCTTGGGAGCCAGGGAAGATGTAGCAGGCACTTCTCCACCCACAGCCTTCACGTACACTGACAAAAGAAAGAATATCTTAACATTATGTGCAAAACATAGGCATACAACATAATTTATGCACCAGGAGCAATATCCAGATTGTTCGTCCACGTATGAAAATTTTACACAGTTGCAACTTAAATTATGATATGAACAACAGAACTGGGTTAATTTTGCAAAACTCGAGTTCGATGAAAGCTTCCATGACTGAAAACATTGTCAGCAAATTGAAAACTTTTTAAAGTTTTCTGTTAAGGAAAATTGGGGGAATCGTAAAAATCTTGTAAGTTTTCTTAAGATCTTAGTTTACCAAGGTTTCAGTCTCAAGAGATTTCATTGTATAATGTTATCTTCAATGTTTGCAGCATATAGGAACCCATGCTTACATCAGAAAGTAAGACAGCTCGGGTTAGCTACAGAAATATTCTTGCATGATTTAAATTCCAACATGGCCAATGAAGATGACCAGCAAGAATGCAGATCATGCTCTCTGAACAAGTTTTTGACATTTAGACAACTAAGGCAAGGTGCACCTGGGGTATGGTTCATTGTCAGCCATCTTCTAAAAAACCATAGAACAATTTGTGACTTTTTAACGAAGCTCAATGATCAGAAACCATTTACTGGACTTCACACGACCGTGACCACGATTATGCAGATCCCAGAAGCTACTTCTTTATTACCCAATATAAAAGCACTCCACAAACTTTGGCCAGGGAACTCGCTATATAATCAATGTTATTCTGCAAAACCCAGTTTTCTTCAAGACACAACAACACTGTCCTTTTGCCTCCAAAATAGACTTTTTCATACAAGTCATCCACAAACTTTGGTCCAGGTATCAGCCATGTTCTAAAGCAAACTTGTTACATAAAATCTTCTTGCAATCAGATACATTGACCTTTCGACTCCCCCCCCCCCCCAATCAACTGGCCTCCTTCTTATACAATGTGAAAGTCCTCAACAAATATGACAAGATGTAGATTGAAAGCTGCAATCATTTCCCTTCTTTGTCTTCAACTTTTGACCCCAAAATAAATTGGCTTCTTCCTCAACCCAAGTGCAAACCATCTACAAAATAAATGATGCAGAAAAAATGTTATTCTGCGGAAACAATTGGTCTTCTTTCAGTGACCTTTACTGCTGGACACAAATTGATACACTTCTTCCTCACAAGCGAAAGCCGTCCACAAATTTGGAGTTGGCATGTAGAACTAATGTGACACAGAATCAATGGCCTTGACATCTGACCCCAAAATCATAAAGGTTAATTGTTATCCCAAGTACAAACCACAAGTTTAGCACCAAATTCAACTTGAGGCATATTTCTTATTTAGCAATTATTTTAAAACCATAATTTACAACTTGTTTCAGTAAAACTTTGGGGCAAATCTTGTGGGTTTGAAAGAAGGATGTACCTTGAATTATTGTTACATCTGCACCAACAGTAATGAATAACTCTATTCTACTTTGTGAAAGCAAGCTAAATATGACAAGAACTATAAATGTTTGCAGTTTGGATGTTCCCATGCTTACAGACAAAAAGTAAGCCAGGAGGGCCAAACACAAAATTGCTGTAGCATGCCTAGAATCCTACTTTGCCACATTTAATCATGGCAAGTGGAAGCAATGACATGCATAGTGACTATGTTTGTATGGTCGTGTTGTTTTAATTGCTTTATACCCGACCTGCCACCCATAATTAGACCTTCTCAGTAAGGCCATCAATTATTTCCTCCCAAGTTGGACTAGTTTTCAAGCAGGTACAAAATATGTACTGCTAATGTCATGCTGGAAAAAGGATATTTAAAAGTCCACGTCAGATGCAGGACTGATGTAGCGGCAGTAAACAATGTGTTCAAGTAATAAGTTTGTAAAGTTTACCTGAATCTTAATTACCTCCCATAGTTTCACAAACCCTTCACAAGTAAATGGCTTGTTGCTATTTATTAACATGATGTAATTCTAAAAATAATGTACATTTCACATAGTCCATGACCATTACATTTCCCGCCACGTGTCTAACACACCTGTCCACTAATGTAATTGTAGTCCTTCCTGCCATTTTCCCCAACGATCTGAATATTCCCTTTTATTCTCCAGAGCTGATGCCAGAATTTTTATCGGGGGGTGGGGGTGGAGGTACAATGCCTAATGGGAGCGAACAAGTGACAACATTATTACAAGGTATATGCATACTGAATTAAAGACGAGCATTTAATGGCTTTATATCACTTCTTTGACAACATATATACAAAGTATCTGCATACTCAATTCAGTTTGCTGTGCTGGTAAATATTCTCTGCTTCTTCAAAGTATTCAAAGCCTCTAAATATGGTCTATATAACCCCCTTGTATCGGAATACTCGTCAGTTTATTTACTTTCTGATGTCGAGAGCAATGTCAATTCTATTGTGTGAACTAAATGCCCTCTCACATTAAGTTATTTGTAACTAGAAAACCACAGCAATTTTAAATAAATTGCTGAACTGGTCTTCATGGTATACATATTTTTTACAAGTCAATCATGTTGTCCCTAGGTCACTGCTGTTGTAGGATGCCATTTTTTGGTCAGTAATTGGATCCTGACCAAACCTGGACAAGCTGAAATCCACAACAATTATATTTTTCATATTATTTGGCGATTATTTTAAAGTCTAAAATATATGACTCATTTCAGTAAAACCTTTGGGCAAATCTTGTGGGTTTGCACATCTGAAAGGAGGTTGCACCTTGGTAAATTGTTATATCTGCACCAATGATGACACAGACAGTAGTGAAAGTGTGCCAAAAATGGCAAGAACTAAAAGTGTTTGCAGTTTGGATGTTCCCATGCTTACAGACAAAAAGTAAGCCAGGAGGGCCAAACACAAAAATTGCTGTAGCATGCCTAGAATCCTACTTTGCCACATTTAATCATGGCAAGTGGAAGCAATGACATGCATAGTGGCTATGTTTGTGTGGTCACATTTTTTTGTTTTTTAAATTGCTTTACACCATCAAGGGGAAATATAAGACAGTGACCTTCTGTTGTATGGAAGCAGTACCACACTCTAGCATGATGAAAAGTAGACAGATGTTGCTCTACAATGATTCCAAATAATCTAGACTGTCTACAGAATAGAGAAAGAAAAACATTTTTTGAGACCTGTCAAAATGGATTTTCTGTCCAGATTTTTTACTTTTTGGTTTGAGATCTGAAGCAAACCAGTCTGAACCACATAGAAACAAGTACATCTTTGCAAAAGGTAGGACAAGTAGAAGAGTTGGAGTAAAAACAGTTACCAGGACACAAAAATGATGTCACAAATAACCCTTTACCTCATATAAGGGGCTTCTGTCATCTCTACCTGATCTGAATGGAAGCCAATTTGAATGCCTCTACACCCTTCTGATGGAAGCACGTTTGGACACCTGCTGTCAACATCATACATTTTTACCTGGTTGTCATAGCACCACCTTCAGAGTAAACCCCTATTAGATACTACATTCACTGACGTGAACAGCCAATACATCACATCATGTGGTCACTGTTTAAGTTCTAGTCATAATCTGCTATTTCAAGTTAACTGGGTCGCATTTGGCAGTCTCAAAAATGAGTTTTTATAGTTTATCAGATTCTGATGATTCAGTGATGTAGATGTTGACAAAGAACTGCAAAATTCCCAGTATGAGAAATGGCACCTATGACACGGTTTCACTGCAGTGTATCCCCCTAGAAATGCAAAACTGAGAGTCAAAAGTCTCTTTGGTGTCAAAACGGGGGGTCATAATCAGTTTTAAAAAAAACGTTGGTATCAAAACGGAGTCTCTGAAGCACAAATGAGGGTAAAGGGAAACACTGCAATGGCTTGACAGTGAACAAGTTCTATCAAGATTTTAAAGCACATAAAAAATTCTCCAGTGAAATATAATTATAAGCTATAATGATCAGATTTTACTCTTAAATCTCTCAATACAAAATCGTCGTGTACCAAAAATGTAAAATGGTTAAAATTGATGATCAATGTAACATACATTACACTGCTGTAACAGCCAAGAGGCAGATCAATGTGTATCGTGTCAACTAGGTAACAGGTGTTCTATTTATACTGCACTGCACTGTGGAACTTTGGCTTCCTATGCAGTTGACATAGATGTACCATACTCTTTAAACGGTTAAGGGATAAGAAAAGAAAAAAATCCACCTTTTACTCTTTTGCATATTGCACAATAGAAAATGCCAATTAAATTATATTTCTAGCACAACTAGGTATCTGGCTAAATGAAAATCTCATGGAATCAAATGTTCTGGGATGTATTCAGATGTAACTCCCAAAATAAATTTCCTACTCCCATTTCAGGCGTTAATTGCTAAAACCAGAAAATTCAACCCAAATCACCAAACCTGGACAAAACCAATATTCAGACATGACCAGAATATTTTCACATTTGGGGTTTCTTTTATTCTCAAGACCCTAGTTTATTACTTGTTTCAGTGTGACTTCTTGTGTATTTATTTGCAGGACAAAGTACATCCATAGTGTTTTATCGGTGCTAATAATGACACCTGTGGTAGTCAATAGCTCTGCTATGTAAAGATGAGCTAAAAATTACAAGAATGCGAGATGTTCGTGATTTGGGCCAAATACAAAATACTCTCACATACTTAGAATCCACCTTTGCCAAACTTTATCATGGCATATGGAAGTAGAGGCATGCAAAGCAGGGCCTTAACATTTAATTTTTGATCAAATGTTTCCAGGACCAGTAGAACCCTAAATTGCCCAGGTATGCACAAGTCAAGGACTGGTGCAACAGGAAATATTTACTACAGTGCATAAACATAAATGAAAGAAAGAAAAAAATTAATGCAAAACAAAAATTTCAGACAACTACCTTATTGTCAATGACGCTAAGGATACCTTTCTGTAGCTTAATAGGTTACGACTCCTTAGTCTTAGTTTTCAACCTTATCAGAAGACTTTCATCAGAGGAATGACTCCTGGACTGGAGTCACATGATCAAATATTCTACTGATTGATGTGAGGCTCGCAAATTTACTATCCCATAATTAAGTTGCCTATCCCCATTCTAATACAATTCTGATTAAAATCAGATCACTCTTATACATCAAGATCTGACAGCAACCACTTTGGAGACATGTTCTGGTAAACCTAGGTCATTACCATAATTGTGCATTAATGTGCAACGAACAATTCACTTTCAGATTTCTGAAAGCTGCATTTCCATTGGCTAATTCAAATGTCACCAAAGCTTGACCCTTAAAGCACTCGTCAGATCGTCATGCAACAGCAGCAGAGATCTGATTTAAATCTGACTGATGCTAATACCTACTGTGTGGTTTTCAATAATAATACAATCTACCTCGCACCCCAACAAAAATGTTCAAAAACCTACAATAGGGTGAGAAAGGTCAGAGGAAGTGGTATACCCCCAAGTTGGTAAATGATTTCAATCATCAACAGAAGTTGCTTACAACTTTAACCAAAATGCCTTCTACATAGGAAATTTTAACAATGTATCCATCTACTACACTACTACAGTATCTTTTCATTTCATCAATTTGGCCCTTTACTTTTTTGGTGGGTTTATTGGCAGACAATATGCCAGTTGTTTGTAGCTTTCAGGAACCTGTCCAGACACAATTGACTAGACAGGAGGGTTCACTACAATTTATTTATCTAGCAGGATTTTTCTACCCAACATGTCAACAAAAGTCTAACAAGCTGAAGTGCCGAATCATGCCAATATATATATCAATGCAGACAGATGTTTCCAAAGAGGTTTTGAAGAAAATTTCCAGGTCTTTTCCAGGATGAAATTCAATATATTTAGGAGTCACTTGTGAACATACCAAACAGAATTAAATAACATTTTAGCTCACAACACACATTTTTCAAATCAAAAGTCGTTTCAATTTTACGAGTCTCTCAAAACATCTGAATCAGACGTAGGACCATCTACTGAACATTGTTCAATTACAACACAAGGGGCCATCCATTTAGGATGTATGCAAAAATCTGGCAAAGCTTGACCACTCCCCCTCCATGTACACATGCATACTTTTTATCACACCCCAGTTGCGTATGTACGCTTGATGCACCCCCACCCACCTCCCGAATTCTATAGAACTACCTATATTTAACCTACCTACAGATATGAGCGAGGATTAGTAGTATTAAAGTGTTTAATAAAACAGTCCAATGACGTCGAATATCTGGCTGCGTCGAAGAAATAAGCTGCATAACCTTAACTCATTCAGCCCTGGAGGTTTTTGTCGTTTTTGCCTGAAATGCGAGTAGGAAAGATATTTTGGGGGACATTTCTGATTACATCGTAATACTTCGGCTTTCAACAGATTTTCCATGAGACTAATGCCTAGTTGTATTAGAAATATCGTTTTCCATTGGTTATTTTGCATGCACATGAGCAGAAGAGTAAAAGCTGGAGTTCTTTTTTTTTTTTGCTTAATGGACCTATCATTTTCATATGGAGACCACTCTTTATTCCAAATGCCCATCTTAGCCTAGTTTTTTGTCTGTGTGCAGTTCAGACCGGTCTTCCTTAGATCTGAGGCCAAAAGGACTAAAATCCAGACATAAAATCCGATTCCAACCATGAGCAAATTTTGGGTGGGAAAAAAAAAACGGGTCCAAAACATTAAGTTTTTATGTCTGTATTTTGTAGTGCAACTAGAACATCCAGATTATTTGGTATCATTGTTGAGCTACATCAGTCTGCTTTTTTGTAATACCACCCAATTTGCTTATCTTAAATGACCTTGATGCTTCAGAGCTCGGAAATAGGGTACAGCCTCATCATGCCTACAGGCGGGATTGGGGCCGAATAAGTTTAAAAGTTTGTCTAGTGTCCACTAAAATTCAAATGCTGACTGAACCCAGTCGAACAGGTTAGATATTAGACAAAACTATTATCAAGGTTTCCACCACCCATTTCCTATGCGTAAATACATTATCAGTAGACCCTCCCCATATGCAAGCGTACGCATTTGGGTTACCCCCATCCATGTGTACATACTAAATGGACTGCCCATAACTGATGATATTGAATAACTGGTTAAGATTATGCTGTATTTGTAAGTGTATTTCTACGTGAAGGTCCAAATTTATGCAATTGCTGAATTACAAATCAATTATGAAAGCAAAGATCCACCTGTTTTGTTAAATTTCAAACAAATTTGAAAAATATACATGTGCATGATAAAGTCAACACTTCTTATCAATGCATGAAGAAAAAAAACGAGAAAGTATTTGAATCTTGATATATTTTAAAAAAATGATTTCAAAACCCAATTAATCTGTGCCAATAAAACCAAAATCAACAAAACTTAAATTCTCCATCACTTAAAAAAGACGATCAAAATTTTGAGTTAAAACAAACAAAATGATATACAACTGCTTAAAAGGATTGCATCTGATGTCAAATCCACTTATGTCTGCTTGTAATCCAACCAAGCCCTAAACCCACATTAACACGCACTGGGGTGTGCGTCGTTCTTAAAATCTACCAAATATATAAAACAACAATTTTCCATTTCTCCTTTAACCTATTTTTGAATGAACAGATATTTAAAGTTTCAAGTTACACGGCATAACAATTTAGCACCAATGTACAGCTCAGAGATTATACATTTAGATTGCAACAAAATCTGATTTTTTATGTATAAGTAATGTCATTTTCCGACATTATCTCCAGACTTTACTAAGACTCAAACTTTATGTGCCAAGCTAAACTTCACCTACAATTTAAGTTGCCACTCGCAGGTTTCAGAAAATCCCATTTTCAATACGATTTCACTTCAACCTCGTAACCCTCATATATGTCCAAAAACATGAAATGTGGGTGTGAAAGGTCAGCAAAAACTCTTGGGGTTTTTTTTATATAGAAACTTGGTACATTGCTATACTGGTCAAATATTTAAATCGTCAACAAAAGTTGTTGGCAACATTCCCCTTAACGGCCAGCAGGCCTAAAAGCCATCTACACCACAAATTCTAACACTGTATCTATCTACTATAAATCTGTAGCAAGGTATCAATCTATCTACTATAAATCTGTAGCAAGGTATCAATCTACTATAATGCTACAATATTCTTCACTTCAACTTGACCCTGTTTTTTTTTTACCTTCTATAGATATTATGCCAGTGTTTGTAGTTTTCAGGAACCTGTCCAGACACAACAGACTAGATAGGAGGGTTCACTACAATTTATTTCTCTAGCATGATTTTTTTTACCCAACATGTCAACAAAAGTCTAACAAGCTGAAGTGCCAAATCATGCACACACACACACACATATATATATATATATATATATATATATATATATGAAGGTACATGGTTCCCACGCTTTTTTAAAGAACAAATTTCCAAGATTGAATTCTTTGTTTTCAAGGATGGCTTGTGACCATTACCAAATGTAATTAAACATTCAAGCTCAGACAATGTACTTTTTTCAAATCAAAAGCTGTCCTATTTCAAAAGTCATATCTGAATCCGACATGGAACTCTATGTAATAAAACACAATATGTATGACTAGAAACGAGTCTCATCACTAAAAATTCATACAAATTTACATATTTCAATTTATAGAAATCAGAATAAAAATGTAAACTGTACCTGCTGAACTGCATTGTTGGTACGAGGAAGCAACAAAAGAATGAACAGAGATTAGTTCTGTGCTCTTTTCTCACTTTTAATTCAAAAGAAGCATGCACCCCAACATAAATGTCCAAAAACCTATAATCAGGGTTAGTTGCATATTTCTTTCAACATTTTCAAGGTTCATTATTACATTAATTTTAAAAGATACATAAATGACACTATATGTAAACACAAGCTAATACTTACTATTACTCCATACGAGGAACATTTCTTGCACATTTATTTAAAAAAATAAAAAAATAAAACATGAAGTCAATAGTATGATCATTGATATCTTTCCCATTAATATTAAACATCCTACATCTGGGCATTAGAATAATGCAGTTAGTGAACAAAATTCATTTTACCGTCTAAACTACACTATTTACAAAGTCCAAAATATTTCAGAGTAAATTTTTCAGTTCTTGTAGCTTATCAGGCTGTTTTTCAAGAGCTCAAAGTTTGGCGATTTTGTCCTTGTCACTTTTTCTCAAATTATTCTGATGTCATGATAAAGGAAACTTTCCTATGGATCTTTGCTTTCAATGCATAGTCATCAGAAACAGCTGTCATTGTCTCAGTGTCTTTCAGTACCTTCCTTTCTTCTTCCCTCATCCCCATAAACAAAAAAAAATAAAGATATTTGTTTTTTATATGGCTTCTTTAAAAACAGTGTATGGATTATATGAACTATTTCATATTAGATATATTAATATTTCTCTCAGCCTAGCTGCATTCTATATTTTTAGATTTATTGTGTTCATTGCAAATATCGTCTGTCCTATTTCCACTCAATCATAAAATTAAGACTATATACAGTTTTTAAAACTTGAATCTGTGTTCAAAGACATACCTCTTTCATCAAAAATGATTTCATGCTGAAGGCTTCTTGTTTTGCCTATAGTAAGCACCATTACTTGGGGGGGGGGAAGGGGGTTCAGCTGCATGTGACCATGAAGAACTCTCTCCCATTGTATGCAAATCAATATACTTCTGGCATAATTTGAATTTTGCAACGGTCTCTGAGAAAAATCTCATAATCCAAACTTTGTATTTCTTCATCTAGCCATTGAAATTGGGATCAGCAGCCAGCCATGTCTAAGTGAATGATTCAAATTTTAACAAGATACATCCGGGCTTTGTATGATCGAAAGTTCAAAATGTACAACTGTGCAGTGGCCAGTTATGGAAAAATTTGTTCCAACAAACTTAACAAGAGATTGTTTTGTCGGTTTTTTCCATTTCTTTTTATTTAATTCTGTTGGACAAAAACTACTCAATTCCTTTTGGTTTCATGAAAATCAAGGCTTTTCAAGGTCTCGAGGGAACAATTAATTTTTCAAGGCTTTTCAATGCTTTCAAGGTTCACTATGGACCCTGTATAATGGAGTGGGAAAGGTCAGAAGAAACTATCACAATTGTGGTATATTGCCAAGTTGGTAAAAATATTTGAATTGTCAACATAAGTTGCGTGCGTACCTAGCAGTGGGCTTAAAAGCCTTGTACATCACAAATTTTAATATCGCATCCATCTCCTGTAAATCTGTAAAAGTGTATCCATCTACTATAATGCTACAAATATTTTTCATCTTTTTGACTTGGCCATGCACTCTGGGGAAGGGGTCCTCATATTCTGAGTTTTCTCTGACCCTTGCCACCCCATTTTTGATATCTGGACATTTATGTTGGGTGTAGGGTTAGAGTCCATTCCCTATCAAAAAGTTGGAATTCGTCGACACCATTTGGTGTCAACATGGGGTAGCCGCTTACTACCCGGCCCAGCAAACTTGAATGACCTTTCATCAAAATATACCTGCATGAAATTGATAGTAACATGATTAATTTTCTCAGAAATTGAGATCATAGCATTATGTCTTTAATCCACTGACAGACAAGACGAAAGTACATCACTGCTGAAATTTGACCTGGATCTGGTCATTTACATTCCTAGTCACATGACTACACAATTCTCACAACCTACATGTCAATGACACCAGAGGTCATACAGTCACGTGATATCAACAATACACCATTTCTAGTGTTGCTGCAGGAGAATAAATTGAACATATAAATGAAAGTCACAAAAAAATGTTTCAGAAAAATGAAAAAACTAAATGTTTCAGCAATCTGAAGAAAACCAGATTCACTACGCAGAGGGCACATGTCAATGTATCAAGTGACACCATCAAAAACAACACCGACACATGCTCAGTACTTCATGAAAATTGTTTTCTCCACCCTGCTGCAATACCGACAGGTTTCTGGTCGTTGTTCTCAGAATAAATATGTTGAGAATTAAGTGTGCATTATATTTATTTACAAACATTAAGTGACTTCTATATAATGTCCAACAACTTTGGAAATTTGTTTATTGTTGGTATCACGTGACTATATGACCTCACATGTCATCGAGATGTAAGTTGAGAGATTTGTATACTCATGCGACTCGGAATGCAAATGGCCAGATCCAGGTCAAATTTCAGCAAGGACGTACTTTCATCTCGTCTGTCAGCAGACTGAAGACATGACAAATGCTATGCACACGATTTGAGAAAATAAATCATTATCCTGTTGATTGCATGCAGGTGTATCTTGATGAAAATTCCTTTGGAGTTTGCAGAGTTGGCTAGTAAGTGGCTACCCCATGCTGGCACCAAATGGTGTCAGCGAATTCCAACTTTTCGATTGGGAATGGACTCTGACTCTACACACCAACATAAATGTACAAATATCAAAAATGGGGTGACAAGGGTCAGGAAATTCGGACTAGGGTCCTCAATACATAATATGCCAGCTGTTTGTAGCTTTCAGGAACCTGTCCAGACACAATTGACTAGACAGGAGGGTTCACTACAATTTATTTATCTAGCATGATTTTTCTACCCAACATGTCAACAAAAGTCTAACAAGCTGAAGTGCCGAATCATGCGAATATATACAGGTGTATGTATATGGTTTCCACAGGTTTTTAAATAAAACTTTTCAAGTTCTTTTCCAGGACGAAATTTAATTTTTTCTCAATTATGACCATTACTAAAGAGAACTACATATTTTGGCTTAGACTACATGTTCCAAAAAACTTTCTATTTCAAGTCTATGAATCACACATGTGACTATGCACTAAACCACAAACTGTATGACAAGAAACAAGATTGACCACTGAGAATTCATATAAATTTTCATGTCATTGCAATTTACAGAATAACAATGTTAACTTGACTTGCTGAGCTGAGTTATATTGGTACGAGGAAACAAAAGAATGAACTGAAATTAGTCATGTGTTTTCTCCCAATATACACAATAAATTTTGCACGATATACAAAGTAAACACTTCCCATCACAGTATATAAAAAAATAAAATAAATGCCAAGTATTAGAACCTTAACTTGTAAAGAAAACTTTTAACCCTTAATTAATCATGAAACCAAAAAGAAAAATAGATAAATTTTTCAAAGAAACTAAACTTAAGACAATCTGGTTAAAAATAGATTAAAAGAAATGCTTTACAAAAAGGGTAACTTAAATTTTTATGAGACCATCAAAGTTATATACTACTGTATAAAAAAAAAATGATCAACTTTTTTTTGTACAATCCACATCTGCTCATCTCATAAATCAGTCCCAAAACATGCGATTCTCACAGTGGCCATGATCGCTCTAACATGATATGCAAGTGAAACGTGCCAAGTGGATTACTGTCCTCTTATCATCCCATCCCCCCATCCCACCCTGTACCAATATCAGCAATCCTTCTTTGTGGACAGGGTACTAACATGTGTAGCAACAGCGCAACCTGGTGTGATTCACACCCTGTGCTTTTTCAACATTTTCCTCACATACTAAAGAAATTAAATATTCCTCTTATTTAATACCAGAATTGCTGCATATATTTTAAGAAATACATGTAGAATATTGTGAAATTTCTTTTGATCATTTTTATTTATTACTTCCATTTTCAGCATAGTTTTTGTGTGCCATACAAGAAATTGATACTTTTTTGGAAATATGAAGAGACTGTAGTAATTGTATAAATATGGTATACATTGAATAATGTGTCGTAGAACATCCATGCAAGGAACAGAAAGCCTTGTCTTGAAAACAAATCACCAACAGAATCTCATGTTAAGGTGGACATGGTATAGTCCAACATGTAAGACCTTGATGCTGATATTTATGTTTTGGACATCTAGGTCTTACTGTGCAAATAATGGTGCTGTATGGCAATGTTCCCATGTCATTTAACATCAGAACAAGAAGTCAAATTTTCAGGATTATCATACTGCACACTTGGCAGCTCATACTGGTGCTTTTCTACTAATTAAAGTTACGTTTTAGTCAGACTCTACTTACTCTGTTGTCTTTTTCCTACTAAATTCAAATTCCTATAAAAGCAAATGGACATGTTTTCAAGTTCCGCTGGCCTATATTTGAGTTGGCTGGAATGTGACGGAAGCCGGAAATACCTAAATCAGTTAAAAGGATGACAAGAATCTTGAACAAAACAAAACTAAACACTTTCTTCAATATTAATATATTTTTATTCGTTTCATGAAATAAGTATACCTCAACATTCCTGGCTTCTGTCACATTCCAGCCAACTGAAATGTAGGCTAGTACTAATATTAGTATCCATACTCCTACCTCGTGGACAGGGTACTAACATGAGCATATACGCGTCAATGGAGCAAGCCAGGTGTGATTCAAACCCGGCGCTCTTTTAGCCTAATATCAACAATTTGAACATATTCTTTGCACATAATGTAATAAATTTAGTAGTCTTATTTAATACCGGAAGTATCACAAATCATTGTAGAAACAGTTGTAAAATCTTGTTTACCTTTTTTTAATCCGATATTTTTGTTTATATCGTCTGCCATGTTAGTTAAAAAATGATTACTTCCGTTCTCAACCTCAATTGTTTGTGTTCCATATAAGGACACTGAGGCCTTACTTGGAAACAAAAACAAATTGTAGTAAAAATATGGCATGGTCGAGTCAGAAATTCTGTGAATTAAAAGTAAATACATTTATCTGCAACTCTGAAATTTCACCAAGAAGCCATTATTCGACACTTGACTGATAATAACACAGCATAGAATATTAAAATATGGTCTGGCAAGCCTTACATAGAAATGGGGTCACGGTGAGACTCTTGCGTTATCTGTCATGGTGGACAAGGTAAGGTTAGTCTAACCATGCCAATTTGTTTTATCGTGCAAGGCTTAATAAATTCAAAATAAGCCAAACTTCTTTCACATTACATTATATGGGATAAGTTCATAGCCTCAACCACAAGTCGAGGCTACAACATCGTAGCTAAAATGTAGGCCGTCAAAACTTGAAAACAGGTCCATTTCTTTTATGACAATTTGAATTAATTCGAGAAAAGACATCTGAGTAAGTAAAGTCTGACTAAAACATTATGACTTTACTTTGTAGAAAAGCATCATTTCTGGCTGTCAGTTGTGTGAGATATTTCTGAAAGTCTGACTTTCGTTGTTTGTCAACATCAAAACATATTACACAACGCATTTAGGCAGCAAGACCTAGACACCCAAAACATAAATTGACCGAAAGGTAAGAGCTGAACAACCTCGAGTCTGTAGTTCAACAATAAGCCTGTTTCAAGAGTTAACATTGCACTTGTGCAACAATGTAACCTGCAATCAGCACCAAATTCACCAAAATCAATTTGTTTTTGCCACCAAAATTAAAACGCATCACAATGTACATTAACAATATTTACTGCGGACTCGAGGTTGTTCGGATCTTACCTTTCAGTCATTGGTGAAATCCAAGACTATCCAAATGCAAAATGGTATCTGTCCAAACCGGCGAACAATTATTGCATTTTCTCCATTATGTCACAAACCGAACAAAGTGTGTCCTGCTATTTTGAAAATTGAACTATTCTTGATTATGACTGGCTCAAGATGGAAATTAGCAGATGCAATTAGGATAAACTAGCAGTGTTTAACTACCGTGTGGTGCGAACTGGTGTCTTCCATTGTGCTTTATTGTTGCTGGTTAGAACCCCCACCCCTCGATTCAAGGACGGATACTCCAAATTTTTTTTGCAACGAACCCTTGTGCCTCTGCTTAGGTCGATTTTAATTCATCTTTATTGTCGTTGGCAATAGTTTTATTTGCTTCACTGTAAGGTACAGAATCGGATCGTAGCCTCAACCACGTTGTGGCTATGATATTGTAGCTACCACTCCCCAACCCCTGCAACGACCCTAGTTGACGCTAGTACCAAGATAGACTAAAGTCAAGAATACATATTGATCACTGGTGTTACAGGAGAGTAACTGCAACTTTACAACCCGATGCTTGAGGGTTTAATTCAATAGTGTATGTAGATGAAATGACCAAAGAGACAAGATGAACCTCAACTAATGATGAAACTTCAAACCCTTGCACCACTGCGCCAATGTTAAACTGCTCAAAATGATAGACTCCCACCATCAACAGAACTTGAACCTGCAGATATTTTATTTCCATCTAACAGGATTATCATACCTTACGTGTTTTTTGTGACCTGGACTTGGTAATGACTTGTACATGTGCCACAGCAAAGGCTGTCCAATGCCGTGTTTCAGTCATCAATCATTTTCCCTCTAAAATCGTGCTTACCAATCAAAACAGCATTTGGATCAAACTTAGGAGGCATTTTCCTTGTATTTTCTGTTGTCTAATTTGGTCAATCTGACGGATCAAGTGTTGGATGAGCCCGATAGGACACGACCAAAAGTTTGTTGCACCTCACCGTCAGGGACGATTCGTTGCGAAAAGGATGTAATTAGTGTCAACTTCCGTTAAGTTCGATAACTCCGATATATTAAACAAGATTCGTTCAGAGGAAAAACATGTTAGTATGTGCAAATGTTTAGAAGCACGTTTGTATTTTTGAGGGCTTTATAGTAATGAATAAGTTTTAAAAGCCAATACAAAAATAAAGATGAAAGTATTAAAAAGATGAGATCTTTAAAATACAAAATGTATTTTCATATAGAGATAAAATTGTGCACTATAATGATATAAGTCGGGATAGGATACTGACAAGTGCAATACATTCTTAACATGTAACAAGGAATGCACACTTGGGTAAACTAAATTTTCCATTAGTCATCTCTTACCACATGACCGAAGATGCACCGGGTATATTCTACATCTAGAGACCTGTCTACGGCTAAGTTGTCTTTCCGCTTACCAATACAGAGAGCTTAATGGTCTTCTGCACGGATTGAATTATATTATTGTGATACATCAAAAGACAGTTGGCACATCTCCACACTCTATACACTAGCATATTAACACATTCAGTGTTGGATCGCATTTGGAATAAAACTGGAATTGAAATAGAACTGTATTTATTTGGACTTGTGTTAGAATATTTAGGACTGTTAATTCACAATACTCTTTTTAAATTTTCACTTTGTATTTTAGGGAAATATATTATTTGTTGAATTTTACAAAACTTGTTGATTTTCACTCTTTTCTGTTACTTAGTTTAAGACCACAGAGTCCTAATGCTATACATTAATATTAATAATAAAACTATCTTCCTTATTTTTCTACTGTCCTATGCTACCACACAAGTTATACCTCTTATCCCTGTATTACATCCTTGTCATCCAACATCTTCCACCCTCCTCATAATCCCTACAACCTTGCAATATTATCATACACGATGAAGTGAAAGAAGAGAAAAGAGAGTGTGTCATGGAGAATCGATCAAGCCATTGGATGACAGTAATGGGTTTACAGTACTTTTAACATCACCAACACAGGCATCTTTCCAATATATGCATTAATCCCGTGTCGTTGCCAAAGAGGCGAAATTTAGAATTGTGTATATCCTAACTTTATATTTTCATTTTAATCGGCTACCTAACATGTTGCATTTCAAAATTATTTAGTTTTATTCAATAAAAAGTTGTCGCAATTTTAAATTGGACATCTTACGTTTCGGTGAGAGATATGCTGTTTGTCGTACGCTGAGTGAACGGCGTAATTAGGAGCTGTTGAGACCAGTGTTATTTTGCCATAGTGTCAGACGAACTGGGAATTTGTTGTGTATGAAACCTAAGCAGAATTTTTATGAATTATTGTTTTGTTTTATCAACTCAATGACATGAAATTTTGTTGCAAGACGTTTTCATTGTCAAGCGTCAAGTCAGTCATAAGTAGTATATAGGGATAGTATAGCGACAATGGGAATTAGCATTACAGACCCCCTTGGGAACATATAGCGACAATGGAAATTTAACATGGAGAAAAATCGTGGGAACATATAGCGACAAGGGAAATTAACATGGGAATAAATCGTGGGACTGTTGAGCGACAAGGGAATTGAATATGGAGAAAAATCGTGGGACTGTTTAGCGACAAGGGAATTTGAACATGGGATTTTTTTTTTTTAAAAATTTAAATTTAAAAAAGGGGTAGGCAATGGAAAGACTATCTCTTTTCGAGAAATATGGCTGGCCCTGAAAAGGGCCTTTGGGTTTATGTTAATATGCCCTTAACATAAAGGGCATCTGTGGCATCTTCTTTTCCTCAAACTTCGTCTTACAGCAGGGCCATACATCAGAGTCCTCTTGAGGCAACCTTGTCTCTCTATGTAGACTCTTCGTATCCACAAACTGCTGGTGGTCCTGTGGACAACGGTCCACTTGGATCGGACATACATGAGCATGTCCGTCCTGAACATCATCGTTGACACAAGGGTTGAAGATTCAACGTCGGTCCACATGTTGAGGCTCCGAGAATAGGTGAATCAATGCAGTGAACGGCGCTTATTTATAGGGACAGAAAGGATTGAAACGGATTGAGTTCATTCACCAATCCGAACACGCGTTACAGAATTCAGTCAGCCCGCATCCAATCCGAAGAGAGCAGTCTGTGACGTCACTTAGTCTATATAGATTCGCTAGCGCTTGTGTGCAGTCAATCTATGCGACAGTGATTCAACATGACGGAAACTCAGAAAACGATCCAATGGGGTGCACCAGCAGGGGAGACCGCCCAAGGGAACCCGGACTTACTTTCAGAAGAGGTGAATTGGGATTTTGTGGATTTTCTCTCTTCGCAAGAATTTGTTCCGGAACCTTCGTTACCTTCTTCATTACCGCAAGTGGAGAATTTTAGACAGAGACAGAAAGAAGAATTGGAGAAATTTATACAACGACAAAAGGAAGCGGAACAGGCTTTTCTTCTACAGCAACAGCAACAAGAAGAAGAGGTAAGAAAAAAACAACAGCAAGAAGAAGTAGCAGCAAAGAAACAAGAGGGTGAAAATCAAACGGTCACGGTACTGTTGGACATTTTAGCGGAGTTAAGAAGTCTGAAACAAATGTATCAGACTTCTTTATCACGACCGAAGAGAATACGACCTTCCCGAGCTAAACACGTCAACCCTGTGACTAAGCCTACCGTACCACCCTTAGTGATTTCAACCCAATCATTATCATCATCATCAACATTACGCAGTCCAGAAGTAGGCCTTGGCCGTGGCAAAGGCATAAGGCAGTTAAAGTTGATTGCTTAAACTCACCCCTTCACCATGAAGAAAAAAGGCCCTTTTCAGGGCCACCCACATTTCTCGAAAAGAAATACAATTTCAATTTGCCAATAACTCAAAAAAACCCCACCCATTTTACCCTTATAGTACGTGTCTGTGTATGAGTGCGTGAGTGTACGTTCTTATTTTAAAATCAAAACTCAAAGACACTTACCTTATATCATTCATTTATTCTTTTCTCCATTTTTTACAATCCAATTCACAACACAACACTTTAATAAAAAGTTCATTGATTTCTTCTTTTCTCCTTGTTTAGTCTCTCTGTTTTTTGAATTTCTTCACCGTCACACTCTTTTCCTCTTCTTCCTCCTCGCTTTCTTCCCTTCTTCTTTTTTTCTCCTGTTTCTTTTTCTTCACCTGTCTTCTTTCTTCCTCAGAAGAATCCCTCTCTTCCTCTGAAGAATTCCTCTCTTCTTCTGAAGAATCCTTCTTTTCTTCTGACTCTTCTTGTTTCTTTTTTGGGCAATCTGGAGACCAATGTCCTTTTTCTTTACAATAATAACAGGTATCTTTACTTTTGTCTTTTTTAGCTCCTGTTTTTTGACGGTCTGGACACTCTGAAGACCAATGCCCTTTCTTCTGACAGATATAGCAAGTATCTTGACTTTTATCTCGAAAGGAAGGAGAGTAGTCCGTAGGCTGGTCTGAAGAGAATTTTCTAATGACCCCTCGCAAAGCTCTGACGAAACGTTCCATCTGGTTAGTCTCTTCCATCGTTGTGCTCGGCTTGAGAGTGAAATGAATAGTGAAAGGATAAGACACACACCCTTTTATATACGCTGGTCTGCTATGACTATAAAGTAGCTCATGGTGTTTGAACTTGAGTCATTTGACTTTTTGCACTCAAGATGAAACGATCCTATTCATTCGAGAAGAAAGAAGAAGAAGAAAGTAAGAGGCAGAAACGTGATCTATCGCCTCGTACCAGGGCTGAAATCTTGGCACAAATTCATGCCAGTGATTTTGAAGAGGACATGAGTGAACCAGAATTTGAAACCTTTAAACCAAGTTCACCACCCTTAGTCAACCCTGAAAAGTACTATTCCATTCGAGAGACGGAAAAGCGCTCCTCTAGAAAATTTAGAACCACGGCTTACAAATACACGGTGAAGTTTAAAGATTTCAAGGCTGAAGTGCCGTTAGAGAAAGCAGAAGTGTTCATCACTGAGGTGTGGGATTCTTTGCTCACTGCACTCAAGCAACAATGTCAACCCAAAGAAGACGATCGCTTGAGACTTTCCATACAACACGACGGTTTGAAATCCCCTGTTTGGATCGAGTTTAGCACCCCTGCAGAATTGACCGCTTCCAAAGTCATGGACAAGATTCAACACGTGCAACAATCTAATGACCAGTTTGACATCACCGATGGAAAAGCCACATTGGACATGACCCACGTCTCTCCTCCTCAAGGGACCGGACGCAAAAAGATGTTATTGGTGAACGACCTTCGCAGCATTAAGCGTAGCCTTGTCCAAATTCACAATCCTCATGACCAGATGTGTTTAGCCCGTGCCATTGTGGTGGGACGAACCTATGCCAACAAGAACGACACGGTAGAATGGAAAAGAACCTGGAAAACTATTCAACGATCCGATCGAGCCAAACAACGAAATGAAGCAGAACTCCTGTTGCAACAAGCCGGCCTGTCCAAAGACACACCCTGTGGCATTCCTGAGATGCAAAAATTGCAAGATGCCCTAGCTCCACGCTACACCTTGAAAGTGCACCCTCAAGAAGTGCGCGGACCTCTGTTGTTTCGAGGCCAAGACTTTAAGGACGGAAAATACATTCATGTCTATTATCACGATGACCATTTCGATACGATTACCAGTATCACCGGATTCCTGGGATACGGTTATTACTGTGAGAAATGTGACCATGGTTATAATAATCGAGAGCAACACAAGCATTGTGGATTGAAATGCTCAGGATGTTTGGCCTCTTCACCCTGTCTGAGCGAAGAACCAGTGCCTTGTTCCACTTGTCTGCGCACGTTTGTCAGCCCTACCTGTTACCAACAACATCTGAAAACGCAAGGTTCACAGAAGAAATGTGCTTGTCAACTGCTGAGATTGTGCCCTACGTGTGAACAAGTCATATGTACCAATGCTGCCAAGGCACACGTATGTCGAGGAAAGAAAAAATGTCACATTTGTCACCACATCGTGGACTTGGAACACCAATGTTACGTGCAAAAATACCAACCCCCACCAGAGAAAGAGGACGGTCACAAGAAGAAAAGCAATTTCATCTTTTTCGATTTCGAATGCATGCAAGAAACCGGCATTCACATTCCTAATTTTTGCGTGGCTCATCGAGCGTGCGAGAAGTGCATTCAAGAACCTATCTTCAGTCATTGCCCTCACTGCAGCAAGATTCCCGGAGGGCGTGAAAAAATCTTTCGGGGACCGAACACGTTAGCCGATTTTGCCCAATGGGTCTTAGACCCCATCGACAAGACGTGGAGCCAAGAGGACATCGAACGTTACGGAGATTGTCATCGTCATGCCACGGTGATGGCTCACAATTTCTCCGGATACGATGGACAGTTTCTTTTGAGGTACTATACTGAACAAGGCACCGAGCGTCCTAAAGTGACTTTGAACGGAGCCAAAATCATTTTCATGCAAGTGGGACAAGTGCAGTTTAAAGATTCGATGAGCTATTTGGCCATGCCTTTGAGTCGAATGCCTAAAACGTTTGGAATGACAGAAATGGCTAAAGGGTACTTTCCACACTTTTTCAATACGGAAGCCAATCAACACGCCGTTCTACCCCATTTGCCTGAGGCTCACTATTACGACCCCGACAACATGCGTACCGAACAACGAGAAGCTTTCTACGCTTGGTACCAGGCTCACGCCTCGGACCCTTTCGACTTTCAGGAAGAAATGCTAAAGTATTGTCGTTCCGACGTGGACATTTTACGGCGTTGCTGTGGAAAATTTCGAGAACTGTTCATGGAACACGGAGGGGTCGATCCTTTGAAAGAAGCTTGTACCATTGCCAAAGCGTGTTCCTTAGTGTATCGACAACGATTCATGCCTGAAAACACCGTGGCTGTCATCAGCCCTCAAACGACCCACTTTGTCAAACGTCAATACTCGGTCAAAGCCTTACGCTGGTTACATTACTTGTGCGACAAGGAAGACAAGTGGATTCAGCATGCCCGCAACGGAGGGGGCGAAAAGACCATCGGAACGTATTCGGTCGATGGCTGGGACTTAGAAAACCCCAAGATCGTGTACGAGTTTAACGGTTGCTTATTTCACGGATGTCCCGTTTGTTATCCTGACCGTGGCACTAAAAATCAGTTTTTGCAACGAACCATGGAAGACTTGTACCAGGCCACTTGTCAGCGACGCCTAAAGTTAGAACAGCAAGGATACCAAGTGGTGGAAATGTGGGAACACGAGTACGATCACCGTATGAAAACCGATCCCGAGTTTAAACGCCTCGTGGAAAGTTACCAGTTCATGGACCCGCTGAACCCGAGGGATAGTTTGTACGGAGGAAGGACCAATGCCACCTGTTTGCTGTACCAAGCCGACGAAGAGAACGGAGAAGAAATCAAATACTTGGACGTGTGTTCGCTGTATCCCTACGTGTGCAAATATTGTCGCTTTCCTGTAGGGCACCCGCAATTGTTCACGGAACACATCGACCTGGTCAACATTCGACAATACGAAGGCTTGATCAAGTGTAAAGTTTTGCCTCCCACGAACCTATACCATCCCGTCTTACCTCACCATTGTCAAGGCAAACTGATGTTTCCCTTGTGCCGTACTTGTGCCGAAACGTGCAACCAAGACCAGCCTTGTCAGCACAGCCAGGAAGAACGGGCCTTGATGGGAACCTGGGTCAGCGTAGAATTGTTCAAAGCTATGGACATGGGATACCAACTGTTAGAAGTGTACGAAATTTGCCACTTTCCCAAGACACAACAATACCACAAGGGTGACCCTACTCAGAAAGGCATTTTCGCAGACTACGTGGATGCCTTTTTGAAACTGAAGCAAGAAGCCAGCGGCTATCCTTCCTGGTGTCACACTCCCGAAGACCAAATACAATTCAAAGAGAAATACTACGAACAAGAAGGCATCACTTTAGACCACATCGAGAAAAACGAAGGCAGGAGATCGTTTGCCAAAGTGATGTTAAATTGCTTGTGGGGTAAAATGGCACAACGCCCGTGTTTACCCAAGACGGAATATTTGACAGAACCATCCCGCTACTTCCAGATGATTCACGACAAAACCAAATTCATGAAACACGTGGACGTCGTTCGCGAGGATTTGATCTTGGTCAATTACGAAGAAGATCTGGACTTTGTACAAGACGACCCCTTTGGAAATGTCATCATTGCGGCTTACGTGACAGCCCATGCTCGCTTAAAATTGTACGAAGCTTTAGAACTGTTAGAAGAACGCGTCCTTTACTTTGACACGGACAGTTGCATTTACATCCATCACCCGATTCAACATCACCCTAACATCGAAGGAGACCGTTTAGGAGCCTGGACAGACGAGCATCCCGACGACAAGATTCTAAGTTTTGTCAGTGGCGGTCCCAAAAATTACGGCTACGAATACCGGGACAAACAAGGAGAAGTGCACACGACGTGCAAAGTGAAAGGACTGACTCTGAATTATCGTACCAGTCGAGTGGTCAACTTTGGGGTATTGAAAGAAGCCTTGCAATCGGGAGAGGATGGAAACTTTAAAGTGACCACCTATCAACCGAACAAGATTGTACGTTTACCCACTCACCATATCGTCAGTCGACCCTTGGAAAAAGTCTATCAAATCGTGTACCAGAAGCGAGTGCGACTTCCCAATCACTTTACGTCACCGTACGGTCACGTCGGTATTGGTCTGTATATAAAAAGGAACCCTAGACAAGATCGATAGTTCATTGTGACTACCAAGACCGAGCAAACAAGATGAATACTTTGAAAGAGACATCGTTCCAGTTTGGGGATTGTAAAAAAGTTGTATCTTCCTCTAGTGTGACTAATACTGGATGGATAAGACCCAGGCATTGTGACGGAAAATGTCCGGAAGGAAACTGCGATTGTCCATGTGGTTACCACTGTAATTGCGTAACGGAGTTTGCAGACGAGTGCGATTGTGAGCCTTGCGATGGATACGATGCTGTACCTTGTGACCTGAGCGATGCCGTAAAGCATCATGGGAACTTTAGTGCCCCTACCCCTATCATGGAAAGTGATGCTGTGCGTGTCAAACCTGTGGGATGCGAAAGCGATGCTGCTCGTCCTCTTGGACATTTTACTGGGTTTCGTTTTAAAGGGGAATGTTCACCTTCACGTCTACCCCCTACGGATGTCATCCAGCCTTGAGCAAACTCCTACCCATGTCACTCAACCCTCATCGAAACGAACCTGTGAAAAACGAATATTCGTTTCCTGTGCGTTTGTCGGAATACTGCGACTTTGAAAATCGTCTTCAATCGTTCAAAGGAAAATGGCCAAAGTATCTGGGAGGACCGACCCCCGAAGAATTAGCCAGAGCCGGATTTTTCTACTTGGGCGAAGGAGATAAAGTCAGGTGCTTCAGTTGCGATGTGACACTTCACCACTGGGAACCGCAAGATTCGGCCTACGTAGAACATGCTCGATGGTCACCGAATTGTCATTACTTACCCTTAGTGGGACCGAGACATTGAAGTAACTTCTTACCATAATAATAATCTGTTCATGGATACTTTACAAGAGAACATTCGTGCTTTGCCTGTGGAGTTGAGAGAACGCATTTACCGAGAACTGGTCAAAATACAAGTGAAACGTAAAGAACAATTGCATCCGTTACGTCACCGGTGTTTGAACCACTGGTACCTGAAGGCTATACAAGGATTGATTCAATTGAAAGTGTTCCATCGGACAGACATTGATCAACGATCCTCTAGTTTTAAAAAGGATTGGTTTGGTATGGACGATTCTACCTACATCATTGTAAACGTACTGCATCGAATTCCAGAGGAAGAGTTAACGAATTACCAACATCTTGAACACAATGTCAACTTGATGAAAGAGGAAACTTCTGAACGAATTGTAATGTGTAGATTAGTGACTCAACGATTTAAATTCGACACTGAAGTGAAACCATGTTTGTGCAAAGAGTACATTTCTTGTGTCAGACCAAAGAGGATTTAGTATGACCTATTCATGGATACTTTGCTAGAGAACATTCGTGCTTTGCCTGTGGAGTTGAGAGAACGCATTTACCGAGAGCTGGTGAAAATACAAGTCAAACGTAAAGAACAATTGCATCCGTTACGTCACCAGATCTTTAACCACTGGTACCTGAATGGTATAAGAGAACTGATTCGTCAGAAATTGTTTCAGTGGTCAGACCTTGTTCAACACTTTGAGTTAGTGAATGATCGAAATGTTCATTATTTTGGTTACTTCGAGATTCACCTACAGCAATACATTGAGGAAGACAAGTTAAAGGATTATCAACATATTTTACGTGGAATCTACTTAGAGGAAGAGGAAACTTCTAAACGAACTCTGAAGTTTCGGTTACAGTATGCAAGATTTAGATTCCCTACTGGAGAACGAAGATCTCTGGCTAGAAAGTACGTGTATTGTTTCCGAAACAAAGAGACTATAAAAACAGGCTGCCATGCCACGACTTATGTCACATGTCATCCAACAGATTCCGTGGAAGGAACTCAATGACCATATTCAAACCGTGGATCATTACCATCGATTATTACAAGAACTTTATGCATTCAATTTGGGACGACAAGTGGTGTGTGTCTTAGTGACTTGTTTTTTGGGATTTCGTTTACCAGCCGATTCTTTGTGGACTCTTTACGATCAGTACTTACCACCTCCATGGCCTTAAATGGTCACGAAAAACTCCTTTTGCTCAAAGCCTTGCGTTTTCATCTGGATACTTCTCGACCTCTACGGGAAAAAAAGATTCGTCAACTTTTAGCTACCCAAGACGTGTATGACGATGTGTGTGTAGCTTGTGACTTACATCCCCATTGGACAGATGTCCGTGCCTGGAAAGAATGGGATTTTGAGGCTTGGACCCAAGAAGTGGCCCAGTATGCACGAGAGTTGTTCAAGGAAAAAAGTTACTTTTCAACCCGTGTTAGTGACGGTGCCAGAAGAACCCGTCACCCAGGACAGGACTGTCGTGGACAGGCCTGAAAGACCCTTTCGGGAGGACACTTGTGTGACCTTACCCCCTGTTGAACTGGTTAGAACATTACCCAAAAGATGTGATTGTTGTACAGACACTTGTGTTTATTCCACGTTCATAGTTATCATGTGCCTTTTATCCTTGTACTTAAGCCTTTGGCTTTTATGTATTTTTGTCTTTCGTATTCATGTTTGAAAAAAAACATTCAATAAACGTGTTCTGAAAAAGTATATAAACTCTTGTCTTGTTTGTTTTTCGTGTCACAAGTGACATTTCTCACACCATGGCTACCTCTGCTGTCTTTGCTCCCTCTTCCTCTACTGTCAAAGTCATCGACGAACACTTAGATCGTGCCAGTTGGGAGGCTTTGTATCTTCGCCATCCCTTTAACATGCTCATTGCTGGACCTAGCGGTTCAGGCAAAACCGAATTCGTCAAACGTTTGATTGAACATAAACATCATTTGATCGATCGACCCCCTCAACGGATCGTGTGGTGTTACAAAGAGTGGCAATCGGCGTACAGCCTCTTGCGAGAAAGTCAAGGCGATTCCATCGTGTTTGTGGAAGGCATTCCTAAAGAAGACGATGGCATCGTCTCTGACTCCAGTCTAACCCATTTGGTCATTTTCGACGACATGTTAGGAGAAGACGAAGAAGAAATTAAATTGTGGTTCACGCGCAAAGGGCATCACCGTAATGCCAGTGTCGTTTACATCACCCAAAATTTGTTTCAACAAAGTAAAGCCCATCGCACCATCAGTCTCAATGCGCATTACGTGGTCTTGTTTAAAAGCCCTCGAGATAAATCGCAAGTGCAAGTCTTAGCCAAACAGTTAGGAACGCCTTGGCTGACTCAGGCGTACGACGATGCCACTCAAACGCCACACGCCTATTTACTCGTCGATTTGAAACCTACGACCCCCGAGGATTTGCGATTTCGTACCCACTTGTTTCACCACTGGTGCCAAGACGGAGGGCCTGTCCTGTACACGTCTCCGTCCTCGACTTCATTTCACTCCCCATCAAAAAATCTATAAAAACCTCAGACCCTTTTTCGTCTGTCTCACACAGTGTGAACATGACGTCCCTTCAGTCGCATCTTCCCGTCAAATTGATTCGTGCCTTGTATGGCATCAGTCGAGAAAAAGATCCACAAACACGAGCCCGTGTCTTAGAAGCTAGTCTCAAAGAAGTCTTACGATGGTTCACGGTGACGGCACGTCAATTACTCCAAGGAATCATTCAGATTCCTCATCAAACCAAACGCTTTTTCGATCGAAACAAAGTCGCTTTGGTCCAACTGGCCGATCCCCGCATCGACACTCAAACCAAAAAACAAATCATTTTGAAACCTGGAGGGAGCGGTACTCTAGGAGGGGTCATCATTCGCTCACTCTTAAGATGGGATCCTAATGCCCCCAAAGTTATCCCCAAGACAAAAGTCCAACGAAGCCCCAAGAAGAAAAAGAAAAAGACCAGGTCCCCAAGAAGAATAACTTCTCCAGTGGCAGGACCCTCCTCTTACCAGACACCACCACCCCGGAAAAAGAAAAGAAGCCCCCAGAAAAAGAAACAGAGAAAAAGTCCCCAGAAAAAGAAAAGTCCACAGAAGAAAACTAGTCGCAAGAGAGGCACTTCGGCCAGGACGCAACCTTACACTCGCAAACCACGACCTGCCACGGCAGTGACTGCGTCTCCGGCATCCTCACGTTCATCCACTTCTCCGTTGATGACACCCAGAATTGAAGAGTACTTGGAGACGTTGATCACACCAAGAACATCTCCGTTGATGACCCCCAAAAGAACTTCCCCAGTGGCAGGACCCTCCAATTTAGTGGCAGTGGCTGCTGCTCACAAAGTACCTTCTCCCAAAATCAAAGTCCAAGAAAGATCGGGCATGTTACAAAGTTTACTGGATTTGTCCAAGCAAGAACTGGCTCGATTTAGTCCGTTGCGTACCCCTGCACGACGTGTCATGCCTGTCCTCAAACTGATAAAACGTAAAGACAATCAGTGGCGACGCGTTCCAGTATAAAAAGAGCCTGTGACCAAGTCGGGGTATCAGTGAACTTGTAAAAAGATGTCACCTCCAAGAAGCCACAAAAGAAAGAGACAAAGGCAGACGCGTCATCCGACAAAGCGCTTAGCCAAGCATCGACATTACCCTAAGAAAAGACACAGTCGTTCCAAGAAGAAGAGGCGTCAACAAAGGGGAGGATTCCTTGGCGATTTTGGGAAAAACATTGTCACCTTTATGACAAAGCGATAGTCCCAAAAAAAAGATAAAAGGGTGTGCGTTAAGTCATCGACGTTAGTGTCTGTTCGGTGAATGTCCCGGAACCCACAAGCAAAAATGTCACCCTCCAGAAAACCCCAAGGAAAGAAAAGGAAAGGACTGCCACCACGTTTAGCTAAACATGGGGACCTGTTATCTGTCCTGTCCAAAGCTTCTTCACCCCTACGAAAAAAACTCATTCAAACGGCCTCCAAAGAGGTCATCGATACCGTGTGCGAATGTTGTTTGAACGTTTTGAAAGGCACGATCCCTTTGTCCAAACACCAGAAACAATGCTTAGGCAAACATCGTCACGTTCTTCGCCAAATGGTTCAAAAGCAAATTCCCATTCGTCAAAAAAAGAAGATGTTGGTCCAACGTGGAGGCATTTTACCTCTCTTGTTAGGCCCCATACTGAAAGGAGTCTTGGGAACCATGTTGGGAGGACTGGTGGGAGCAAGATAAAAAGGCCCTCGGAAGTCCCAAGATCTCAGAATCGACCCCTGACAACCCATGGAAGGACGAAAACTAGCTTTAGTGCCTTACAAACGATGGATGGAATACCATCGATGGCAAGAACAACGCACCCCGCATTTACCTCCCAATCCCAATTTGAGCGAGATGTCCCAGTTACAACACGAATTGCAATCCTTGATGGATCGCCAAGATTTGTCCGAAACAGAAAAATCGCAAAAGTACGGTCAACTCTTGCAACGACTGCAACTCTTTCACCAGAAAGCTTTAGACGAAACAGCTTTACCCACTCTGAAAGATTTTAAGACCTTGATGAAAAGTCCAGCACCATCATCATCATTACCACCACCACTATCATCCCCAAGGGTCACCAGAGATGCTACCCCACAAAGACCTGAGGAAGAAGAGATGCGCGAAGTGTTTCAAACACCGTCAGCAGCTCCCATTTCGAGTAAGATTGCAGCATCCTTGTTGACCCCGTCCCCCACACCCCAACGAGAAGAAATGAAAGCTTGGGTTAAAAAGATGATGTCCACGCCTCCTTCGACAGAAGTGAAAAAGAAAGAAGGGAAACCAGAAGCGAAAAAAGAAAAGAAAACCAAAGCCATTCCATTGCCACCTCCACCACCACCACTACCTTCGACTTCTACTCCCGTAGCCCATCGGACACGTAAATCCGTTTCCAAACCACCCTTTCGACCCACCCAAAGTAGCATCACCGAAGAGTGGGTGACTTATTAACACAGCAAAAAAAATGGAAAAAGTCTTAGCCAGCATTTACTACGATCCCTCCCATCCTGCAGGTTACGCAGGAGTTCAAAAATTGTATCGTGCTGCCAAAACGCGACTGAAAAGTCTCCGTTTACCTCAAGTGCAACGATGGTTACAAGAACAAGCTACCTACACTTTACACAAACCCATTCGACGCAAGTTTGCCAGAAGTCGCACCCGAGTGGAAGGCATCGATCATCAATGGCAAGCCGATTTAGCCGATGTCTCTCATTTGGCCAGCTACAATCGTGGTTACAAATATTTGTTTTGTGTCATCGACGTCTTTTCCAAATTTGCCTGGGTCGTGCCCTTGACTTCCAAATCGAGCAGCGAGTTAGTGCGAGCCCTGCAACGGGTGTTGAAACAAAGCGGTCGTCACCCTCTTCGATGGCAAACGGACAAAGGCACTGAATTTCTGAACCAAGCTTTCCAAAAAGAATTAAAGAAACGTGACATTCATTTTTTTACCACCGAGAATCCCGAAACCAAAGCCAGCATCGTGGAGCGTTTTCAACGCACTTTGAAAGAACGCATGTGGAAATATTTTACGCATCACCACACTCTGAAGTACATCGACATCTTACCGCATCTGGTGCAAGCGTACAACCAATCTTACCATCGAAGCATCGGACGTGCCCCGCAAGACGTGACTCCCGACAACGAAGTGTTGGTGTTCGAGCGTCTGTTCGGTACGTCCCCGACGAGGGCTGTCCCCAAGAAAAGTGGAGAGTTGGCCGTAGGAGATTGGGTGCGCATTGGCAAAACCAAACGCACTTTCGACAAAGGTTACTTACCTAACTGGACAACCGAATTGTTTCGCGTCACTGGACGAGTGCATGGCCGACATACTGCCGTCTATAAATTGGAAGACATGAACGGAGAAGTACTCAAAGGAACGTTTTATTTGCCCGAGTTACAACGTGTCTCCAAAAAAGAAGACGACGTGTACGACATCGAAAGCATTCTCGAACGCAGAACCCGTAAAGTGGGCAAACGACGTGTCAAAGAAGTCAAAGTACGTTGGAAAGGATATCCACCCAGTTTCGATTCTTGGATCGACGCTTCGCAAGTCATCGACTATAAAAAGAAGTGACCATCATGCCCTTTCACACAGCAGACGCAGCTACGTCGACCACTCCTCCTTCACCCAGTTCTTCTGTGCAAGATTTACAAAAACAACCCTTGTGGGTGTGGTGTGGAGAACGTGTGCCTAAAACGCAAATCGTCTTTTTCTGCCAAATCTTCGTGGTGTATTGTGTCATCGGGGCAGCCATCGCCAATTTGAGTTTGCAACAAGGAGACAAACAATTGTGGACCATTTTATTGAGCAGTTGCATCGGTTACCTGCTTCCCAATCCCTCCCTGAAATTCTCCTCGAACGGGAACCACGGGAACCTTGTGTCCAGTGCCAGTGCCAGTCACCACTCCAACCACAACCAGAACTCCATTTTGGGAGGAGACACACCTCTGACGTCCAGTAACCCCTCGGACAGCCACAGAACTCTGGAATTATGAGTCACCAAAACCAATTTTACTTAACCATACCCATTGACAGTTCCATGGAGGTGTTTCCCCACAACACGTTGTGCTGTTACACGGCCAAATTACCTCAAGCCATCCCCTTAGATCACGAAGCCCATTGGGAAGTGGCTTTAGTAGAAATGATTCACCCGACCCAAGTCCTCAATGTCCTTCCCAATCAAAATTATTTTACGGTTCAAGTTCATGACGATCAAGTGCAAAAGTGGATGGATACCCATAGCAAATATAACATGAAAAACCCTAACAAAGACAATCCAAAGTGGACCGACTATCACTTGTTCATTCCCCCAGGTTATTATTTTAGTGGTCAACATTTGGTGAGCACCATTACCTCCAGGTTTAATGGCGTGTTTCTGAAAGCTTTGGTGGCTGCCCAAAAAAGTGTCACCCTGGAGTACCACAAAACAGCTCGTCGCTTCCTGATAAAATTTCCTGAGGGGGATAAAATCATGTCTTTCTTATTTTGTCCTGAATTGTTTGACATGTTGGGCGGTGACATGGAGCTGAGGAAGAGAGGAGAACAAAAAACAAAACCCGAATTATCAGTCATTTCTGACAACGATTCTTTTGCCAAGTATTTTCGTACCCCGGTAGAACTGAACCAAGGACTGAATTTGATGTTCGTGTATTCCGATGTGGTGGAATACAACGTGGTGGGACACACCTCCGTGCCGTTACTGCGTGTCATTCCTTTCAAAGTGGATTCTGCCGCAAACGCTGACGAGGAAGGTGGAAACACTTACCACGTCCACCGCGAATTTGTCCATCCTCACTATTTGCCGGTCAGCAAGTCGTATTTGGACACGGTCAACATTACTATAAAAGGAGATTTGGGACAAAATATTCCATTCACCAAAGGAAAAGTCACGGTGAAACTCCATTTTCGAAAACGGTTTTCTCACGACTCGTAAGTAAGTCATGTATCCAGTGTACCGAGGGGTTGCACGACAGCGAGGACACGGTTTAGGAGATATGTTAAAATCGGCCTTTCGTTCGGTGGCCCCGGTGTTGAAACCGATGGTGACACGCGGATTGCACGCCTTGAAAGATGCGGCACTGACGCAAGGCAAAGAATTTCTCCAAAATGTCATCATCGACAAACAAAACCCTAAAGAAGCCTTCATGAGGGCAGGCAAAAATGTCTTGCTGCAAACGGGCAAAGACATTTTAGGCCGACGAGACACACCTATAAATGCCCTGCACGCTACCGAGTCAGGCATTCAGCAAGGACAAGGCAGAAAGAGACGACGAAGAAAACACCCTTTCACTAGACTTCAAGCTAGAAAGGCCAAGAAAAGAAGAACCGTTCGAGACTTAGACGTTTTCGATTATTGAGACACAGAAAAAAATGATGCACCGAGAATCTTGCGCTTGTTCCAAGACGGAACTGGATCTGTTTGCCATGCCCCCTACCATGATGACGATGCAAGAATCTCAGTGGGTGGAATTTCATCCCGTCTCCTCTTTGACGGAATCAGCTCCCATCGAGTTTGAAATCAAAGGACAACCCGAAGATTACATCGATCTGAATAGCAGTTACCTGTATTTGAAAGTGAAAGTGAGCAAAACGGACAACACTAATCCTGCAGACGTTGCTAGAGTAGCTCCTGTCAACAATTTCATGCATTCCTTGTTCAGCGAAGTGGACTTGTACTTGAATAACAAACTGGTCAGCAGCAGCATGGATACTTACCCTTATCGCGCCTACCTGGAAAATCTCTTGAAAAGAAGCCAAGAACACTCATCTGGATGCTTGCGTGGTATGGAAACCTGACACAGCGGGTACAACCACGTTTACCGACCTAGCTATTGCACCAGAAGATGACAATCCTCACAATGCGGGATATATGGCTCGACGACAGAAAATTCTGCAAGGGCGAAGTTTAGAACTGATGGATCGTTTGCATTTGGACATGTGGTTACAAGAAAAGTATTTGCTGAACGGGGTGGATATCCGTCTGAGACTGAACCGTAGCAGTGCCGCTTTCCATTTGATGGCCCATGCCAATGAATACAAAACTATCATTCAAGAAGCCCGACTTTACGTGCGTCGTGTGGAAGTGTTACCTAAAGTTGGTAACGACATCAGTCAGACGTTAAGCAGAACGACCGCCAAGTACCCGATACGACGTGTAGAAGTGAAAACGTTCACCATTCCCACTGGACAGCGATCTATGATCGAAGATCATCTGTTCCAAGGACAGTTACCCAAACGTTTGATTGTTGGTATCGTCAGGAATTCAGCCTTCAATGGAGTTCACGATCAAAATCCTTTTGAGTTTCAACATTACAATGTATCCAAGATCGAAGTCAGTCGCGACGGAAAGACCTTGTGTACCCGACCTTTCGAGCCTAACTTTGGTGCCGCAAAGAATTATTTGAGATCGTACTTGTCCCTGTACGAAGCCACCGGCCAGTTAGGAACCAACACCAGTCACGGTATTACGTACGACGATTATGCAGGAGGGTATGCTTTGTGGGCTTTTGATTTCACTCCAGACCAAGGCAGCGATGAGGGACATTTCCACCCTATAAAATCTGGCCAGATTCGTGTGGAACTTCAGTTTTCGAGTGCTCTACCAGAGACGGTGAACGTCCTCCTGTATGCAGAATTCGATAATACCATAGAAATCAACAGTTTGAGAGAAGTCATTCTAGACTATTAGAAGCCATGGAAGACTGTTATCCCTCTTTACCTAGTGGAGAAACTTTGGACATGAAATGTGAGGAGACTGTGGAAGAAGTGATCATGATGAAGTCAAGATGGCCAGAACAAGAAGCCCATTTAGTCTCCTGTTTTGCCAAACACTTGGTGGACAAAATAACAGAACTGATCAAGAAAAACTGCTATGGATGTCAGAACGATCATCCCAGTCAAATTAAACACGATAAATGCCTGATGTTAAGTCAAGAAGAAAAATTGGACGAGTATCTGGACGAAGCTTGGAGTCTCATCTCGAACAAAGACGTGTTGCACCAGTGGTATAAAGACTTGCGTGAACATTCTTGTCCACCATTAACCACTCAAGAGATCCATCGTATCGAAGCTCTCCTGAATCAGAGTGAGGAAACAGAACGAATAACCGTTTATTCGTCAGACATTTTCAAGCAAAAAGTCAGGATCGAATTGACGACTTATTATTACCTGTGGTGAAGAAGAAGAAGAAAAAACACAAAACAATGGATACCTGGGAACTTTATTACCTTTTGAACCACAGTTCGTATACAGCTTCTTGGAATCCTGTCGTCTGTGCTAAAGATGAACTCCCTCATCGCAAACCTAAAGACCATCAAGCTTACGTGATCAACACGGACGACAGTCATCTCCCAGGAACCCACTGGGTAGCCGTCTACTTTCCTCAAGAAGGATGTGTGGAATATTTCGATTCGTACGGATTGCCCCCTTTGGAAGACGATATCATCGACTTTATGAGAAGAAATGCTCAAACCACCCGATTCAATAATGTGAAATTACAAGGCACAGATTCCTTGGTGTGTGGACAATATTGTGTGTATTTTCTGCATCATCGCAGCCTGGGCTATTCCTTAGAACATTTAGTGACTCATTTCGATCCTCGTTCTTCTGCTAGAAATGATGTGAAAGTAGATCGATGGTTTTGTGACCATTATGCTTATCTTTTGTCTCAAGCTAGGAAACGTAGTGTCCATCAATGGCCTAATGATTTCCAACAGTGGAAATCACAATTTCATTCACAACGTTGTCAGCCATGTTCAAAGTAGATTGTCCATTGAGAAAAAATGTTTGTGATTTGAAAAAAATTGTTTGATGTTATAGTGTTGGATTATTGTTAAAAATGTTAAAAATGTTGTTGTTTAGTGTTAAGTGATTTTTGAATAAAAAATGTTGCGTTTTGAAAAAAATGCCTTTGTCTTTTGTTTAGCTATAAGAATGTTGGATTGATGCTCTTTCATTTCTTACTATCCCTCTCATGACACTCACTGAACGTTGCGACTCGAAAACCGTGTGGGGATGTTTTCCTTCACGTCCGCGCTTTGACTTTAAGAACCGGTTTGTTCCCAGTCTAACCATCCATTGTCGACTCATCCTCCTAAGAAGATGTGCTCCAAACTAGCTAAACTTAACGAAGCCTACGTGAATTTGCATAGGGTCAGACACAGTCTGATACCGAAGCCAGAAGAAATAGAGAATGTGAGAATGTTAAAAATCACTGAAGACCTGATAGAAGAGCTCTTCAGAGAAGAAGTGAACAGGGAGAAAGAAGAATGGACAGAGAAGTACAGACTTCAAAAACAGCAACAACAGCAGCAACAACAGCAGCAGCAGCAGCAACCTGAAGCTGACAGAGGCTTTGTCGATTGTCGTATCGACACCAAAGAATTCTTCTTCTCTTTCCGAAGAAGCAGACCTATCGCCAGAAAGTCTATCCTCAGAGGACATCGCATTCTTAGAAACTAAAAAAGAATGCCATAGCAAAACAAAAAAACAGCCCTTTTCAGGGCTACCCAATACTCTAGAAAAGAAATAACTATTAATTTGCCAATGTGTGTGGGTAGAGTAGTGTGAAAATAAACACTAACTCTTTCTTAAAAAATGTGAGGGTATCTGTTTGTGTGTTTGTGTGATTGTGTTTGTAAGTGATAAAGTAGGTTGGTGTGGATAGTAGATTAAAATGATGTTTGTTTTTTGGGCTGTTTGAGGTGTATATTTTGGGTTAGATTGGATTGCTTTGCGTATGTGGATAGTCTATTGAAGTGATGGGTAGCATAAAAAAGTGAGCGAGTGTTTCTTTTAGGTCCGCGCGTTGTTCTGGTTAATGATCTAGGTAAGATGAATTTTATGTTTTTAGGGGGATGTTTTCCTTCACGTTCGCGCTTTCAGTATAAATTGAAACTCGTTCGGCAGTCCAGCTACCCTTGTTGATTGATCAACACCAAAAAATGAACACGAGACTTGAGAAACTGTTGGAGCTTCATGTGCATCTGGAATATGCCAGGCGCATATTAAATGAACTGGCCGCGGAAGCCATTGTCGAGGAGGGAAGGATAAGAGAGGAGGAAAGAAGAAACAAAGAAGAGGAGGAGAGAAGATATAAAGAAGAAGAAAGAAGATATAAAGAGGAAAGAAGAAACAAAGAAGAGGAGGAGGAAAAGGAGAGAAGAAATTTCAAAATCCCAGAGAGCGAAAATTGGGATTCTGAAGCGACATATCCTGCCTCTGCTCTCTCCCCCCAAAAGGTAAAAAGTAACTGGGGGATAAGATGTGTATGTGGCGCCAGGCCTGGAAGGTGCCACCATTAACCAGGTGTCCATGAAGTTCCAAACAAAACAGCCCTTTTCAGGGCTACCCAATACTCTAGAAAAGAAATAACGATCGATTTGCCAATGTGTGTAGGTAGAGTAGTGTGAAAATAAACACTAACTCTTTATTAATAGTGGAAGTGTATGTGATTGTGTGTTTGTGTTAGTAACTAATAAAGTAAGTTTGTGTGAATAGTAGATTATGGGTTTCTTTATTGTTTCTTAGCGTATGTGGAGAGTATAGTTAGGGTTATATTATATGAAATGAGAAAAGTGGGGATGTTTTCCTTCACGTTCGCGCGTTGTTGGGTCATGATCTAGGTAAGATCCATTTTATGTTTTTTAGGGGGATGTTTTCCATCACGTCCGCGCTTTCACTATAATAACCCACAGTGTTCGTCGTTCAAACCATTCTGCAAAGAATAAAAAGAAGATGGCGTCAAACCAAATCGACAAAATACAAACCTTGCAAGACGTTTTAGACAACTTAGGAATAATGGAACAGATGCTTTTAAGACTGGTTGAAGACCATTATTCCTATAGTCCCCATCGTGTGAAGATGGAAATTAATAACTTAAGGAAAGCAAAGGACAAGATTAGTGGTGTCATGAAAGAGATTAAGGAGGAGAAGGAGGATGAAGAGGAAAGAATAAGAATACGCAATTGGAACGAAAAAATTGAAAAAGAAGAAGAAAATGAAAAGAGGAAGAAAGAAGAGGAGGAAGAGAAGAAGAAAGAAGAGGAGGAGGAGAAGAAAAAAAAGAAAGAGAAGAAGAGTGTAGGAGATAAAATAAGAACTTGGTGGGGGAAAAGAAGAAATTAGAAGAAGAAGAAAACCCAAAGGCCCTTTTCAGGGCCAGCCATATTTCTCGAAAAGAGATAGTCTTTCCATTGCCTACCCCTTTTTTAAATTTAAATTTTTTAAAAAAAAAAATCCCATGTTCAAATTCCCTTGTCGCTAAACAGTCCCACGATTTTTCTCCATATTCAATTCCCTTGTCGCTCAACAGTCCCACGATTTATTCCCATGTTAATTTCCCTTGTCGCTATATGTTCCCACGATTTTTCTCCATGTTAAATTTCCATTGTCGCTATATGTTCCCAAGGGGGTCTGTAATGCTAATTCCCATTGTCGCTATACTATCCCTATATACTACTGTCATATAAGATTCTTTAGCAGTTTGTTACCGTTTTTGCCAAATCTGAGCTGTAGTACACGTACTGACCTCACTCTGTGTGTGTGTGTGTATGTGTGTGTGTGTGTGAGAGAGAGAGAGAGAGAGAGAGAGAGAGAGACTCCGTTTTTATTCCCATTCTAGATGAAACTGCTTTCCATACCATTCTTGGAATTCGTTAAAATAATAACAATAATTATCATATATGGATTGAAATACGAAACAAATTGAGCAATGCATACAAATTCTTATGAAATTCAGCAAACATTTTAGACACATGTCGATATTTCTCGCTTGTCTTGGACTGCGGGTTTTTAAAAGCAGAGACTAGCTTAAGCAGTGCGCCTGGACTACCAGTTTAAGCAGAGACTAGCTTAAGCACTGAGCCTGGACTACCAGTTCAAGCAGAGATTAGCTTAAGCAGTGAGCCTCGACTACCAGATTAAGCAGATACTAGCTTAAGCAGTGATCCTGGACTACCAGTTTAAGCAGAGACTAGCTTAAGCAATGAGCCTGGACTACCAGTTTAAGCAGAGACTAGCTTAAGCAGTGAGCCTGGACTACCAGAGTAGTTAAGTGGGACGATCTGGCGACAATGGGAACTAGCATTACAAGACCCCTTGGGACTGTCTAGCGACAATGGAAAATTAACATGGAGAAAACTCGTGGGACTGTCTAGCGACAAGGGAAATTAACATGGGAATAGAGTTTGGGACTGTTGAGCGACAAGGGGAAATTAACATGGGAATAAATCGTGGGACTGTTGAGCGACAATGGGAAATTAACATGGGATTTTTTTATAAAAAAAAATGAAATAAAAAAGGGGGTTGGCAATTAAAAGTCGATCTCTTTTCGAGAAATGTGGGTGGCCCTGAAAAGGGCCTTTGGATTTATGTTAATATGCCCTTAACATAAAGGCCATCTGCGGCATATTCTTGTCCTCAAGCTGCGTCTTACTGCAGGGCCATAAATCAGAGTCCTCTTGAGGCAACCTTGTCTCTCCACGTACACTCTTCTTATCCACAGACTGGTGTCTGACCTGTGGACAACTGTCCACTTGGATCGGACATACATTAGCATGTCCGTCCTGAACATCATTGAAGAAACAAGGGTGGATGATTCGACTGTGGTTCACATCTTGAGGCAACGGGAACAGGTGAATCAATGCAGTGAACTGCGCTTAGGTAGAGAAGGATTGAAACGGATTGAGTTCATTGACCAATCCAAACACGCGTTACAAAATTCGGTCAGTCCGCATCCAATCCGAAGAGAACAGTCTGTGACGTCACGTAGTCTATATAGATTCGCTAGCGCCTGTGCGCTGTCAATCCATGCGACAGTGATTCAACATGACGGAAACTCAGAAAACGATCCATTGGGGTGCACCAGCAGTGGAGACCGCCCAAGGGAACCCGGACTTACTTTCAGAAGAGGTAAATTGGGATTTTGTGGATTTTCTTACCTCGCAAGAATTTGTTCCGGAACCTTCGTCACCTTCATTACCACACGTGGAGAATTTTAGACAGAGACAGAAAGAAGAATTGGAGAAATGTATACAGTGGCAAAAGGAAGCAGAACAAGCTTTTCTCCTACAGCAACAGCAACAAGAAGAAGAGGTAAGAAAAAAAACAAGAAGAAGAATCAGCAAAGAAACAAGAGGGTGAAAGTCAAATCGTCACGGTACTGTTGGACATTTTAGCGGAGTTAAGAAGTCTGAAACAAATGTATCAGACTTCTTTATCACGACCGAAGAGAATACGACCTTCCCGAGCTAAACACGCCAACCCTGTGACTAAGCCTACCGTACCACCCTTAGTGATTTCAACCAAATCATCATCATCAGAAGTAGGCCTCGGCCGTGGCAAAGGCTTAAGGCAGTTAAAGTTGATTGCTTAAACTCACCCCTGCACCAAAAACCAAAGGCCCTTTTCAGGGCCACCCACCTCTCTCGAAAAGAGATAGACTTTCAATTGCCAATAACTTAAAAAAAAAAAAAAAAACTTTTACCCCTATATTACGTGTATATGAGTGCGTGAGTGTAGCTTCTTATTTAAAAATCAAAACTCAAAGACACTTACCTTTTTATACCTAATTTATTCTTTTATCAATAGTTACAATCCAATTCACAATTCACAACAGAGCACTTTAAAAAGTTCATACACTTCTTCTGTCTAGTCTCTTGTTTAGTCTCTCTGTTTTTTAAATTTCTTCACCGTCACAGTCCTTTCCTCCTCTTCCTCCTCACTTTCTTCCCTTCTTCTTTTCTTCTCCTGTTTTTTTTTCTTTACCTGGCTGCTTTCTTCCTCTGAAGAATCACTCTCTTCTTCTGAAGAATCCCTCTTTTCTTCTGACTCCTCTTGTTTCTTTTTTGGGCAATCTGGAGACCAATGTCCTTTTTCTTGACAATAATAACAGGTATCTTCACTTTTGTCTTTTCTAGCCCCTTTTTTTCTTTATTGACGGTCTGGACACTCTGAAGACCAATGCCCTTTCTTCTGACAGATATAGCAAGTATCTTGACTTTTAATCTCGAAAGGAAGGAGAGTAGTCCGTCGGCTGGTCTGAAGAGAATTTTCTAATGACCCCTCGCAAAGCTCTGATGAAATGTTCCATCTGGGTAGTCTCTTCCATCGTTGTGCTCGGTTTGAGAGTGAAATGAATAGTGAAAGGACAAGACACACACCCTTTTATATACGCTGGTCTGCCATGACTATAAATTAGTCAATGGTGTTTAAACTTGAGTCATTTGACGTTTTGCACTCAAGATGAAACGATCCAATTCATTTGAGAAGAAAGAAGAAGAAAGTAAGAGGCAGAAACGTGATCTATCGCCTCGTACCAGGGCTGAAGTCTTGGCACAAATTCATGCCAGTGATTTTGAAGAGGACATGAGTGAACCAGAATCCAAACCCTCTAAACGAAGTTCACCACCCTCAGTTAACCCTGAAAATTACTATTCCATTCGAGAGACGGAAAAGCGCTCCTCTAGAAAATTTAGAACCACGGCTTACAAATACACGGTGAAGTTTAAAGATTTCAAGGCTGAAGTACCGTTAGAGAAAGCAGAAGGGTTCATCACCGGGGTGTGGGATTCTTTACTTACCACACTCAAACAACAATGTCAACCCAAAGAAGACGATCGCTTGAGACTTTCCATACAACACGATGGTTTGAAATCCCCTGTTTGGATTGAGTTTAGCACCCCTGCAGAATTGACCGTTTCCAAAGTCATGGACAAGATTCAACACGTGCAACAATCCAATGACCAGTTTGACATCACCGATGGAAAAGCCACACTGTCCATGACTCACGTCTCTCCTCCTCAAGGGACCGGACAACGCAATAAGGTGTTATTGGTGAACGAACTTCGCAACACCAAAATAAGTCTCGTCCGAATTCACAACCCTCAAGACCAGATGTGTTTAGCCAGGGCTATTGTGGTGGGACGAACCTATGCCAACAAAAACGACACGGTAGAATGGAAAAGAGCCTGGAAAACTATTCAACGATCCGACCGAGCCAAACAACGAAGTGAAGCAGAACTCCTGTTGCAACAAGCCGACTTGCCCAAAGACAAACCCTGTGGCATTCCTGAAATGCAAAAATTGCAAGATGTCCTAGCTCCACGATACACCTTGAAAGTGCACCCTCAAGAAGAGCGCGGACCTCTGCTGTTTCGAGGGAAAGACTTTAAGGACGGAAAATACATTCATGTCTATTATCACGATGACCATTTCGATACCATTACCAGTATCACTGCATTCCTGGGATACGGTTATTACTGTGAGAAATGTGACTATCGTTATAACAATCGAGAGCAACACAAGCATTGTGGATTGAAATGCTCAGGATGTTTGGCCTCTCCACCCTGTCTGAGCGAAGGGCAAAAACCAGTGCATTGTTCAGCTTCTCTGCGCACGTTTGTCAGCCCTACCTGTTACCAACAACATTTGAAGACGCAAGGTTCACAGCAGAAATGTGCTTGTCAACTGCTGAGACTGTGCCCTACGTGTGGACAAGGTCTACGTACCAATAATGCCAAGGCACACGTATGTTCAGGAAAGAAAAAATGTCACATTTGTCACCACATCGTGGACTTGGAACACCAATGCTACGTGCAAAAATACCAACCCCCACCAGAGAAAGAGGACGGTCACAAGAAGAAAGGCAATTTCATCTTTTTCTATTTCGAATGCATGCAAGAGACCGGTATTCACATTCCTAATTTCTGCGTGGCTCATCGAGCGTGCGAGAAGTGCATTCAGGAACCTATCTTCAGTCATTGCCCTCGCTGCAGTAAGATTCCCGGAGGGCGTGAAAAAAATCTTTCCAGGACCGAACACGTTAGCCGATTTTGCACAATGGGTCTTAGACCCCATCGACAAGACGTGGAGCCAAGAGGACATCGAACGTTACGGAGATTGTCATCGTCATGCCACGGTGGTGGCTCACAATTTCTCCGGATACGATGGACAGTTTCTTTTGAGACACTATACGGAACAAGGCACCGAGCGTCCTAAAGTGACTTTGAACTTAGCCAAAATCATTTTCATGCAAGTGGGACAAGTACAGTTTAAAGATTCGATGAGTTACTTGGCCATGCCTTTGAGCCGAATGCCTAAAACGTTTGGAATGACAGAAATGGCTAAAGGGTACTTTCCACACTTTTTCAATACGGAAGCCAATCAACACGCCGTTCTACCCCATTTACCTGAGGCTCACTAGTACGACCCGACAACATGCGTACCGAACAACGAGAAGCTTTCTACGCTTGGTACCAGGCTCACGCCTCCGACCCTTTCGACTTTCAGGAAGAAAGTGTCGTTCCGACGTGAACATTTTACGACGTTGCTGTGAAAAATTTCGAGAACTGTTCATGGAACACGGAGGGGTCGATCCTTTGAAAGAAGCTTGCACCATTGCCAAAGCGTGTTCCTTAGTGTACCGGCAACGGTTCATGCCTGAAAACACCGTGGCTGTCATCAGTCCTCAAACGGCCAACTATGTCAAACGTCAATACTCGGTCAAAGCCCAACGCTGGTTACATTACTTGTGCGACAAGAAGACAAATGGATTCAGCATGCCCGCAACGGAGGAGGCGAAAAGACCATCGGAACGTATTCGGTCGATGGCTGGGACTTAGAAAACCCCAGGATCGTGTACGAGTTTAACGGTTGCTTATTTCACGGATGTCCCGTCTGCTACCCTGATCGTGACACTAAAAATCAGTTTTTACAACGGACCATGGAAGACTTGTACCAGGACACTTGTCAGCGACGCTTGAAGCTAGAACAGCAAGGATACCAAGTGGTGGAAATGTGGGAACACGAATACGATCACCGTTTGAAAATCGATCCCGAGTTTAAACGTGTCGTGGAAAGTTACCAGTTCATGGACCCCCTGAACCCGAGGGATAGTTTGTACGGAGGAAGGACCAATGCCACCTGTTTGCTGTACCAAGCCGACGAAGAGAAAGGAGAAGAAATCAAATACTTGGATGTGTGTTCGCTGTATACTTACGTGTGCAAATATTGTCACTTTCCTACAGGGCCCCCGCGATTGCTGACGGAACACGTTGACCTGGTCAACATTCGACAATACGAAGTCTTGATCAAGTGCAAAGTTTTGCCTCCCAAGGACTTGTACCATCCCGTCTTACCTCACCACTGTCAAGGCAAACTGATGTTTCCATTGTGCCGTACTTGTGCCGAAACGTGCAACCAAGACCAACCTTGTCACCACACCCAGGAAGAACGGGCCTTGACGGGAACCTGGGTCAGCGTAGAATTGTTCAAAGCTCTGGACATGGGATACCAGCTGTTAGAAGTGTACGAAATTTGTCACTTTCCCAAGACAGAACAATACCACAAGGGTGACCCCACTCAGAAAGGCATTTTCGCCGACTACGTGGATGCCTTTTTGAAACTGAAGCAACAAGCCAGCGGCTATCCTTCCTGGTGTCACACTCCCGAAGACCAAATAAAATTCAAAGAGAAATACTATGAACAAGAAGGCATTACTTTAGATCACATCGAGAAAAACGAAGGCAGGCGATCGTTTGCCAAAGTGATGTTAAATTGCTTGTGGGGAAAAATGGCACAACGTCCGTGTTTACCCAAGACGGAATATTTGACAGAACCTTCCCGCTACTTTCAGATGATTCACGACAAAACCAAATACATGAAACACGTGGATGTCGTTCGCGAGGATTTGATCTTGGTCAATTACGAAGAAGATCTGGACTTTGTACAAGACGACCCTTTTGGAAATGTCATCATTGCGGCTTACGTGACAACCCATGCTCGCTTAAAATTGTACGAAGCTTTAGAACTGTTAGGGGAACGCGTCCTGTACTTTGACACGGACAGTTGCATTTACATCCATCACCCGAGTCAACAGCACCCTGACATCGAAGGAGACCGTTTAGGAGCCTGGACAGACGAGCATCCCGACGAAAAGATTCTACGTTTCGTCAGTGGCGGTCCAAAAAATTACGGCTACGAATACCGGGACAAACAAGAAGTGCACACGACGTGTAAAGTGAAAGGATTGACTCTGAATTATCGTACCAGTCGAGTGGTGAACTTTGGGGTATTGAAAGAAGCCTTGCAATCTGCAGAGGATGAACACTTTAAAGTGACCACCTATCAACCCAACAAAATTGTACGTTTACCCACTCACCACATCGTCAGTCGGCCCGTATGGACACGTCGGTATTGGTCTGTATATAAAAAGGAACACTAGGCAAGAGCGATAGTTCATTGTGACTACCAAGACCAAGCGAACAAGATGAATACTTTCAGAGAAACACAAAACAAGTTCAGACAGGTACACTTCAAGTTTGGGGCTTCTGAAGTGGAATGCGATTGTGAGCCTTGCGATGGGAACGATGCTGTACGCTGTGACCTTAGCGATGCCGTAAAGCATCATGGGAACTTTGTTCTCACTACCCCTATCATGGAAAGTGATGCTGTGCGTGTCAAACCTGAGGGATGCGAAAGCGATGCCACTCGTCCTCTTGGACATTTTACTGGGTTTCGTTTTAAAGGTGGATGTTCACCTTCACGTCTACTTCCCTACGGATGTCATCCAGCCCTGAGCAAACTCCTGTCCATGTCACCCAGCCCTCATCGAAACGAACCTGTGAAAGACGAATATTCGTTTCCTGTGCGTTTGTCGGAATACTGCGACTTTGAAAATCGTCTTCAATCGTTCAAAGGAAAATGGCCTAAGTATCTGGGAGGCCCGACCACCGAAGAATTAGCCAGAGCCGGATTGTTCTACTTGGGCGAAGGGGATAAAGTCAAGTGCTTCACTTGCGGTGTGTCACTTCACCACTGGGAACCGCAAGATTCGGCCTACGTAGAACATGCTCGATGGTCACCGAATTGTCATTACTTATCCTTAGTGGGACCGAGACATTGAAGTAACTTACCACGTCCTTGACGAAGAAGAAACCAGATTGGCTAGGAGTGAAATGTTGGACATCACCGAGACCAGTATTTAAACTTCATTTCAAAAGCGATATTGAATCATTACCTAAAGAACTGCAAGAGAAGATTTACAAGGAAGTTTGGCAGGGGTTTGCCAGAGTGAAATCTCAATGGGTCACTGTAGAACTTTTGTGCCGAGAAATTCACAAGAGGAAAGTGAAAAAAATCAACCAGTGTGTTAGATTTCTCTGGGTCAAGTGTGCATTCGTCCTATTATATCACTCTAGACCGTTTACATCAAAAGAGTTCATTGAGATTCTTGGACGTTACCCTGAATGGCAGTGGTCAGAAATTACTCAGCATGTGGATTACTTTTGCTCTAGGAGAAGATTGTGAATTGTAAAAACTGACCTATTCATGGATACTTTACAAGAGAACATTCGTGCTTTGCCTGTGGAGTTGAGAGAACGCATTTACCGAGAGCTGGTCAAAATACAAGTCAAACGTAAAGAACAGTTGCATCCGTTACGTCACCAGATCTTTAACCACTGGTACCTGCATGGTATAAAAGAAATGATTCGTTAGAAATTGTTTCAGCGGTCAGACCTTGTTAGTGAGTTAGTGAATGAACGAAATGTTCATCATTTTGGTTACCTGGAGATTCACCTAGAGCAACGCATTGAGGAAAACGAGTTAAAGGATTACCAACATATGTTACGTGGAATCTGCTTAGTGGAAGAGAAAACTTCTAATCGAAGTTTGAACTGTAGGTTACAGTATTCTAGATTTCCTACTGGAGAACGAAGATGTCTGGGTAGAATGTACGTGTATTGCTTCCGAAAAAAGAGAGTATAAAAACAGGAATCCATGCCACGGCTTATGTCACAAGTGATTGAACAGATTCCGTTGAAGGAACTCAATGACCATATTCAAACCGTGGATCATTACCATCGATTATTAGAAGAACTGTATCCATTCAATTTGGGTCGACAAGTGGTGTGTGTCTTAGTGACTTGTTTTCTAGGATTTCGTTTACCAGCCGATTCCTTGTGGAATCTTTACGATCAGTACTTACCACCCCAATGACCCTAAATGGTCACGAAAGACTCCTTTTGCTGAAAGCCTTGCGTTTTCATCTGGATACTTCTCGACCTCTACGGGAAAAAAAGATTCGTCAACTTTTAGCTACCCAAGACGTGTATGACGATGTGTGTGTAGCTTGTGACTTACACCCCCATTGGACAGATGTCCGTGACTGGAAAAATGGGGATTTTGAGGCTTGGACCCAAGAAGTGGCCCAGTATGCACGAAAGTTGTTCAAGGAAAAAAGTTACTTTTCAACCTATGTTAGTGACAGTGCCAGAAGAACCCGTCACCCATGACAGGACTGTCGTGGACATGCCTGAAAGACCCTTTCGGGAAGACACTTGTGTGACCTTACCCCCTATAGAACTGGTCAGAACATTACCCAAAACATGTTGTAACAGACACTTGTGTTTATTTCACGTTAGTGGTTATCATGTGCCTTTTATCCTTGTACTTAAGCCTTTGGCTTTTATGTATTTTTGTCTTTCGTGTTCATGTTTAAAACATTCAATAAACGTGTTCTGAAAAAAGTATATAAACTCTCGTCTTGTTTGTTTTCGTGTCACAAGTGATATTCCTAACACTATGGCTACCTCTGCTGTCTCTGCTCCCTCTTCTTCCACTGTCAAAGTCATCGACGAACACTTAGATCGTGCCAGTTGGGAGGCTTTGTATCTTCGCCATCCCTTTAACACGCTCATTGCTGGACCTAGCGGTTCAGGCAAAACCGAATTCGTCAAACGTTTGATCGAACATAAACATCATTTGATCGATCGTCCACCTCAACGCATCGTGTGGTGTTACAAAGAGTGGCAAGCGGCGTACAGTCTCTTGCGAGAAAGTCAAGGCGATTCCATTGTGTTTGTGGAACGCATTCCTAAAGAAGACGATGGCATCGTCTCTGACTGCCGTCAAACCCATTTGGTCATTTTCGACGACATGTTAGGAGAAGACGAAGAAGAAATTACATTGTGGTTCACGCGCAAAGGGCATCATCGTAATGCCAGTGTCGTTTACATCACTCAAAATTTCTTTCAACAAAGTAAAGCCCATCGCACCATCAGTCTCAATGCACATTACGTGGTCTTGTTTAAAAGCCCTATAAAATCTATAAAAACCTCAGACCCTTTTCGTCTGTCTCACACACATTTTGAACATGACGTCCCTTCAGTCGCATCTTCCCGTCAAATTGATTCGTGCCTTGTATGGCATCAGTCGAGAAAAAAATCCACAAACACGAGCTCGTGTCGTAGAAGCTAGTCTCAAAGAAGTCTTACGATGGTTCACGGTGACGGCACGTCAATTACTCCAAGGGATCATTCAGATTCCTCATCAAACCAAACCCTTTTTTGATCGAAACAAAGTCGCCTTGACCCAACTGGCCGATCCCCGCATCGACACTCAAACCAAAAAACAAATCATTTTGAAACCTGGAGGGAGCGGTACTCTAGGAGGGGTCATCATTCGCTCTCTCTTAAGATGGGATCCTAATGCCCCCAAACTTCTCCCCAAGAAAAAAGTCAAACAACGCTCCAAGAAGAAGAAAAACACCAGGTCCCCAAGGAGAACTTCTCCAGTGGTGGGACCCTCCTATTACCAGACACCACCCCGGAAAAAGAAAAGAAGCCCCCAGAAAAAGAAACAGAGAAAAAGTCCCCAGAAAAAGAAAAGTCCACAGAAGAAAACTAGTCGCAAGAGAGGCACTTCGGCCAGGACGCAACCTTACACTCGCAAACCACGACCTGCCACGGCGGTGACTGCGTCTCCGGCATCCTCACGTTCATCCACTTCTCCGTTGATGACACCAAGAACTGAAGAGTACTTGGAGACGTTGATCACACCAAGAACTTCTCCGTTGATGACCCCAAGAACTTTCCCAGTGGCAGGACCCTCCAATTTAGTGACAGTGGCCACTGCTCAGAAAGTACCAGCTCCCAAAATCAAAGTTCAAGAAAAATCGGGCATGTTACAAAGTTTACTGGATTTGTCCAAGCAAGAACTGGCTCGATTTAGTCCGTTGCGTACCCCTGCACGACGTGTCATGCCTGTCCTCAAGTTGATACGCTATTAAGACAATCAGTGGCGACGCGTTCCAGTATTAAAAAGGCCTGTGACTAAGTCGGGGTATCAGTGTTTTTGGTGCTCCTGAAGACTCAAAGATGTCACCCTTCGGAAAACATCCCTCTTCTAAACAACCCCAAGGAAAGAAAAGGAAAGGACTGCCACCACGTTTAGTCAAACATGGGGACATGTTATCTGTCCTGTCCAAAGCTTCTCCACCCCTACGAAAAAAACTCATTCAATCAGCCGCCAAGGAGGTCATCGATACCGTGTGCGAATGTTGTTTGAACGTCTTGAAAGGTACGATCCCTTTGTCAAAACACCAGAAACAATGCTTAGGCAAACATTGTCACGTTCTTCGCCAAATGGTTCAAAAGAAAATTCCCATTCGTCAAAAGATGTTGGTCCAACGTGGAGGCATTTTACCCCTCTTGTTAGGCCCCTTACTGAAAGGAGTCTTGGGAACCATGTTGGGAGGACTGGTGGGAGCAAGATAAAAAGGCCCTCGGAAGTCCCAAGATCTCAGAATCGACCCCTGACAACCCCATGGAAGGACGAAAACTAGCTTTAGTACCTTACAAACGATGGATGGAATACCATCGTTGGCAAGAACAACACACCCCGCATTTACCTCCCAATCCCCATTTGAGCGAGATGTCCCATTTACAACACGAATTGCAGTCCTTGATGGATCGCCAAGATTTATCCAAAACAGAAAAATCGCAAAAGTAAGGTCAACTCTTGCAACAACTGCAACTCTTTCACCAGAAAGCTTTAGACGAAACAGCTCTACCCACTCTGAAAGATTTTAAGACCTTGATGAAAAGTCCAGCACCATCATCACTACCACCACCACCACTACTACCATCCCCAGGGGTCACCAGAGATGCTACCCCACGAAAACCTGAGGACGAAGAAATGCGAGAAGTGTTTCAAACACCGTCAGCAGCTCCCCTTTCAAGTAAGATTGCAGCATCCTTGTTGACCCCGTCCCCCACACCCCAACGAGAAGAAATGAAAGCTTGGGTTAAAAAGATGATGTCCACTCGTTCTTCGACAGAAGTGAAAAAGAAAGAAGGGAAACCAGAAGTGAAAAAAGAAAAGAAGACCAAAGCCATTCCATTGCCACCTCCACCACCACTACCTTCGACTTCTACTCCCGTAGCCCATTGGACACGAAAATCCGTTTCCAAACCACCCTTTCGTCCCACCCAAAGTAGCATCACGGAAGAGTGGGTGACTTATTAACACACAAACAAACAAAAAATGGAGAAGGTGTTAGCCAGCATTTACTACGATCCATCCCATCCTGCAGGATACGCAGGAGTTCAAAAATTGTATCGTGCTGCCAAAACTCGACTGAAAAGTCTCCGTTTACCTCAAGTGCAACGATGGTTACAAGAACAAGTTACCTACACTTTACACAAACCCATTCAACGCAAGTTTTCCAGAAGTCGCACCCGAGTGGAAGGCATCGATCATCAATGGCAAGCCGATTTAGCCGATGTCTCTCATTTGGCCAGCTACAATCGCGGCTACAAATATTTGTTTTGTGTCATCGACGTCTTCTCCAAATTTGTCTGGGTCGTGCCCTTGACTTCCAAATCGAGCAGCGAGTTAGTGCGAGCCCTGCAACGGGTGTTGAAACAAAGCGGTCGTCACCCTCTTCGATGGCAAACGGACAAAGGCACCGAATTTCTGAACCAAGCTTTCCAAAAAGAATTAAAGAAACGTGACATTCACTTTTTCACCACCGAGAATCCCGAAACCAAAGCCAGCATCGTGGAACGTTTTCAACGCACTTTGAAAGAACGCATGTTGAAATATTTTACGCATCACCACACTCTGAAGTACATCGACATCTTACCGCACCTGGTGCAAGCGTACAACCAATCTTACCATCGAAGCATCGGACGTGCCCCGCAAGACGTGACTCCCGACAACGAAGTGCTGATGTTTGAGCGCCTGTTTGGTACGTCCCCGACGAGAGCTGTCCCCAAGAAAAGTGGAGAGTTGGCCGTAGGAGATTGGGTGCGCATTGGCAAAACCAAACGCACTTTCGACAAAGGTTACTTACCTAACTGGACGACCGAATTGTTTCGCGTCACTGGACGAATGCATGGCCGTCATCCTACCGTCTATAAATTGGAAGACATGAACGGAGAAGTGCTCAAAGGAACGTTTTATTTGCCCGAGTTACAACGTGTCACCAAAAAAGAAGACGACGTGTACGACATCGAAAGCATTCTCGAACGCAGAACCCGTAAAGTGGGCAAACGACGTGTCAAAGAAGTCAAAGTACGTTGGAAAGGATATCCACCCAGTTTTGATTCTTGGATCGACGCTTCGCAAGTCATCGACTATAAAAAGAAGTGACCATCATGCCCTTTCACACAGACGCAGCTACGTCGACCACTCCTTCACCCAGTCCTTCTCTGCAAGATTTACAAAAACAACCCTTGTGGGTGTGGTGTGGAGAACGTGTGCCTAAAACGCAAATCGTCTTTTTCTGCCAAATCTTTGTGGTGTATTGTGTCATCGGGGCAGCCATTGCCAATATGACTTTGCAACAAGGAGACAAACAATTGTGGACCATTTTATTGAGCAGTTGCATCGGTTACCTGCTTCCCAATCCCTCCCTGAAATTCTTCTCGAACGGGAACCACGGAAACCTTGTGTCTAGTGCCAGCGCCAGTCACCACTCCAATAACAATAACAACAACCCCATTTTGGGCGGAGACACGCCTCTGACGTCCAGTAACCCCTCGGACAGCCACAGAACTCTGGAATTATGAGTCACCAAAACCAATTTTACTTAACCTTACCCAGTAACAGTTCCATGGAGGTGTTTCCCCACAACACGTTGTGCTGTTACACGGCCAAATTACCTCCGGCCATCCCATTAGATCACGAAGCCCATTGGGAAGTGGCTTTGGTAGAAATGATTTACCAAACACAAATCAAAAACATCACTGAAACTCAAAACAATTTTGAGGTCGAAATTCTGGACCCAACAGTGCAGCAAACCATGATGACCACTCTCAACATAAATCATTTCTTGCGAAGACCCCAATACTCCGTAGCAGCAGTGACACTTCTCCTCCTTTTTACGTTTATCACTTTAAAATTAACCCAGGCCATTATTTTAGTGGTCAACATCTGGTGGAGGCCATCGCTGACAAATTCTATGCAACATTTGACAAAGTTCTGACCAAACTAAATAAACGTGTCACCATTGAGTACCACAAACTGTGTCACCGTCTACTCATCAAATTTGAAAGTGAGGACAAAAATATACGTATTAAATTTTGCCCTGAATTGTATGACATTTTGGGTGGAGACCTCAATATGGTCACGGATAAAAAGACCAAAAAGATTGAGAAAGCAGACATTGACAACAATGGGCATTTCGCGAGGTATTTTCGTTTCGCGGTAGAACTGAACCAGGGACTGAATTTGATCTTTGTGTACTCCGATGTGGTGGAGTACAACGTGGTGGGACACACCTCCGTGCCGTTACTGCGGGTCATTCCTTTCAAAGTAAATTCTGCCACGGTCACTGACGAGGAAGGTGGAAACACCACGTTCACCGCGAATTTGTACATCCTCACTATCTGCCTGTCAGCAAGTCGTATTTGGACACGGTCAACATTGCTATAAAAGGAGATCTGGGACAAAATATTCCATTCACCAAAGGAAAAGTCACGGTGAAACTCCATTCTCGAAAACGGTTCTCTCACGACTTGTAAGTCATGTATCCAGTGTACCGAGGGGTTGCTCGACAGCGAGGACGCGGTTTAGGAGATATGTTGAAATCGGCCTTTCGTTCAGTGGTTCCGGTGTTGAAACCGATGGTGACACGCGGATTGCACGCCTTGAAAGATGCGGCACTGACACAAGGCAAAGAATTTCTCCAAAATGTCATCATCGACAAACAAAATCCTAAAGAAGCCTTCATGAGGGCAGGCAAAAATGTCTTGGTGCAAACGGGCAAAGACCTTTTGGGCCGACGAGAAACACCTATAAATGCCCTGCACGCTACCGAGTCAGGCATTCAGCAAGGACAAGGCAGAAAGAGACGACGAAGAAAACACCCTTTCACCAGACTTCACACGTCTAAAGCTAGAAAGACAAAGAAAAGAAGAACCGTTCGAGACTTAGACGTTTTCGATTATTGAGACACAGAAAAAAATGATGCACCGAGAGTCATGCGTCTGTTCCAAGTCGGAACTGGATCTGTATGCCATGCCCCCCACCATGATGACGATGCAAGAATCCCAGTGGGTGGAATTTCACCCCGTCTCCTCACTGACAGATTCCGCTCCCATCGAGTTTGAAATCAAAGGACAGCCCGAAGATTACATCGATCTGAATAGCAGTTACTTGTACTTGAAAGTCAAAGTTCTAGATAAGGGAGGAGATTCTATAAGCGGCGAAGAGAAAGTAGCTCCCGTCAACAATTTCATGCATTCCTTGTTCACCTCAGTGGATTTGTACTTGAACAACAAACTAGTCAGTAGCAGCATGGATACTTATCCTTACCGTGCCTACCTGGAAAATCTTTTGACGTACGGAATAGATGCCAAGAACACCCATCTCAATGCTTGCGTGCTATGGGAACCTGACGAAGCGGGCGATTTTGATGATAAAGGTCTTGGTGATAACCCCAAAACAAAAGCAGACACCAATGAGGGATTTGTAGAACGAAGAAACAAAATCAAAGATGGAAAGAGTTTAGAACTGATGGATCGTTTGCATTTGGACATGTGGTTGCAAGAGAAATATTTGCTGAACGGTGTAAATGTTCGCTTGAGACTGAATCGTAGCAGTGCTGCTTTCCATTTGTTGGCTGATGCTGATGCTACTACTGGTGGCAATCCTAAAAGCAAAATCGAGGAGGCCAAACTCTACTTACGACGCGTGGAAGTGTTACCTAAAGTGGGAAATGACATCAGTCAGACGTTGAGAAGAACGACCGCCAAGTATCCCATACGACGCGTGGAAGTGAAAACCTTCACCATTCCCGCTAACCATCAATCCATGATCGAAGATCATCTGTTTCAAGGACAGTTACCCAAGCGTTTAATCCTTGGTATGGTCAACAATGAAGCCATCAACGGAGACTTCGATAAAAATCCTTTCAACTTTCATCACTTCAACGTGAAGAAAATCGGAAGTCAGTCGCGATGGCAAGAAATTGTATACCCGACCTTTCGAACCTGACTTTGGTGACGCAAAGATGAATTACTTGAGATCGTACTTGTCCCTGTACGAAGCCACTGGACAGTTAGGGACCAACACCAGTCACGGCATTACGTACAAAGATTACGCAGGAGGCTATGCTTTGTGGGCATTTGATTTCACTCCAGACCAAGGCAGCGACGAGGGACATTTTCACCCTATAAAATCAGGTCAGATTCGTGTGGAACTTCAGTTTACAGAACCACTGAAAGAGACAGTGAACGTCATCCTTTATGCAGAATTCGATAATACCATAGAAATCAACAGTTTGAGAGAAGTCATTCTAGACTATTAGAAGCTATGGAAGACTGTTATCCCTCTTTACCTAGTGGAGAAACTTTGGAGATGGAATGTGAGGAGACCGTGGAAAAAGAATCTCAAGACAAAGACGACGAAGTTATGATGAATTCAAGATGGCCAGAACAAGAAGCGCAATTAGTCTCCTGTTTTGCCAAACACTTGGTCGAAAAAATGACGGAATTGATCAAAAAAGATTGCTATGGATGTCAAAACGATCATCCCAGTCAAATTCAACACGATAAATGCCTGATGCTGAGTCAAGAAGAAAAATTGGACCAATATCTGGACGAAGCTTGGAGTCTTATCTCGGACGAAGTCGTGTTGCATCAGTGGTATAAAGACTTGCGTGAACATTCTTGTCCACCATTAACCACTCAAGAGATCCATCGTATCGAAGCTCTCCTGAATCAAAGTGAGGAGACGAAACGAAGAAACGGTTATTTGTCAGACATTTTCAAGCAAAAAGTCAGGATCGAATTGATGACTTATTATTACCTGTGAAGAAGAAAAAAACCACACAAAAAATGGATACTTGGGAACTTTATTACCTATTGAACCACAGTTCGTACACGGCTTCTTGGAATCCTGTCGTCTGTGCTAAAGATGAACTCCCTCATCGCAAACCTCAAGACCATCTAGCTTATGTGATCAACACGGACGACAGTCATCTCCCAGGAACCCACTGGGTAGCCGTCTACTTTCCTCAAGAAGGATGCGTGGAATATTTCGATTCGTACGGATTGCCCCCTTTGGAAGACGATATTCATTGACTTTATGAGAAGAAATGCTCAGACCACCCGATTCAATAATGTGAAATTACAAGGCACAGATTCCTTGGTGTGTGGACAATATTGTGTGTATTTTCTGAATCATCGCAGCCTGGGCTATTCCTTAGAACATTTAGTGACTCATTTTGATCCTCGTTCTTCTTCTAGAAACGATGTGAAAGTAGATCAATGGTTCTGTGACCATTATGCTTATCTTTTGTCTCAAGCTAGGAAACGTAGTGTCCATCAATGGCCTAATGACTTCCAACAGTGGAAATCACAATTTCATTTACAACGTTGTCAGCCCTGTCCAAAATAATGTGTGAGTTGAAAAAAATGTTTGTCATTTGAAACAAAATGTTTGATGTTATATTGTTAGATTATTGTTAAAAAATCTTAGAGTTGTTTGTTAGTGTTAAGTGATTTTGAATAAACAAATGTTGTGTTTTGAAAAAAATGCCTTGGTCTTTTGTTTGGCTATAGGAATTTTGATTCATGCTCTTTGACTTCTTACTATCCCTCTCATGACACTTATTGAACGTTGCGGCTCGAAAACCGTGGAGGGATGTTTTCCTTCACGTCCGCGCTTTGACTTTAAAAAAACCGGGGTAGCCTCCAGTCTAACCATCCGTTGTTGACTCATCCTCCTACGAAGATGTGCTCCAAACTAGCTAAGCTAAACGAAGTCTACGTGAATTTGCATAGGGTCAGACAGTCTGATACCGAAGCCAGAAGAGATAGAGAATGCGAGAATGCTAAAAGTCACTGATGACCTGATAGAAGAGCTCTATCACAACTAGTACCAAACAAGTCTGGGATAAGATTAGATCAATTAGAGGAAAGACAACTAACACCACTCCAAAAATAGCTGGAGCCATTACTAATAAAGAAAAGGCTGACCGACTAGCTCAGCATTTCTCAGATATGAGTAGCAACACCAACCACACCCCAGCATTTCAATTACATAGGGACAAAGTAGAAAGAACCCATAGTAATCTCTTTAAAGACCTCGGTCCCAAAGTCTCGAACCTAAATAAAGACATTACAACTTACGAATGGGACCTAGCATTGAAAACCAAAAACGAAACTAGCCCAGGGGAAGATCAAATAGGATACACAATATACAAAAATATCCCAAATAACATTAAACAAACAATTATTAAATTACTAAACTAAATATGGACCTCAGGCAAACTACCCGATAAATGGAAACACGCAATAGTAATTCCAATACCCAAGCAAGGAAAAGACCCTAACGATATTAGCTCCTACAGACCCATTTCCCTAACAAACAACATTTGTAAGATCATGGAAACCATAGTCACCAACCGACTCAAACACCACCTAGAGAGCAATAATTTAATCTCCGATAATCAATGCGGATTTAGAAACAAAAGATCCACCACGGATCAACTAATACGATTAGAAACCGCAATTAAATTGGCGTTCAACTCCAAACGCAAAGCTGATAGGAATTTAATTGCAGTATTTATTGACCTCGAAAAGGCATTCGACCTTGTATGGACCAAAGGCTTATTAGCCAAACTCAACCACTACGCCATCACAGGTCGAATGTTTAAATTCATTGAAAACTTCCTCGCTGACCGTAAAATATCAACCAGAGTCGGCGACACCTACTCTGAACCACACACACTTGAAAACGGTACACCACAAGGGAGCGTACTCAGCCCAACCCTTTTCAACATCATGATTAATGACTTGGACACCAACTTAACATTAAAACTAATTGAACTCTCACAATTTGCTGATGATAGTGGATTATGGAGAGCAGGAAACCCCTCCAACCACAAAGTAATCAGCGATATTCAAACAAGTTTAAACAAAATAGGGAAATGGGCTGATAAATGGGGTTTCAAAATATCCCATGAAAAAACCATAGCAGTATTATTCACCACCAAACGTAAATTACAAAATCAGTTTCCCAAACTCACCATCCAAAATCAAGAAATTAAATTCGTAAATGTAGCACGATTTTTAGGAATGCATTATGACTCCAAGCTAAACTGGGGACACCACATAAACGAACTAGTCAAAAGGTGCAATAAAGACCTTAACCTCCTTACAACCCTTAAAGGAACCACCTGGGGATCCAATCAAGAAACCTTACTAGCTTTATATAAATCGTTAATTAGATCTAAACTAGATTACGGATGCCAAATTTACAACTCGGCACCGCAAAATAACCTCAAAAAACTAGATAGCATACAAAGAAAGGCCCTAATTATTTGCACTGGTGCACTACCATCCACATCACTAGTGGAACTTCAAATCTTAACTGGAGAACTGCCGCTCCACCTTAGAAGACAAGAACTCACCCTCAGATATGCAGCCAGGCTAACAACACACCCCGACACACTCCCCACCCGGCTAGCTATAAATAAATGCAACATACCTTTTAGAACTAAATTATCACAAAACATACCAGCAGGGAAATTAGTCCATCAATTAGTTGAACAACTTCCTATAGACAAACTCCAAGCAGAAATTGCAAATCACTATGACAAAGAACCATGGATAAATATCAACCCCACAGTTAACACCCTCATTACGAAATATGGCAATAAAAACGAACAGGAACTCAAACTAAACACAATCTGTACAGAGGAAATCAACTCAAAATATTGCAACTACATTAAGATTTACACTGATGGATCCAAAATTACAGAACCACCCAGAACAGCAGCAGCTTACGTAATCCCCGAACTTAACATTAAAGTAGGACGAAGACTACCTAACCTCTGCTCTATATACACAGCTGAATTCTGGGCCATACCTGAAGCACTCAAATGGATCAAAGAGAACAAAATACCCCAAGCGGTAATAATAAGTGACTCGCTAAGCGTCATAAACTCAATACTTAATAACAACACCAAATCAAGAGAAAACTATCTTAGGCAAACCAATTTATTGTTAAAAATACTGAACAATAATAACTTACAAGTAGAATTTATGTGGATACCATCCCATATTAACATACCAGGTAACGATATGGCAGATATAACAGCTAAACAAAAACTAAACGAAACCACTCACATCAACCTAGATTATAGCATATGCGAACTCAATAGCATATCTAAAACCCTCATTGATAATAAATGGCAGGAATTATGGAACACAAGCACTCAAGGCAGGAAACTAAAAACCATCATTAAAGAAGTATGTAGAAATAGGAAACCACCCAAAACAAAAGGCAGTGAACAAAAATTCATAAATAGAATACTCACGGGCAAAACCAAGCTGGCTAACAGCTTCAGACAGTACATAGGACCACAACCACATAACCCTAACTGCTACCACTGCAGGGTCCCAGAAGACATAGAGCATATTTTTAACAACTGTCATACACTTGAAAAAGAAAGGGCTAAGTTTAAAGTTAAACAGCATAAAATTGGATCCCCTACAACATACCCAGAATTCTTGATGAACACAAACCCCAATATTAATCTAACATTCAAAAATATCATAAGTTTTATACACGAATCCAATCTACTCAAAAAAATCTAAGAAAGTAAATCAAAGACCAGTTAAAAATATAACAAATCACTGTTTGGGAATTATGACGGCCGGCTCGGTCTCGTGGGTTCATAGACTGACACAGCCGTTCATAGCCCGAATAATAAAAACCAGTTAAGGACGAATATTACAAAATCACTGTTTGGGAATTATGACGGCCTGCTAGGTCTCGTAGGTTCACAAACTGACACAGCCGTTCATACCCCGAATAATAAAAACCAATTAAGGCCACAAAAAATTAAAATAGGAAAATAGGAATTAATTAAAACAGGACTCCATAATAACATACAAACAACCATAAAACAAGTTTTCATTCCAAACCAATAAGATAGGGAATCAAAATAAATAAGGAATTCATGAATAAAAAAAAAAAGAAAACGAAAAAAAAAATAAAAAAAATATTAAAAAAAATACTCCTAACCGTCTCCTTGTCTCTTAAACAACATCTGGCTGAACTTTTAAATCAAGCTTCCACAGCTATTTCTACTAACATACTCAGCCAAATCCAGGCAATGTTGGCAGACGACACTGAAGAATTTGAAACTTCCACGCTGGCAGCGGCCCTGGAAGTATCATCATCCAGCGGCGATGAAGCTGATGAACCTGCACCACCTAAACAGAGTGGAAAAAAGGAAGGCTCTGTCTACCGGAATATCGGACTGGGAAAGGCAATTGATGATATCAAAAAAGCGGGCCACTTCGTCAATGCCACAAGACCGGGTGTCCTAATGTGACGTCATCGCTGCCGACCAATCGTGGCGGGAGTAACATACTGCTTGGTTTGACACCTGGGGCATTTCAATCCAACTAAGAAACACGAGTGTGTGGTGTGACTATTCCCACTCATGTCTATTAGTCTTTCAGTCAGGTTGTTAAGGACTAGTTAGTCCTACACCTGAGTGGCTAAATTAAAAAGTACTCTTTGAGTACATAAAAGCCTGGGGGATGAGGCTCCTTTTCCTTCCTCCAGGAGTAATTAAAAATCACGCAGTGCGTGAATAAAAAAGTGGTACATGTTCAAAAGAACGAAAACCACTATAATCCAACTAACTAACTAACTAAGAGCTCTTCAGAGAAGAAGTGAACAGGGAGAAAGAATGGACAGAGAAGTACAGCAGCAGCAGGAACCTGAACCTGAGAGAGGCTTTGTCGATTGTCGTATCGACACCAAAGAGTTCTTCTTCTCTTTCCGAAGAAGCAGACCTATCGTCAGAAAGTCTATCCTCAGAGGACGTCGCATTCTTAGAAACTAAAAGATTGCCATAGCAAACTAAAAAAAAAAGCCCTTTTCAGGGCTAACCAATACTCTAGAAAAGAAATAACAATAGATTTGCCAATGTGTGTATGTAGAGTAGTGTGAATATAAACACTGACTCTTTTTTATAGTGTGAGTGTATGTGTTTGTGTATATAATTGTGTGTTTGTAAGTGCTCACGTACATTTGTGTGGATAGTAGATTATGATGATGTTTTTTTGCTGTTTGATGTGTGGGGAGAGTAGATTTGGGGTTTGATTGGATTGCTTTGCGTATGTGGATAGTATATTATCTGTTTAATAACATTTTTTAGAATAGTGATGGGCAGTATAAAAAAGTGAGTGAGTGTTTCTTTTAGGTCCGCGCGTTGTTTGGTTATGATCTAGGTAAGATCAATTTTGTTTTAGGGGGATGTTTTCCATCACGTCCGCGCTTTCAGTATAAATTAAAAATCGTTCGGCAGTCTAGCTACCCTTGTTAATTGATCAACACCACCAGAATGAACACCAGACTAGCTAAACTGCATGAACTTCATGTACACCTGGAATATGCCAGGCGTATTGTGAATGAGCTGGCTGCAGAGGCCATCGTAGAAGAGGGAAGGATGAAAGAGGGGGAGAGAAGAAACAAAGAAGAGGAAGAAAAGGAGAGAGGAAATTTCAGAATCCCAGAGACAGAAGATTGGAGTTCTGAAGCCACTTATCCCGCCTCTGCTCTCCCCCACAAAAGAGTGAAAAGAGACTGGGGAAGAAGATGTGTGTGTGGTGCCAGGCCTGGAAGGTGCCATCATTAACCAGGTGTCACTGGAGTTCAAAAACAAACAGCCCTTTTCAGGGCTAACCAATACTCTAGAAAAGAAATAGTAATCGATTTGCCAATGTGTGTATGTAGAGTAGTGTGAATATAAACACTGACTCTTTTTATTTGTGTGAATGTGTGTTTTTTATGTGTGTGTGTGTGTGTGTGTGTGTTTGTAAGCGCTCACGTACGTTTGTGTGAATAGTAGATTATTGGGTTATGTAAGAGCTTAAGTTGGTTCGTGTGAATAGTAGATTAGGGTTTCATTTTAATGCTTTGCGTGTGTGGATAGTAGATTTTGGGTTTGTTTATTGCTGTTTGACGTATGTGGATAGTAGATCATATGAAATGAGAAAAGTAGGGGATGTTTTCCTTCACGTCCGCGTGTTGTTTGGTTATGATCTAGGTAATATATATTTTGTTTTAGGGGGATGTTTTCCATCACGTCCGCGCTTTCACTATAAGAACCCACAGTATTAGTCCTTCGCACCATTCTAAGGAATAAACAAAGAAGATGGAGGTGACAAAATTATTTAACGATTTGAGACATAGCTATTTTTGGATCATGGATGGGACTTATGTAGTAGAAAGACTGAATAAGGAAGGAAGATTTGAAGGTAGCCTGAACAATGTGAAGAGTCTTGGAGTAGCAAAAGATCAAATAGGGGGAATGATTGAGGAAGCAGTAGAAAGAATCAGAGGATTCATTGACCCACCTTACGTGAGAGTAGGTACTTTAAAGGAAGCCTTGGATCATATCATAGAAGTCAGGAGCTTCCTAGAAAATAGCTTTCATTGGACTGACTGGTGGTACATAAAGTGGGCTTGTAACCAGTTGATAAAAGCAGAAGAACTAATTAGAGAGGCAATGAAAGTAGAAGTGATGAAGATAAAAGAAAAATGGATCAAAGAGAGAAAGGAAGAAGAGAATAAGAAGAAGAAATTAGAGTTTGAAAGATTAAATAACAACTGGATGAAGATCCAACAGAAATTTAGAGAGATGGGCCATCCTGACTGGATAACAGAGGAGGAGAAGAAGAGGAAGAAGAAAGGAATTTTGGGAAAGATAAGGGGATGGTGGAAGAAGTGGAGGAGTTAGAAGAAGAAGAAACCCAAAGGCCCTTTTCAGGGCCACTCCAATTTCTCGAAAAGAGATCGACTTTTAATTGCCAACCCCCTTTTTTTATTTCATTTTTTTTTAAAATCCCATGTTAATTTCCCATTGTTGCTCAACAGTCCCACGATTTATTCCCATGTTAATTTCCCCTTGTCGCTCAACAGTCCCAAACTCTATTCCCATGTTAATTTCCCTTGTCGCTAGATAGTCCCACGAGTTTTCTCCATGTTAATTTTCCATTGTCGCTAGACAGTCCCAAGGGGTCTTGTAATGCTAATTCCCATTGTCGCCAGATCGTCCCACTTAACTACTTACCAGTTTAAGCAGAGACTAGCTTAAGCAGTGAGTCCGGACTACCAGTTTAAGCAGAGACTAGCTTAAGCAGTGAGTCTGGACTACCAGTTTAAGCAGAGACTAGCTTAAGCAGTGAGCCTGGACTACCAGTTTAAACAGAGACTAGCTTAAGAAGAGATGTTGTTGAATCATGATAATTAAAGTTTTGTGTTATATTTGTTGAAATCTACATCAGTGGCTGCATTCAGTTGAAATATTACGATAATATTACTATGGGCCACAGTTTTTAACTTAATATGCTGCATCTCATGTTGGATCAGCGTAATCTGTATAAACTTCGAAACTCTTATTTCAGAATACTTTCTGCTAAGTTAGGTCAAATTCTGTTGAGCAATTTTGGGGAAAATGTCATGTAAAGGTTTTTATTTTGTTACTGTTGGCGGCTTTATTTAACTGCAGACTGGTATAATTTGTTTAAACTTGCAAGATCTTCATACCAAGATAATATTTGCTAAGTCTGTTGCAGTAGGAGACGTTGTTTATCGGTCTATTTTTAGTAACGGTGGCCATAATTGTTAGCGGATTGGCTTAATTTGTACAAACTTGAAAAGCCTTTGTACCAGGATGCGCTGTGCTAAATTTAATAATTTGGGTCTGTCCGTATTTTGATAAAAAGTGGAACATAGCAACTGTTGAGAAAAGATTATCAGGTTATCTTTATTTGGTGGCTATATATGAAAGTTCTTCATGTCAGTATTCTTTCTGCCAAATTGTCCAAATTATTTTCATTGGTTTTAAAGAAGTTATTTAAAGCTGTTTAGTAATGATGGCTATAACCGATGGTGGATCTGCATTACTGCACACAACTGAAAGGCCTTTATGCCCAGGGCTGCTCTGTACAGTTAGTACGGCAGCACTGAGAAGTGCTTGTAAGTAACTATTGTTGTCCAACGCCATACATACACTGCACACCGCAAAGGACCATACTATAAATAAACTTTTCTTTTGGACATGTGAGCTAAGAAGTAAACAAGAGGCAGCAGTTGTCTCACATGGCTGACACCTGCCTAACAGACAAATAAAAGGCAGTGGACCATGAAATATGGCTTAGTAAGGCGCATTCTGTAGAAACATGTTCCAATAATGTTGATTCACATATTACAAAACAATTATCTCGGGGTGAATATCTTCATTAATATCCGAGGAAAGGACAGCGAAATGTGTCCAGTGCAGAAAGACTGATCGGCCAGGATCCTCTCTCTCTCTCTCGCTCTCTCTCAAAGTTTGCAAACTTCTGTTAAGCATAGTTATTTAAAGTTGAAAAAATATTTTCTATTTTCAAATAACTGTGGCCGCATTTGTTGGTAGTCGATATCATTGGTACTGGAAAGGTGCTGAAGCTATGACCTCTCTTTCAAATGTGGACAAATTATGTACCAAGCTTAATACGTTAAGCTAATATGAATCATTTCCTTCAAATAGGGCGCCAAGATAAACGGGTATTCATTTAACACAGTAAATCGGTGCGCAACATTTAGTTGAAAGACAGTTCATTAAATACGATAGTTTTTTTTAAAACAAAGAAGGCATTGAGTTTAAATATAATTAGACTTATTGGACCATCTTTATGCTAACACGTAATAGTTCTGCAGCATGACCAGTTCCCAAGCTATTTCATTTCGCTGTTACTACTACTAACAATGTGGACTTAGTACAGCACTTAATCTCTATGTGCTTTATAACATTAGATAACACATAAAAGCATATACAATGACAAGATTACCAAAACAAGCACCATGAAATTACAAAACAAACAAAAACTTGCTGACAATAATTGAGGAAGAAACGTTGTTAAGTCTGTAAGTCTTTCTTGTCGTTGAAATAGGTGAGCTTTTAAGATTACTCTTGCATGCGATCAAAGTGTCGCTGTGCCTAAGATCTAAGGGTAATTCGTTCCACGTACGTTGTCCGTCTTACTTAGTTTTAATAGCCGGAACAATGAAAATGTGAGCAAAGGATGAGAAGCGCAAGTTTCTAGATGGAGTTTTAACATGGGTGAAGTCAGATAGGTATAGCCTTTTTCGGTAACCTCATTTTCTGCCCCTTTTTCCGAACTCTTCAGTGTACTGGGGTTGCGCTAGAAGCAATTGCGGTAGGTATTGACACTGGTCGACATTCACCGATTGCAACACGGAAGAAAGTGAATAAAATTATATTTCTCACCATGTCAAACTTTCCAAACAAACGCCATAAATAAATGCGTGATAAAGTAATTGACGATATGTGTTAGGCGCAATGGATATAATCATATATCAAAGAGTGTGTGTATAACCTAATCAGATACTTGTAATTGAAATTTTTTTAAAAAATGTAGAAGAAGACGATACTTTGCGAATAATAAAGTAGTGAAACACATTACTTGGCAAATCAACAACAATTACAACACAAATAAATTTTTAAAAGAAACGAATTAAAGTTACACTGAATGTTGAAAGTAGCATTTTATTTAAGTAAATCAATTATAAACCTTCATTCATGATTATTTTCTTTATTATGCAAAACGCTTAGCATATGAATCTGATGATGAAATCTTTCTGTTAACATTCCTTAATTAAACAAAACACAGACAAATAAAATAAATAAGTTCCACTGCGTATATTGTTTCCATTGCGCTAGTCTTATGTCACTTGTTAGGCTCAAATAAACAGTAACACAAGAAAGAGTGAAAACAACAAGCTTTCAAAAATATACAAAAATTTATTTCCCTGGAAAAATTCTGTAAAAATGAAAAAAATATGAACTTACGCTTTTATAGAATCTAATCCCAAAATAATCCAAGAATCATCCAAGAATATAATTTTGATAGTCCTAATTACAAAATGTTCTACTGATTTCACGTTTGAATCCCGACGAAGAATCCAAGATAGAAGACGATGATGTATGCTGCAATCCGTAGTGTTGAAGTTTACAGTTCCTTGTAGAAACAAGAATTATCAATCCGGTTTCTGATAGCTGAATAAATTTTTATTACAAACTGTCCTTGTTCCACAATATTACATGAGCACACGTATTTTCCAGAAAAATAACAGATTTAATCCTTTTGAATCCAAGTAATTTGAAATAACTACAAAGCAAGTAATTTGAAATACTCCAAACAGCACAACAAACAGTTCAACAGCCCAGCCTCTACTGACTACTGAGATTAATTCTCCAAAACATGGGTTATATGGTCTTTCTAAAAGTAAACAAGGGGTCACATGATCATCTTCTGAAAGGTTATAAAAGCAAGTACTTGTTACAGATCATGTTTACCCAGTATGACCCTGACGAAAACCAATCATTTTAAATAAAGAATTACAAAAAAAATCTTTACATCTTAAAGACAAATTCCCATCATGACGTTGAAAACAACCAATCATTTTAAAATAAAATAGAACTTGTTTACGAATGTTGCTATAAATTCTGAAACAAGGTCAGGATTTAGATCAACACCTGGTGTTTATAAATTAACAGTCAAGGTCAAACTATATTCTAAAAAAAAGTATCTCTAGTGAATAAATTTATATTACAATATCATGTAAAGAAACATAATTTTTTTTTTAAACTGACAAACAATTTGAAATAAATATATATTAAATCAGATATAATTAAATCAAATATACATAACACTAGAGCTTTATACTATCCAAAAAGTAGTAAATGAACATTATTATTTCATGTGATCGTTTTCATTTCCATACGACGATTGCGTACTTTCTCAAATGCACACATTTCATACAATTATTAGTGTCAGTTTTGAAACTTCATTCTATTTTCAGTTGCTCAATTCAAAATGATAAACAAAATGAATTAATTTCCATTGTTTATTTTATTTCTATTCTGTTAAATGTTTGAATTCCGTATTTTTTTTTCTCCCATGCTTTCCATTTTTCCCTTGCGTATTTTAGTCCTACCGAGCTATAATCCACTGATTATGTTCTTCAACAAATAGACCGTTTGTCAAGTCCTTATACAAACGGTGAACTGTATGCTCTTTTATTTGTGGACACTTCTCCGTCCTGTAGCTATGTTAAGCTCAGTGGCGTACTAATGGGGGTGCGAGGGGGCGGGGGCAGTCCGTCCCGGGTGACAGCCAGAAAGGAGAGTTTAAATACCAGTACAAGTTTTAAAACAAACTGAAAAATTCGCCCAAGTTATTTCCAATTTGCTTATGACAGCAATGTACTGTTTAAAAATCTACTTGCAAACATAATATATTTTCTGTGTGTTTACATTCTAAAATTGGGGCCCCGAGTGGCCGATTGGTCTAAAGCGCTCACCGTTACGGATCACCTCTGTCTGCGTCGGTTCGAGTCTCCGGTTCGGCCAATTTGGGTATGTGAGAAAGCTTGCCAGTAACTTCTCATGGGTCGGTGGTTCATTCCGGGGTTTTCCCGGATTCTTCCTCCACTACTTTTATTGGCCGCTATGTATAACCTAATTTGTGCTGATAATGGAGTTAAACCCTATAACAACAACATTCTACAATTATTTGTGGTGGTGCCAAAGGAAGGATCCGCCCCACGTACAAAATACTTTAGGTACACCCCTGGTTAAGCTATCGGCCTTGGAAGTGTTCCCTCTTACAACCATACGATAATTTTAAACGCATATATGTGTTATATATCCCCACAGTATAGGTGTCTGTTTTTCTTTAAAAAATCAGACATAATTTGCAAGACAAGGTTATTTACTATTTTTGTATGGGGTTGCTCTTTGTTATTCGCATTTTATTATTTTATAGTGGATCGTACTCACAAGGTCCCTGGAGCTCGTCCCCTTGTTTTCCTTCCAGGTGTATTTTCTATGATATATACTTCCCTCTCATACATTAGGTCTTGCGGAGGGTTTCTATATCATGGTCCCTATATTTTTGTGATCTTGGCCACGAATTAATTTAACGTCCGTGTGTGTTATGTGTATGCCATTGTTTTAATCATGCTTGTGTTATGACTGACAATTATATATATTTTAATTTGTATTTAATTGTTTATTTACCTTTTTATGAAAGTACCGAAAAGAAAAAATGGCATAAGGTATATTAATTATATAAAATTGTATTGTGATGGTTCCCTGGTCTCGGTCTAGTCACTATATTCTAAATAGTGACTAGAACTGTGTTTTTGTGTTTTATATATATATATATATATATATATATATATATATATAGAGAGAGAGAGAGAGAGAGAGAGAGAGAGAGAGAGAGAGGTTTTCTCGATTGCGTCGCTGTATACATATTGTAGCAGAACTACATCGGCTTCACTACCCCGAGTCTCGCTATCTCTGGTTCTTTTTAGAAAAGGTCTTTGTATCTGTGGTGATCCCACGCTGTTTCTTTCTGATGACTGGAGCTCCAGAGTGCGACAGATTTGTACCCCAGGGATATATCGTCTTATTCCTGGCTTCTTGTCGCCAACTTATTCGTCCACTGAGTCGTCCTCCTGGGTCGCCGACTGATACGTTCTCTTTTTTGGCTAAGTCGTCGACTCGGTCGCTTTCTAGTTCGTCGACCGGTTGTTGACGGGGTCGCCGAGTAGTCGAGTGAGTGGTTGAGACGTCGATATGGTCGGCCTTCTTGGTCGTCAACTGTGCCGTGTTCACGCGTCGTAACTCGCTCAAGATCGACAGAGAAACGAACAGTGCGAACTGACGAGAGAAGAGATAACTTCAGTTAAAATGTGTACTGTCGCAAGTTCGTTATTCCATGATTTTCGCGCTTCTTGGACGAGCAAGGGGACATCTTCACACATTAGCGCTTCATAACACCATTGCAGCGACAGTTAGCTGAGCAGCAGAGAGGGTGAACAGACCACTTAAGGGAGTGGTCACCCTTGTGTTTGGACCAAAAAAAATAGTGACCACTCATAGAGGTCAATACCACGTCTACGATTATTGTTTGTCCCAAACAGAATTGTAGACGCCCCCTCTCTGCTGCTATCCATGTTGTAAAGAAATTTTAAGTTTGATGAATATTTTTCTTTTCATCTGAATCATGGGAATCTTCATCTGTTTCATCTTCATCTGTTTCATCTTTATTTGTTCTATGTTTCAAGTAATATTCAAGTTCTGATGGTGGTTTTTCTATTTTTGGATTTATGTTCTTTCTGTGTTTATAATATATCATCAAACTTCTGTATCGATCTCCACCGCAATTTTTGCAAATCTGATATAATCCTCTAACGCCGTTGTTACATCCAACACAACTTCGTGGACCAGCATGAAGGTTTTTTTTTATAAGATAATTATGTTTCTTGCAATATTCTCCACGGCATTTTTTATTACAATTGTTAGTGGTTCCTTGACGCAACCACGCACAGTTGTTCATTATATTAATGATATCTTTTTAATTAAATTTAATTTTATCATCACCCCTGTTACCCAAATATTTTATCAAGACCCACACGATATCTTGTTCTTGGATCATGTAAATTTATTGTTATAAATCCATGTGGAGTAGCTTGCGCTCGTGAGAAGAAATTTTTGAAATTAATTATATCCATGTCACCACCACACCAAGTTTGATGAATATTTCTAAGTGTGTGTGTGTCCACGCCATTAAACACAACTAAAATGTTGCAGTTGTCTCTGATCACCTTCGGAATTTGTGTATATCGTTGAGTAACATAGATCACGTCTGTAGTTTTATGTCTACCTCGGGAAAATATTCTGGCTGGATTTGATTGTTTATCTAGCATCACATCGTCGTATACAACTAAATTATTAATAAATCCGTCTATGGAATCTACGGATGGTGCTTCATCAATATCGGTTATAAACTCTATAACATCATTATCTTCATCCAGTAATCGCGCGTTTTCATTGAAATCTTTAAGTACATCATAACATCGTTGACCATCAGCGGATGGTGCTACTAAATACAATTTATCCCATTTCAACCATCTCATTATCAGATTAAGTAATAATTGCGTCTTACCCGATCCAGATGGTCCTATGATAATCATTCTGATGGAATTTGGTAACGCATGGTGGTGTTTAACTGGCTCTCGTTTTCTTGTTGCTGAGAAATCAATTATATCCATATATTTTATAACATGAATTTATATTGCTTACGTTGTAGAGTTAAAACTCCAACTACTGATTTAGCTACGGTTACAACAAAAAATAAAAAAATAGCGTATGGTGGAAAATGTTCTATATGCGGTAGAAAGAAATTTTCGTTCTTACCTAATAAGCGTGGTGGTGATATTGCTAATTTGATGTCAAAGTTTCCAGGTGCTCCATGGGCTAAATACAGCGGAGAAAAACATCTACCGGGATATAATTATTGCGGTCCTGGTACCAGACTTGATATCAGGCTCGATAATCAAGATCAACCAAAACCAGGCGAGGAACCAATAAACGCTATTGATCGAGCTTGTCACGCTCATGATGTAGCTTATAAAAGTCAAAATCTACAAGATAGACATATTGCAGATGTGAAATTAATTCATGCATTAAATTCTATAAAAAATAAAAATATTAGAGAATCATTAACTAATTGGTTAGTAAGATCCTCGATGAAAGGTAAATTAGCGCTTGGGGCTGGTAATTAATAATGGAATCGATTTATTATTCACCAAGAGGATACTGGAGAGGCAAAGAAGCAATTGGTAAACTTGCTGATGCAGCAGCAGTTAAACATTCTACTGCTAAAACGTGGTTATCCAAACAAGCAAATGAGACGCAACAGATGGAACGGTAAAACAATTAGCTAGTAATTTTTCAGTATTTTCCGCGTGTTTGCACTCTAAAAACTTCGCGAGATTTTTCATCTCGTCATGGAGGGATTCTGTTCAATATATTTTACCATTTGGTCTGACAAACTGATCAAATTCACCTTCCTCATTACTTTTAAATAACCACACAGATACAGGATCGGTTTTACTTATTTCTTTAATAAAATCAAACATGCTCATACCTCCGGGGTAAAATCTAACAGTTCGATCACGTGGAAATATTGTTACTGCACTAGTCCATGCGTGCGCGTTATGATCGATAATATTTATTGGAGCTCCTTTCGATTTATATTTAGATTCGTACAGAATTTCTCCCGTTATTGTCGCTACGGTTATTGGAAATTTTAATAGTTTTCCTAGTTCAGCAACATCTTTTATTGTAGCACCGGTATCCTTAACTGAATCAGCCCACGAGTTTATTTTTTCACGCCTTAAATCAGTTAATCCATTTCCACGCATCGCGTTTGTAAAGTGTTCTATTACTCGCTCGGCTACACAATTTAACCTTGAAAATTTCATCGGCGCTAGTTTATCAACGTTGGGTTTTTTATGTATCTCATAGATTCCATAAATAACCGCTGTTACAGGATACGCTCGCTCATAATACGGTTTGTCAATACCCGTCAGTAGACCCGGTCTGGAATTTTTACTTAATATGACAGTTTTATTATTGCCAAGGACAGGATCATATTTGTCACGGATAATCCAACTACCTGTTTCTGTTAATACAATAAATTTTACTCTGAAGAAATATTTTTGATTGCCCTCGTATTCAGCGATGTAGTTAATGATAGTTGCCGCTCGCTTGTCGTTCATTGTGGCGTCCGTGACTTTGTCAGCTTTCTTGACTCCGTCAAGGCGTATGATCTTGAACGTTGACCATGTATGAGATGCACCATCCGTGTAAAATTCCTTCTTGGCGTCGTGAATTTTCGAGATCAAACTTTTATTTTTCGGATCAACCAAATCTCGCACTGGTAAGTCTGGAGATAATCTGTCGAGGTTGAATTTATATTTAACAGGCCTAGTTTGGGATAATCTCTCAAACTCGTTCATATAATTAAAACAAATATTTAAAATAAAAAATATTATATATACAATGTCTCAATGCAAATGGTTGATGATCGGCTCAGTAAATCGATGCAACAAATCCTGCAGAAAGGAATTTTGTTGGATGCACTCACAAAGCATACGACGAGGAAGTCTAGGACCAATACCATGTCTGCGGTGTGGTATTGGAGTGCGAGGAAAAACAGGATTATGTGGAAAGTGCGGTGGAAAACGGTTCAGAGAACTTAAAAGATATTATGACAAAAAAAATAATAGCGGTGAAAACGCTATAAAATCCGTGGAGGATTATATATCAAGATTTCAGACAAACAATGATTTAAACAAATAATATTATTATAATGGAGCAAAATAAATTTGTCCCACATCCTGTCATAACAAACTATGAATCAAATATTAATGGTATCATCAGACACTGCAAGTTGCAGAGACCAGTTGGTTGTATTAATAATCATGGTTATCTAAGGTTCACATGCGAGGGGGCAAAAAAAAATTATTTCTGTCATCGTTTCATCTACGAATGTTTCTTCGGAGTGATCAAAGACGGTCTTGTTATTGATCATATTGACGGGGATCCCCAAAATAACTCCCTGCACAACCTTCGAGTTGTCACACGAAGCGTGAACTCTGCATGTGGTAATACAGGAAGATGTAAGACAATCGTAAAGAGGGCGGTAATTTCCACAAACACAGAAACTGGCGAAAAAATTATATTTCAGTCTATGCGTGCTGCTGCAAAATATTTTGATATTGACCCGTGTGTGGTAAAATACGTCGCAGAAAATATAACCAGATCTACTTTCTCGAAAAAATACAAACGGAAAATCACCTTTCAGTATCAATAATTATCATCACCACATTGAATTATATCATTATTTGAGGGGGATCCAGTACTGTCTGATTGTATACTACTGAATTTTTGATTATATAAAAGGGAGATTACTTTGTAATATATAGTTTTCTTCGTAGATTTTTGATTTTTTTATGATCGTAATTAGTCAGTTAACTAATTACGTCGTAATTAATTACTCGTAGATGTATTATTTATGTTTTTTAAATATTTCCCATCATACAACATTACGAGAAATCAAGATAATGTTATTGATCAGCAGGGAAGCTGTAATACAGGTACAGAATAGAAACCGTTGTTATGGTATAAATCGATCTGCAGGTGTGTTCATGCCACTGTTATTATTGATTCGCAGTCTGCTTAGGAAAAACGCTGTTTTATATTCAGAAACTGTTGTTATAAATACAGAAACTGTTGTTATAATACAGAAACTGTTATTATTCAGAAACCGCTGTTTTAGTGTAAATATTGGTTCCTTAGCTATATATTAACTTCCGAAACATATGTTCGTAACAAGGTTCGATAGGTCAATCAGTATGGTATTGGACTGTGACGCTCGCGGTCCAGGATCGAATCCCCATGGCTGACAATTTGTCGGTGGTGTGCGCATAATTGCGATTTTTATAATAATGGGGGAACCGCAAAACCCCCCGCTCAGCAAAATTCAACCACAATATTGACTGGTGGTTGATACATTTTCGTATCACCCACTGGATTAATTATTGTGGGTGGGATTTTTGCTGAGCGTATATGTTTGTACTGTCCTTAGTTAAGTTATATGTTTGTGCCGTCCAATGCATAATCTGAGCTCGCTAATACACTCGATAGGGGCTCTTCATTCATTGTATATATCCATTTCATTGTATATATCCATTTCATTGTATATATCCATTTCCTTAATTAAGTTATATGTTTGTGCCGTCCAATGCATAATCTGAGCTCGCTAATACACTCGATAGGGGCTCTTCATTCATTGTATATATCCATTTCATTGTATATATCCATTTCCTTAATTAAGTTATATGTTTGTGCCGTCCAATGCATAATCTGAGCTCGCTAATACACTCGATAGGGGCTCTTCATTCATTGTATATATCCATTTCCTTAATTAAGTTATATGTTTGTGCCGTCCAATGCATAATCTGAGCTCGCTAATACACTCGATAGGGGCTCTTCATTCATTGTATATATCCATTTCATTGTATATATCCATTTCCTTAATTAAGTTATATGTTTGTGCCGTCCAATGCATAATCTGAGCTCGCTAATACACTCGATAGGGGCTCTTCATTCATTGTATATATCCATTTCCTTAGTTAAGTTATATGTTTGTGCCGTCCAAGCATAATCTGAGCTCGCTAATACACTCGATAGGGGCTCTTCATTCATAATCTGAGCTCGCTAATACACTCGATAGGGGCTCTTCATTCATTGTATATGTTGTGCTGTCCTTGAAACATCCCGACGAACTCGCTAAAGACTCGATAGGGGTTCTAGGGATAATTTTTTTTTATTTTAAAGATTTATATATTATATAATGAACCATGAAAATATCAATGATGTAATTGTTGCTATTAAAAAATTGAAAAAAAGATGGAATTAATATATCTGATGAACTTAATCCTGAAAAAATAGTTTCTGACTTTGAGATTTTACAAGAACGTAAAAACCAGGGAACACACACACTATCATCTGAATACAAGCTCATGAAACGGATTCAGGCGGCAATGTTTCAGTCGCTAGCTACCGTAGAAGATGATCATGTGAAGGAGTTTGTTCCTCTCTCTGCCGCCGTAGAAAGAATTAAATCGTTATTATCCCACGAGTACAAGGCAAAGAAAACGATTAGTACTCGTATAAGACAATTAAGAAAAATTATGTCAGAGAGTAACTTCGTTACTGGTGAAACGATCCAGAGTAACTTCGTTACTGGTGATAATGAAAATGAAAGTTTTGGTAACTGGGGTCCCTGTCAACGCTGACCACGTGTAGTGTAAAATGATCAAATTTTCAGAAAAAAAAATATTTTTTTTGCAAGGCCGATTAATTTGTACCAAACACAATTTTGTATCAGTAATAAAATATTTTTTACTTATTTTTTTAAGTTGATCGAATTTGAGCCTGATCTCTGTTACAAATGTTCTTCTAACTGTTAAGAAATCCTCGTGTGTAAAAACCCTCCATTACATAAAGATCTACGATTTCACATATAGATTTATCACAAGTCTTCTCCACGTATGTCAATTAAGCGATTAAGGTGGTCTGTGAGCTTAAAATTTATTCGTGTTAACATATTATTGTGACACCGTAGATACACAGGATTAGTTGGTTCTTGCACGATTAAACTTCCAGGGGGAACTTGTGGTGTGAACGTGTACAGGATGTATCCATGTTGAGCTTGATTTGATCTTCCGAGATCTATTTGATAGCTGCCATCGATTACGTCACAAACCAGATTGACCGCGACCGTCGGTGTTATATTAACGATTCCCGGAGATACGTGTCTTCCGCCGCCATGTGGATCATTATCATATCTAAGAACGGTTGGATATGGTGCTAGTTTTCTCCATGCATCGAGTATTTTAGGAAAAAACTCATCAATGACATCATTGACAGATTTTCTTAATTTATCCGGATTATAATCAGGAAACTTAAACGTTACAATGTCAGCTTCGGGTATTTTGTATTTGGCTGCGAAAAATCTTCTATTATCACCTGATGATTCAAAAACCAGGTTTATGATTCTATTATGAAAATATTCAATAGTATCAGCTATATTATTTAAAATTTCCACTCGTTTAATAATTTCTTCACGCGTAGATGTCACATCGGACAAATATTCATGAAAAAGGATACGTAAATTAACCAGTTGTTCTTCATGATCTGAATTTACGATATGAATAACATTATTGATATTCAAATCGTAAAATGAATTACCGCCATCAACGTTGTGTAAGAGCCAGTAGTACTCACCGGTTTTATCGACACGAAATTGATCCCGTTTATCCCATACACGTTTTTCTATATTCCACCAGAAACTTGTATAATTCATTTTAATATTATGATGAAAACTTTTCGATGATGTAAAATCATCCCGAGTTGGTTCTGGTAGTCCTTCATACACCGGGGAAATTTCAGGCCAACCTGGCACGGATCTGATTGAAGATTTATAAATATCAACTACGTGATCGTGAGAATGTATTTCAACCGTCGAGGACAGGGTCGGTTCATGAACATTAATTGATATTTTTGCTTCTTTTCCCGTTATTGATTTTATTCTACGTTGAAATTCCTCATTGATCTCTTCAATCTCGTAACTGCCAGTTGGTATTCCAACAACAACCCAGTCAGGTGTTCCATCGGGTTTATTTTTACTAGCAAATACAAGCGAATTATTTGCTGGTGCACCATGAAATGATTTTGATCTGACATTTGGCCAGCTGTAATATACCCGTAATTGTGCTAGTGCTATTTCTTTTACTGGAATTGCAGTAGGAAAATTAACACTAAATTCAGGATTAGTTGAACTTACCGAGATCATCGTTATCTTTGGCGGAGTTGTGTTGGTTACGATCTGCTGGAGTAATTCTGTCATTATTAATACTTGTATCTTTAATACCGATACTTTCGTCGTATATTTTGGTCATCATTGAAAACTCGAAATCAGATATAATTCCATCACTGAGACTCGCTGATAACAACGAGGATAATTTCGAGTATGCTACCGTCGCTGTATGTAATTTTATTTTGTAATCGGATAATTTTTCGTTCGTGCAAGTACATATTTCTTTTGTGATGATATTAAGCACACCTGCAATAGTTGTTGCTGCTGAAATACAAATAGTTACAGCTACTGGTGCCATCATTGTCAACGCTGATAATATGACACCGGTTTCAGCAACAACAGCGGATACTGAATAAACAATCACGTCAACGATAACTAATCGTCGTCGATATTTTTTTACTTTTACTGTATATTGTTCGACTTGATCTTTTAGCGCCGTATTGTGCACCGTCCATATATATTTTTATGCAGTAACCAATTGAGGTGTTTCAGCTGCAAATTCCAAACACCACCAGTAAGATGTTGCGGTTAATTTCTTATCAGCTGCTTCCAGAATAAATATTTCCTCGGTTCCGCTATTTAATATAACAGATACAACCCCGGAAAACCTGTCGGTGGAATGACGCCATGGAAACGTTGTAAATATTTCAAATTTTGCAGCACTAAACACAACCAGCCTGTACACGCCAGTGACTGTTGCGGTATATTTGATAGTATTATTTTGCTGCGACCATGTTGCAAATCCCGATGATACCGTGCATACGATGTTTGTGATGTGCCCGGGAGTTATTCCAGCTGGAATTTTAATCAAATTTATTTTGTTGACAATCTCAGGAATTCCCGCTACGATGTCTTGCTGTGTTCGTTTGATCGTGTCTAGGTTAGTTTTGATATCAGAAAGTTTCATGTCGATGACTGGAGGAGTTCCAAAGAACTCATCTACAGATTCATTGGTTTTTTGAAAGTTTCTCCGAAGTCTTATAAAAGCGGTTACGTGAACATCATACTCGGCCCGCAGCGTGGATAGTTTTCCATCCACGTTGTCGACGTATTTTTTTGTTGCTGCGTCTTCGTCAGATGTTGGATCTCTTAAAACTACTATTTTATTTCCGTTCATGCTGAGTTCACCCATCATTGTGTCATCGGTGTTTTTCATACGATTAGCAACGCTTCTTGCAATTTCATTTCTAATTGTTGCTAATGATACACTTGAATCTCTGATTTTGCCGCTGTCAGTAAACACGGGAATATTATCCGTAACTGCACCGAGTACTCGCCGGACTATATCATTCCATTTGATATTGCTGGTTTTTAGTTTGCCATATCGATCTTGAAAAATAACAACTTCATCTGGGTCAACTCCAGCCAGGTTCATAATATCAGCAAGGTCATCTTTGGTCGCATACTTTGACAGATCAACGTCGCCGGGTTTTTTCTTAACGCGTGAAGATCTTCCGTAAATATCAACCATTATAATAAGACCCGTTGTTTAAAACGCTTTACGCGCAACGAATCGGTTACTTGTGTAATCATGCACAACTTTATGTGGTGGTTTGGATGATTTTGATATAGCGTCGAGTACATTAATTACTTCACGGCCGCATATTGGCGGATCTGTCATTGTTTGTGTGGGTAGCGTTGAATACCAAACTCTGGTTCCTGCGTGAAGTGGTGCGACATACTTGATAAATTCAACGGGTGGAGCTAACCCGTACGAATCAAAATAAACGATTCCACGTGGATCAACCGCGTATGATACCCAATGAGTACCGGGTCCGGAACGTTCGTCAAGATTAATAATACCTGTTTCGAGTTTGTTTCGTTGTTTCGGTAATTGATCTCGCATAAAAACACCTCTAAAGGCTTTTATTTTTAATTTTTTAGCAGCATTAAGTAAATCAAAATTTGATGCTGGAACGTCTAACGAAGTGATCCTGGAAGCCTTAGGCCTCTCCCCCAACGAGATCCTGGCAATCTTAAGCCGCGTCCCTTTTTTTTGTATCCATTTCCTGTTGCTTTCTTTAGTGCCATTCCAGCAGCTGTTCCAACAGCACCTAACGCGGCTGCTTTTGCTACGGCTGGAGCAGCAGCAGCTATTAATGCCGGAATGGCCGCGAGAAGTGGAAATATACCACCTGTTTTAACCATGTCTTTGATGGCGCTCGGAGAGAGATGGAATTGAACTCCAGTTTTTGATTCTAGGGCCTTATTGAAATGTTTAATCTGATTATTTGTCAACGATAATTTGTTTGGACCACCACTAATCTGATCTCGTTTTAGTGATATTTTAGTTCCGCATTTGTTGGCGATTTTTGATTGAAGCTTTTTTACCTGACCGGGAGTCAGAGTAACATTAACATGACTATACGACATTTGTATATAAATAATATTTTTTCTGAATAATTAAAGATTTTCCACTGGTGCATCAACGACTCTCATTCGACCACTACCACCTTCAAGTAACATGGCTTTATCGCTAAGTATGACCGCGATTGCTCTGTAATCAACACCACCGGTATTTAATGTTGCTTTGAGATGTATATCAACAACAGATTGTTTTGATAGATCAAGATGTTCTAATGAAAAATAATAAATCGGATATAAAGTTCTGAAATCATGTTGTGATATTTGTAACCCAGTATCAACATTTTGATCACGTCCCATGAATGACATTAAACGATGATATGCACGTCCTATACGATTCTGTTCATAATTTAGTTGTATGCTCTCTGTTGGTTCTTGTTGCCCGTTTATCCGTAAGGAAATATCCGTAATACCTAGTTTGTCAAATATCATGCGAGTACGTTCTTGATTACCTAATCGATCATAGTTCTGAAAAGCAATAAAAATATGTCGTGGTGCAGAAACACCCTGTTGTGATGCTATATGCCATGTAAACTGACCGTTAACGTTAGTTTGCATGCTATCCGTGCTTGTTGTTAACCATGACAACAAGAACTTACCACCAGTGTCCATGAAAGAAATCAACTTTTGTTCTTCTGCGATCGTTGGAGTCATTACCGGCATCCACAGTGAAAATTTCGATAATACTACTTTACCAGCATGAGCAGCGGGTCTCCACAGAGCATCATTATCATCACCTTTTCTCACAAGAACAACCGTGTGTCTAGCTCCAAAAATAACCTTTCTAACATTCCTACAAAATCCAAAAATATGCGATAGTGGAATTGTACATGAAAATCTTCTATCGGCTCCTAGCAACATACTTTTACGCGCTGCAAATCCCAAGTTGAAATTTTGGACAACATTTCTAATCACCGGCGCCACATCAGCATCAGCGTTATTGGCATGATTTCTTGGTCGTCCTATATCATACTGATCGTTTTCAGGGTGACCGGTATTATCTTTCACAAACATCATTGTAGGACCTGCTGATCTTGTATAATCATCAGAATATCTTGCCAACCCTATTATTGTTGTAGCAACGTCTACATCTTTCTCAATCGATTCGATATTTTTTCCATCGATCATATATGTGGCGCTACTAAATAATGCCATGATCCCGTTGTTGACAAAACCAACTTTTATCGCATCTGCATAATTAGCATTGGTTACTCTTACAATTCTACCTTCTACCTCAAGAAAAGCATCAGTGGGTAAAAAGTATCTACTTGTGTCATGAACTTGTAGTTCAGTTCTTCCACGTCGATCTGGTTCTCGTGCGTCATAAGAATAAAACTGATAATCACGTACCGATTCATCCTTAAGGACGGGTGCTTCCATGTCAAATGCTGTGTCGGATACGCGCTTGAACATTTTATTATAATTATTTTTCGTCTAACACGTTGATTACCGCGTTCGGGAAATTCCACTTCGGGAAGTTCCACTTCCGGATATCAAACTTGAGATATTATTTCCAGATTCACCGAGTCCTTGATCTGCTAACGCTGCTAGTTTTTGATTTGCAGCTTGATTTATTATTTTACTGACATCTGCAGGCATCACCTCAGTACTTGGTAATTTTACCGGTTGTTGTTTTCGTCGCAATAATCGTGCTAGTCTTTCTTTGATCGCCGAGAACGCCTTACCAGCAACATTGACAATTGCACCAGGAGCTTTATCACGAACAATATCAATAGCCTTCATCGATAATTATTTTGCTACAGGTGCTACTTTTGGAGCTATCCTTGTAAATAATCCCTGAATAACATCACCAAGTCCATCTCCGTAAGTAGCTCTATAGATTGGTAATCGTGAGTTTACCGCTCTGACCTGTACAGGTTTGCGATGATTATTATGTATTATCATCTTATTTTTATTTACCATTTATCTAACAACTAGTTATCAACAAGTTCATCGATAAGTTCTCGGTAAATGCCAATATCCATGATGCCGCCACGAAATAATCGCTGGCAAATATCAGCTGCTTCATTAATTATTTCTGGTGAATTATTTCCGGCACGTTTTCCTCCTATGAGAACTTCTAACCGTGACACGTCATTGATGATGTTATCAGGACAAACAAAATTGTTTTCTTCCAATGTAGTCAGAAAACCACTTCCAACAGCGCTCGGAGGATCATCATCATCCCTTTCTGCCAACATCTGTTCTCTTTCTTCTCTAAACTCCTCAATTGGTTTCCTCAATATAGTACTTCGTCGGGTGTACAATCGCTGCAGAGGTGAAGATTCTTGCTGTGGTGGAGGAAGTTGATACTGGGAGAATTCTCCTTGTTCTGGTTGTTCCAGTCTCTCTTTGTAAAGTCTTTTTACTTCTTCATTAAGTCTTTTGAATTCTAGACCTCTAGCTTGTTTTTTGTTGTAATATACGCGATATATCCATTTAATGAAAATATCATCATTTGTTTTTTCATGAAGAGATTTTAAAATATTAGATTTGTTAAATATATTTTTTACTATCATCTCAGGTAATTTTTCTCTTTCAGTATTTCTAATAATATTAACAACTCCTTCGTTAAATCTTGCAATTAATTTTAAGTTTTCTTCTGCTGATTTGGATTTAGATGCAAGTTTTTCTCTCACATCGGCGACTTCAGTACGAAGTTTTCCAATACTTTCAAGTATCTCCTCACCAACAGGTGGAGATTGAGCTGCAGCTATGTCAGTTGGAAGGTCTCGTAAAATCTCCCTTGTCTGTCTGGTTTTTCTTATTATTTTTTCAGTCTGCGCTGCAGTTTGTTTTGATACCGGAAGAAGATCCTCTTTGATGACAGTTGTAACTTTCTCAGTAGCTGCAGGGACGGGTTTAAACAGTTTTTTAGTGTCCTCTTCGTATTCAACTTTTGCTTCTTGCTGCGCTTGCAGATTTTTTCTGAATGAGTCTCTGACAGGAAGAAATTTTTTAATTGCTTCTAATCGTTCTCGAGCTATTCTTGCACTATGAGATTCCGAATGTACCATTATTTTTTAATATAATATATCAATCTTTTAATTAATATCAGCAGAAGAGGTGTAAATTTAATTAAAAAGATATCATTAATATAATGAACAACTGTGCGTGGTTGCGTCAAGGAACCACTAACAATTGTAATAAAAAATGCCGTGGAGAATATTGCAAGAAACATAATTATCTTATAAAGAAAAACCTTCATGCTGGTCCACGAAGTTGTGTTGGATGTAACAACGGCGTTAGAGGATTATATCAGATTTGCAAAAATTGCGGTGGAGATCGATACAGAAGTTTGATGATATATTATAAACACAGAAAGAACATAAATCCAAAAATAGAAAAACCACCATCAGAACTTGAATATTACTTGAAACATAGAACAAATAAAGATGAAACAGATGAAGATGAAACAGATGAAGATTCCCATGATTCAGATGAAAAGAAAAATATTCATCAAACTTAAAATTTCTTTACAACATGGATAGCAGCAGAGAGGGGGCGTCTACAATTCTGTTTGGGACAAACAATAATCGTAGACGTGGTATTGACCTCTATGAGTGGTCACTATTTTTTTTGGGTCCAAACACAAGGGTGACCACTCCCTTAAGTGGTCTGTTCACCCTCTCTGCTGCTAGCTGGCATCTATACTAACAGGCTGCATCATGTGATTAAAAACTGAAACGCCAGATGGTGCCACAGAGATCGCTAACATTTAAAATCAAACATAAACTTTAACGAAACAAAAGTTAATTTGCTTATACGAAACGAAAACTGTCCATGGGTTTTTCAATACGTACTTACCCAGACCTTTCTCCCCATAGTAATTTATACTGTGAGAGGGGTTACAGCCATACAATGTAATACAGCATTGTGAGTATATTTCGCGTTTGAGCCAGGTTTGCAAGTAATCAAAAATATGAAGAGATTTCTCCCATCCTTCATGTTGAATGATACGAAAGCAACAGAGTAGTTTTCCATAAATGGGCAGACTGAAGAGGAGAATAAAAATACAAATATATGGTGTAGGTCTTTATTTCAGTCACTTGGTTGTGAAATGAAAACGCCCCGAAGACCATCAAGAGCAACATAAAAAAGAAAGAAAGAAAGAAGATACTTCAGTAGAAAATATGTTGGGGTTTATTTTGTTTGTTCTTAACTGCTAAATACTCTTTGCAACAAGCCATCTCTATTCTTATCGTATCTACCTACAGTTCTTCAAATTTCACACTTTCATGTTACAACTTCATCATGTTTTGTAAACAATCCTTTTTAACAAAGATGTGCTTCAAGTCCATGGCACAGTGTATGTAAATTGACAATAACCAAATGGAATCCAACAATATGCAAGAAAGAAATACAAATCCTTGTTGAAGCCAATGTTATTCAACTTACTTACAAAGTAGACAAATATGACCAATGCAATAAGAACAAAAATCCTGTCTTTGTAGTTAGTGTTTCATATTGATGCACATTTCCCATCAATATGCTATTCTCAACTGAATAGCAGATTTTGCATGTAACCATCAGAATATCTAAATTTATCACATGATTACCATCTTAAAAATGCAACACTTCAGGACATAACTAAAAGTTGGTCATCTTATAAAAAAAAGGTACGATGTTCCAGTCATACAAATGCAGATCAATGGTATCTTAAATCAGTGTGAATTTAAAGTGAAATTTGAAAACCTTCTTCAATACTTGTCTTTTTTGCTTGTAGAAGCTTTCAAAAAGAGAAATTATTGCTAATTTCATAAATTGGATATGATTAATATTTTAAGGTCCTCCATGTAATTCCCTTTAAACACATTTCTGTAAAATATCAAGTACTGCAAACACAGATTAATGTTGGGTACACTTTTGAACAGTTTATATCACACCATCACATCTTCTATCACTTTTTCCAATATAAATGTCCATGATTTACTGTTGATATCTTCTATCCCCTAATAATATTTGAATGTCTGGACGGAGATACCCACAAGAAACCAAAGAATAAAAAGTAAAAATACACCAAAGAGAATATCTAAATGAAGACATGAAAACACTGAGAAAGATACAACATATTTCTGATAATGGGACTGGAAGAAAAATCATATTTCTGGATGGAGAGCTGAAAGATTTTCTTTTCATCTCTTTGATTATGTACCAAACCCATGTACAACATAAAGCAAACATACAAACTTGGATCATGTTGTATCTGGACCCCACCCCCCAAATGCAGATTTTATCCAAATAAAGACTGTCCACAAGAATGATAAGGAAGTACAATTTGTTGATTCTACTGCTCTGCACAAGTGAAAAGTCTGGACTACTGGTTTGAAGATAATTAATCCCCAACTGTACTTAAACACATGTACATGTCACATAATACAACAATGTCCATTTATGCCTTTCCCTTCAAGTCTGTAGCAGCCACCGATTTATGCCCCATTTTACTATACAACAAGTGCTACTGGGAAACAAGTGCAGCTCATCTGTGTTGTGATGTGACAGACACTGATTAATGGCTGTTCCGTTTAAACATACATGGTACCCAGTGAAACAAGTTTTTACAAATAATATGCCAGGGTAAAGTTATTACAGGGTACTGTTATTACTCAGAGTTCAGATGAATATTACACAAATTCTAAACTGCATTTATAGGCGACTACTCTGCACTGAAAGAGTGCCTTCCCTGGGACCCCAGTATTTTTTCACTGTAACGTCTTAAATTCAGGATTCACTGTGTTACCAACTGTTGCTAGTCACCCAGGGAAAATAATCAACAAATAAAAGGTAATCTAAAAATCTGATTAATGGGACATCCTGCTGGAGATTATGGGATTATCAGAGTATAACTTGTACCTGGTGCATGTAGAACATATAGTGCCAGAATGATACATCAGCATGCCATTGAACTACACTGAACTGCACCATATATAGCAGAAATGTAACGTGGTTGATGCACTTTGAGTGTCCTGTACATGCACAAAGAACCCACTATAAACAAGTTTTCAATCATGACAAACATGGAAATGACTTTTGAACAAAATAATGTAAAAATGCAAAAACTTCCAATAGAGTTATTCTCTAAATTTGGGATTCGTAACATTTTCTCTTCAAATAATTAATATCTCTCTCATGATTTCTTTTCCAAACCAATTTAAGGAGAAAATCCAGCCTTCAAATTTCTTATGCTATATTCAGTCCTCATTCAAGTCCAAGCTATTTGCAATGTTAATGAGATAATCAAGATATAGACTGAAAGTAATTATCTAAATTCCTCAGATTACTTCTACATTTTTGTATTTACTAAGGTTTTGCCTACTATTAAGATCGATATTAATTGCAACAAATATGTATGCACACTAACTTTACATTTTTAAAGCTGCTAAATACATTTTTTTCACACAACAATCCATTCAATATCCACTTTTGTCAGTCAAAATCTTGAAAATGTTGAGAAATAAACATAATACACAAATAATATTAACGCTTTCTTTTTTAAATTAATTAGTTTGAGTAGGCCTATTATCTAATTATTGCATTTGACAAACCCAGTCGGCAGATTAATCATAGAACATGTTATCTGACATAGTTAGCTTGTCAAATACACATCACACTGCATGATGATAGCAGGCACCAAGAATTAGCTGAGATCAGTTATTAACACTTGTCATAATTACATGTTTTATATCACGCGACAATCTAGTTGACTTCAATAGATGGGATGTTGCTTGTCACAAATGCATTGTCATTGAAGAGAAAAGGCAAAACTCGCACATCAGAATAACTGAAATATTCAACAGCCAATTTCCCCATAACTGGGACAACTGTGCTGCAATTAAGTTGACTCTTTTGGCTAAGTACACTTTATACTTCAGCCCCGACTTTTCCTTGAAGGAGTTTTAAAAGAACTTGGAATGTTAATAATCTTTTTGAAAATGCTAAAAACATTTATGCTAGGAATGAAAGTAGCAGCAAAACATATTCTAGAAATGAAAAGGCCAGCAACTGGCTTAAAAGTGGTCATTTTTAGCAAAATGGACACAAATGTAATAAAAAGGATTGACATAATTTTAGAAGCAACTCGACTTCTCCAATATATATTTGCCTGAGGGAGTAAACTCGTTTCATATCATTTGAAAATATTTACTGCTTCAATGTACTTTTGAAACAACATCTCAATACTGTATATTCATTTCATACAACACAATATGAGAATGGCAGAAAAATCCACCTTAACAGAATTCTAAAACAGAAGAAACAAGAGTCCCTCAACAGGACTGATGCTCTACTGGCTGAAAGGAATTTCCGGGACTCTAGGCTAAGACTGTTTCTTCTTTTGAACTGTTGAGTGTTGAGACCATTGCTGATACTGTTGAAAGATAAGATTCTCACGATGGCCACCATAGCAGATAAATTGGATTTAATATCAACACCATTTTCGTTGATGGCCAACTAGATATAAGAAGTTTTTCAGTGAAAACCTCACGTTTATATGAAAATCTGTTTAGAAGAAATGGCAATAAAAATTTTGCAGCATGGTCACCATCGTGGCCATACTGGATGTCAGAGCAATACTATTTATATTTAGACAGCACAAGTCTTCTGGTGAAAAACCCATTTCAATACGACTTTCCATTTGCAAGTAGCAATAAGAAGATTTTCATGATAGCTGCTATAGTCTGAATATACCTTCCCATTTGTTTGTACCCCCCTAACGATTTAAAAGATGACAAGCACCAATGAGATGAAAGATGCACAGAATTTAGTCAGTTCATTTATTGATTTATAATATCAAACCCAATTATGCCCAGGTGGAACACTAACACCAGTATCGGCCGAGTGTTTCATTCCAAATGGAAGTTTTCAGTGTAAAAGACAACCTGTTCACCGGTCATTTCCAGATCCTGGACAAGTCCATTTTCAGTGAAGGGGTGTATTCACCACTACACATATATGAATGCAGAAGGCAAATACTATGCTGTTTACAATATTGGATCAAGCAAAGGAAAATAAAAATTACCAATTTGCCTTTCACGTTAATTTAACAAGTAGTGTAAATTCTATGTACAAGTGTGTCAAGGATATAACTGTAAAACTCTCATCATTATGGTAATTTACGGAATTATCTGGCAGTTACCAAACAGGATGAACGTCACAATGTTGTCTGAGGAAATCAACTTGCCCACAGTGTAAGCAAAATGGTGCCATTGTGAAAATTTTTTAAGCATGAAGGTGCAGAGAATGCCAGTGTTAGGACCACTCTCGTCACATTCAAGTTAGAAATTATAGATCAATGAATTAATTGGCATAGTTCTGTGCACTTTTTATCACAGTAAAGATTTCCATTATTGAAATCGGGGGGGGGGGGGGGGGGGGGGTACAAACAAACAGGCAGGTATAGTAGACTATAGAACCATATCATTTCTGTGGAAATTCCATGCTGATATGATTTAGAAGCAGTAGCTAACAAATTTGTCAAGATGGCTACCATAGCAGCCATACTGAAAGTCTGTTCAATACCATTTTTGTTCAGCATAGCCAGACATAAAATTCTTTTAGTGAAAAGTCATCTACTATTAGGAGTAGCAACAAGATTTTCATGATGGTCACAGTTGGCAGCCATACTGGATGTCAGACCAAGACCAATTTCATTTAGGCCTAACTAGAGCTGTGTGTGTGTGTGCGCGTGCGTGCATGTGTGTAAAATTTCAATGCAATCCTGCAAGTAAATACACCTCTCCCTCGATAACTCGCACACTATGAGGTCCACAAACATAGACCGCACTATAAGCAAGGCGCAAGTCACTGAGGGACCTCCAAAAATTGAAGAAAAAAAATCACTCTGACATCGAGAAAAACGTGGGGGTGGCATTAGGGAACTGGGCTGTTTAATGACTGAATCCTCATTTTACAATCATGTCAATAATATTTTTTAATAACGCACTTTTTCTAATGACGCTGTTCATTATTCAGTTTAAATAACATTTATTTTTCAAAATGTGAATATGAAAGATCGTTCCAACTCATCACTGCTTTTTATTTTCTTGATGAGTCTGGTTCCCAAAGTGGTGTTTAATAGTATCCTGACAAATCCTGAGTCCACAGAGCAGGGAACTAGACTAACTGTTAGTACACCACCAAACAAGATTCCTTTTTTCCAAATCATGCAACATTTATTTCGTGAGACAATCGTCTATGTCGAAACTCAATTTTTATAATGATTAATTAGTACAATATTGATGTCGTGATTTCACTGGAAGTATTAATGAAATTTCTTATCGTCCTTGAGGATATCTCTATGTGCCAGCTCAAGAATTCTCTGAAACCTGCTTGCTCACAATGGTCCGTATCTGTGAAATCAAGCTCTTTATTTTACGAAGTATTTATTTCGCTTGGCTGCCTTGTTATCTTTGATCACAGTTATGAAAGAGTCGATTAATTTAAGGTAGTTTATGTTACATACACAATAACATTTGTAACAGTGTTTGATTGATCAAATGAATTGAGTTCACCTGACATACGACTGGGCTAACTAGTTTTTATTTTGTAGGATTTTTTTGCCTTTTAGCTTATCTTTTATTCCACCTCCATTTTTTGATTCAAAAGACATAATTAATGTGATAATACAAAGGAGGCCATCTTTTAATTCAGTGCAACATAACAACAAATACTTCCACAAGTCAGTTATCAAAACACAGTCATTACTTAATTAGGTTCTCAGAGAAATGGTTGCAGACATAGCTGTTACAGTAGACTGATGCATTTTACATTTAATTACAGGAGGATATATTGCATTTATGATGATTACACTTAAAAGGCACTAAAGATAGTACTAGAATACAAATTTCAATTGATAAAAAATTATTTAATTTGTATTTATTTATTAAAGTACTGCCTCCACTCAGCCTGACATTTTCATTCATCAAAATTTCCTTACATATTGTTAATTGCAGTGTACTAGGAATGTCGCTTAGAAAGAAAATGTAAAAAATTGTATGACCTATTTTTAAATTTGATATTTCATAGCGTTGATTAAAATTTCCAGGTCCTATCTACTGTTTTCGACAATAAAACACGCAATGTATCAAACATTTTAAAACCAATTTTGATTGCGATATTCTTAAAGTTCAACAAATTGGGATCAATTTTTGGGGTATTTTCTGGTTTAAAAAATGGGATCCATGCCTGACCCCGCATTATAAGCGGGTTTGCGAGTTATCGAGGGAGTGGTGTATGGAATAGTATTAACAAAACTTGTGCCAAAAGGCAAATGTAGTATGGTTGGTAAATGGATGATGGACAGCAGGCCATTGCATTTGCTCTTACGTTCTATTACCAGTACAACTAAAAATTAAATTATACAGAGACATTAGTTAATGGTTCTGGTTCATGTCTGACTTAATGCAATGCAAATTCAAGCAGAAGCAAAGATAACAGAAAAGTGACTTGAAAAAAATTTAAAAACGTAATTTGTCATGAAACATCTGCAGAGGCAAATTATCTACATTTTATTCCTCATACAGCAAATTAAAATGCCACTTCAATAATATGTATGCATGGCCGCCTTAAAGTTAAAGTTGCAATTTTGAATTAAGAATGAAAACAATTAGTATCTTGTATCAGATGATTGGCAAAGTTTCACTTTCAGGTTCAAAATGAAGAAATAATGTGACAAATCAGCTGTATAAAAAGTAAAATGCAAACTATAATTTTGGAATAATAAAACCGACTGTACATGACAAACAGCCCTCACCCAAAAATTAAATCATAAGTGAAAACTTCTTATCAAAAAAGAAACTTGTTACCAATACTGACAAGAGACAAACCAGAAGGAAATTCTCGGAAACCATTTCCTTACAAACTGGTTTGCATTCTTAACAAAAGTAGTCATTAACATTAATTGTTCAGTGTAAACAAAAGCTATTAAATGCATAATGTAACTGAAATGAAAAGGGTTTATTTTTTGTAATAATTGTTAGGATGTCTTCTTTTTTTTTTCCTTCTCACAAAACTTGCTCCAATGTACAAAAGTACAAAATCTTTAAATGAACACATAATGTTACTTTTCAATACATGGTGATACATCAACACACACTACTGGAGCTGCAAATGATTAAACTGGGATTGTTCTTAATGATCTTATGTCCAAAAATAAGGAAACCAAAGTTTTAAAGAAAAACACCCCACCCTACTGGCAAATCTTGCTTCAAATGCACACTAGAGCTGGGAAGGTAAGAACTTCTTACATCAATAAGAATTGGACATCAAATACTGGTTTTATTTAAAGGTGCTGTTAGAAAAATTCCTGCTGCTTCAACAAAACTTAAGTTTTTTCATTGATTATTCAAAGCTTGCAAAAAAAGTTAACATCCACTGCAGTTATTGGCATCCATCACACGCTTAGGCCAGATTCATCATGCGGTCAGTGGAGAGGTGCGAGTCTGTTACTCTTGGACCATAGGGGCTGACTGCTGGTTGAAATTGGGTTTGCCAAATCCACCGCCTCTGCTGGTGTCAGGACCACCACGACTCCCGCCCCTGGGCCCTCCTCGCCCCACTGCACGCATGCCTGCAAATGAAAGCCAAAAAAAGCAACATAAATAAACAGAACATGCCACACAAGAAAACAGTGCACCAGAAAAACGCATAATTCTGAGTTCTGTGTAACTTAGACTTACATAATAACAAACTTATGTGTGGTTGCATAATGCGATTGAGATTAGCATATGTACACAAGCTGTTAACTGATTAATCTATCGTCATAATCTGGAAAGTTTAGGCCAAGTGCCAGATTTTTTAGCGGTATCATAAGACACAAAGGGATCAATATGGTCATGTTAAAAAACGACATTTCTTTGGTGGAGTCGAGATAAAAAGGAAAACCTAACTAAAAATTATTTTGGCAAAAGTATTTTTTGTATGGTCTTGTTCAATTGCTATTGTGTTGTTCAAGCTGTTTCAAGTTTAATGAAAAAATAATTCAGCTTCCCCTTGCTTGAGCTTACACTAATGGAATGAAACAATGGTTAACCATATTAAGCAGCATTTATGAGCAATAAATGTAAACAGAAACTATAAATCTAGACACGCTTCAGATGCTAATGAACATAAATACTGTTGATTCATTAAGGACATTGTCAAAGCAATAAGACAACAGTTGATCTTAGGATCTGATGGAAAATATGGCTTTATGTGAAATTTTTGTTTAGATCCAAGTCAATTTAATATGATTTTGTTTTTATCTTTTCATATCTGAAGTGTAGCAATCACTATATTTTGTGACAAATAATATTAAAAAGGGGGCATGTGGAAATTGAGCACTGGCTATCTATATATTAGTTTTTGTAAGTGTGAGTGAAATGGAGACCATGATATTGAAGGTGTAATGAACAAACAGCTTCAAGTTCAGAAGTCACTCGTACATGCAAATTAGGTCACAATGATCTGGTTTTGGTGTGGCTTAGTTACTTTGTCTTATGAGTAGGGGAAACAAGAGTCCAAGATACTGAAGGTGTATTAGCAGATAGGAAAAATACAGAAGTCACTCTAGCATGCAAATGAGACCAGTTACCTAGTTTTGGTATGGCTGATTACTCTGATGCATCCAAATACCAAGTTTCATAAATGCAGGTGAAACATGGTCTTAGAATTTGAGTGGTGACAAAATATTGAGAGGTAACGAACAAACAAATGAACGTAAATACAGATGGGCAAAATACCATAAGGGATATCAACCTTGTTGGTTAGGATATCTGCAGAATCCAGTCTCTCATCTGCAAAACATGCTATCACAAATCCCCATTGTGTATTTCAAAATATTTAAGCACACATTTTCAAAATTTAATCCAAACATTTTTTCTCCCCTGCTGTTGTAAAAAAAAAAATTATGGTCTTACCATCTGCTATTACAAGCCAGTCTAATAAAGAAAAAAAGGAAGACTGCTGTCATCCCTTGAAATACAACAGAATCAACTGGGTACATAAATATAAAGCCTTAAAAGACCAGTTGGAGATGCATGCCCATGTAAACTTGGTTTAAACACAAAGCTAGGAGTTTCTTAATGGATGGTGCACACATACATGCAGATTTTTCAACAAGCTCTTGACAAACAAGTTTTATGTGAGAAGCAACAGCATAACACTAGTCTGTTCAAAGATAAATACAAACTGACATTTACTTTTCTTTTTGAACTAATTATGTAATGCATTAAACTCCAAACTGCTATACCTTGATCTTCCCTATTATAATTCTAAAAGAATTACAAGTCAGTTACCTTCCAGTTTTCCTTTAAGTAGTAAAGAATGGCATGAAAAAGCATCTAGACACCTAATACAACTTATAATGTTACATTCCCTGAAATGTATTCCCAGTGCATGAATAAATTGGCAAAGTGCATGAGAACTGACCTAAAAATACCAAGCCGAATGTCTTGGGTATTAATGACCATGACCAAATTCGTGTGCGAAAACAACGATAAAATTGTAGCTTTTGACAACATTGGATTTCTAAATAGCACTGATGGAAATATTTAACATTTCTGTTTTCAAAAGCCAGATGACAAATTTGTTTTTGGTTTGATGGGTGTAAATAGTCTTTTTTTTTTTATACAATGAACAATACAAATCATTAAAACAAATGTACTGAATATTTATAAAATGATGCAATGTATTTACGAATTACTTTTGCACATGCATAGGCAAAGACTAGTCAGTAACACATTGTCTGCATGAAGATAAATCATTTATGTGAAGACAAGAACCAAAATAGTGTCATGTTAAATCATTTACGTGAAGAAAGAAACCAAGATAGGGCCAAGTTTTCTTTATAGTGTCCCAAATATGGCATCAAATACATGTTTGTCATCATATATGTGCAGATAGGACACACACCTCCACCACTGCCATGTGAGTTTCCTCCACGAGTATTCACCGCCCCTCCGCCACGCTTCTGGTAATTATTGTTGTTGTAACCACCACTGTTGTTGTAGCCCTGGTAGCCATCTTGGTGATAATAACCTCTCTGGTCTCCTTGGAATCCACCTGCAACACACAGGAAGGAAATGAAAAAAATAATTCCATAAAGTCTGGCCAGCTACGATTACAGTGTGAAACTGACTAAAATCAACCACATTCACATTCAACTTGCATTCTCATTTTCCATTCATTTTACTTTAAATTATGATCCCAACCAGATTTATTTCCTTTGTCAGAGGATAGACTTGCACAACAACACAAACTGGATGACCAAAAAATGACCTCACCAGTTTCAACTAGAAAAAATTACCTATTGGCAAAGCCCAAATTAGCCTCTTTATACAGGTGGCATCTGAATAGCACTTCAACTACCAAAACTTAGTTGCTGTGCAAATAACTTGCAACAAATACCATTATTATTACTGTGCAAATAACATGCAACAAATACCACTATTATTATTATTATTATGTTCTTCTTCTTCTTGCTGTTTTTACTGTTATTTTATCCATTGTTATGATCATATAAATTTGAAAGGTATATTCCTAAAATTTTCAGAGCTTTTTTAACATCATACTGAATGGAAATATTTCATGAAAACAGTTCTTAAAGCATGTTTCATGTAGTGCAATTCGCTCAAATGAATATGGAGACAGCTGACTCAGCTGCTTGAATTGACTGTCTTGGAAGTAAAACTTGAAAGTGTCAACCTGTGGTGACTGTGGCAACCATAATGGATATGATCAGATCAGCATGAATAAAACATTGGGTCAGAAAATGATGCCAGTACACGCGAGTGCATGTTATTTGTGCGAACTCGCGTACCTTTAAAGCAATGATACTCGTTCAGCAAATTACGTCAAAATCGCGGATATAAAACATGTGCTTTGCGTAATATGCAGATTTTTATTAAACTTTAAAAAGTGCATTTCACAATGTCATTCGCGCTGCCAGTAGCAGTCTCACAGTGCTTGATGCAACATCGAGATAGCTGGATACTTCGGTTCAACACAAATGGCTGTTAAATTAATTTGATTGGTTCACTGGTCTTGGAACAAGCATTTCATGGTAGTGTTTTAAACTTATTGTCATCATGGAAGTTTTACAAATGTTTGTTTCAAATAATGGCCAAACTGGAAACCAAGATGTCTGAATCACAACAGGGTTTGTCTTCAGACGAAGTTTTCAGTTGGCAAATACTGGCTGGTGATAGCTATGATGACAATGAATTTCATGTATATCGGTTTGTTGGACATTGGGAAAATGTCACTGGAAATACCAGTGTGTGATTTTGAGCCCAAAACTGATGCCGAGTTCAAGTCTGGTGTATGTGTTGGATGGATAATATGCCGGTTATATTTATTCAAGATACCCATGTCTGAACAAGCAGACTATGGGAATGCTGGACTTAAAACCCTAATACAGCATTATGGAAGAGAAAATAATCTGGAATAATAGGCAGCAAAGCACTGATTCAATGAGTGAATCTTTGGCAGAGTTCGTGTTAGTGAAGACTCAGAGGTCTCGGAAATGCTTAATCACGCGTATTTGGATGGCAATTTTTTTTAATTGGGGATGCAGAAAATGAACTTAGGGGAGAGTCCTCCGTATGCATGTAATAAGTGAGCGGCGAAATTCAAAGACTTGCCAGTCCTGCTTCAGCCACCTGCTTAGTGGAAAAATGTGTTGATCAATTAGCTGTGCTAATATTTACAATGACAGAATTTAGAGACTGAAAGTACCCCACTCCCATGTACACGTCACCATTATAACAGTACATCAAAAGAACATGCTGTAATAGCTGGGCGGCAAGATCAAGGGCTTTGACTGGCAGCTGGGTGGGAAAATCTAATGATATTTACAGTGCTTGAATTCAGAGGCAGAAAAACCCAGAGATTTACATGTGGTCACTTATAACAGTACATCAAATAAACAACTTGAGCTTTCATTATTGCGATCACTTCTGAGTGTAGCAGAATAAGCAGTGCACGTGACCTCAGAATCATGACATGCTGAGACTTAGACTTGAATTAGTATTTTGGGGTTTAATGGCAAACCGACGAAGATTGTAACGAGATTCAGGAGAGTGCTAAGTTGCTAGAACCGATAGTTTGGATGGGACAGTAGCCAAGTGTAAGAAAGTGTGTAATGCCTAGCTTAGTGCTATGAATAAGACCTTCCTTGGATTGACAAATTTCAGACTCACTCTGATGGACAAACAAAAGATATGTCAGTGTAATAAAGAATGTAGAAATTAAACTCAATGGCAACCAATAGTTCTTGTAATGTGCATAGTTTCTGGGAGGGGACTGCAGCGTTTGCTGGTGGGACTCCTATTTTTACCAAAATGTGAATCCTGGATCCTAGTTTTAAAATCCTAGTGAGACCTCTAGAAAACTTTTCTTTCTGGAACAGAGATATCCAAGAGAGAATACCCATGGGGCCATACCTGTGAGATGTTGAAAACTGCATAGCCATAAAGAACAGTAACTTGTTCAAGCTAGTTATGCATATGCGTTTAAGACAGCAGGCAATGAAAGGAGTTCTCAGCACAGAATAATATTCATACACAGAGGAGGAGGATCATATTAAATTTAGAAACAATTAACAGATTAATGATCATTGGAGAATCCCCATACAACATAATTACGTGTGTGTATATCTAGTCAGCAGAACCACTATGGCAACAAAAGAATAAGACGACATAAACTTTCATATCATGCAGATGTATTACCAAATTAACTACATGCTCTCTATGTACAAAAATTAAATGACATCAAACATAAGAGACTGACTGATCTGTGTAAACTCAAAGCAAGATTGATAAAAAAAATCTGTATGTGTTCGGTTCTTCCTATTTATATTTTGATCATGGTGGTATTTTCTGCAGACCTTCTGGCACTTATTATCAAGCCATCATTTGGTATTTGTATTACAAACTGGATTTCTATTATCTAGTACACAACATTTTGAAGCAGTGTCATTAACTAATGATGACACTGATGACAAAATACTTGACGTCATTCTGATATATGGACTTTTTTACTACACTACTAATCTGTTCATCCTGATTCTTTTTACCATCTCCTTTAGTTTTACTGATACCAGTACTTTTAATAAAATTATAACTTCTATTTTCTTGCAATCTAAATATTTGTAATCATGTATTATTGTCAAAAGGTAAAATGTGCTTAGTTTTGTTGTAAAATCAAATCTAAAACTATTAATTAGCATGGAACTAATGTAAAAAGTGGGTCAACTTCATGTGTGCAGAAATTATTGCCATATTACAGTGTTGTTAGAAACAGAATAGTCGTACAAGATGTATTCTGCAAAGTTGTAGAACCAGCACTCGTACTGTCACCACATATTCCATTTAAATAATAATATCATTATTTCTGCATACTCCTATCAGCATTTTCCCAGTGGTATTAATTTTCTGATCTGATGTCGTTTGTTTCTTGTGCAATTTTTACACATCAAGAATTCTCAAAGTATCGTTAAACAACAATGTAATCTGCACCAAACTGAGTTGTTTGAGAAGAAATTCATTTTTAACCCAAAAATCACCGAAGCTATGAATTCTGGCATTAAAGTCTCACATTAAATAACATTTGAAGTAGCCATGATAGTAATTTAGGATGCAAATGAACTAATTTCACCTTTGGTATATTCAAATCTTGAAATGATGGAGGAACATGGCTCCAAAATAAACACATCAATTTTAGAACCTGTTCAATGACTATGAATCAAGTATATAATCCGAGTCTTACTGAATTGTTAGAATTTTTTAAAATTCTTTTTGACAACATCGTAATTCGCTGTCAAATATGGAGTAAGCCTATGGTCTTTCTGCCATCCCAACCAAGACCCCACCACAACCACATGACTATGCCCAATGATATCACAGTAATAATCTCTATACAACTAGAGATGACATCTCTATGAGTATTTTAATTTCAGTAGAGCCTTAACAGAGTGGAACAGTAAGAAAGAGTGACAGATATTTAAGTGTTAGGGAGATATTTAACAATGGCTATTCCTCCCGATTCCAATCTCTCACTGGAGATTACACACACGCTAAACTTAAAAGTAAATTCTGAAATCCTGGCAGCATCCTTGCAGGGGAGATAACGTGACTATTTTAATTGATTTTATTGGTCTCTGGTTATCCCATGGTATTTCTTTTACCTGAACATTATCTTATAGTGTGTCCAGTCAGCATGGTTGAAAAAAGGCTTACAACCATCGAGTCACTGAAGGACTCACTACAGATATGAAAGAACGACAACCATACTATAAATCAGTTTTTTAAAAATAAGAGTATATATGGGTTTGACTGTCCCTGATTGGTTGATAATGAAAGTAAGATTTTAGTAAAACGAATCTTTTGAGAGACTGTCCTACTTGTAACAGAAAAAAGTGAGGGATATTGTTTTCATTAACATAATTTCCACCCCTATACAGTCCCCGAGTTTGGAGGACTCTTTACTGAATTCAGCACCCGAGTCTTAGGTGCAGTATTGAAAGCACACATTTCAAATTTGTGTGGGTCCAGAAAATGGTGCAGCTGTTATGGTTTTCCTTTCACAAAAGCCGTCATCATAGATGTGTCTATACTGATACAAATTTGATCATGAGCACTTGAAATTTTTTAAGTTACTGAATTTTAATATCATGGTGTTTGCAGAGGTTTACAGTGGGAACTGAAATAGTACAGCGAGTCATGAATTCTTGAGTTTTGTACAAAAACATGGAAACCAAGCAGAATACATCCAGAAATGTAGAGTTTTTCACTCTTGGATTTAGTCTCCCCGTTGCATATCACATTGATATGCATATTCACAGACAGTTAGCATGGTAGTAGGAAAAGTAAGTGACAAATTTAGATACATATCATAAACAAGACAAACAGTATGTGGGGGGACAAGATCATAAGAACAGGCTGGAATGGAGAAGTATATGAACAATATGAGTAGAAGTGTGCCTCTTTTTTATGTGTGCAACATTATTTTCTCTGATTCAGTAAGAAATTACATCAATGGGAAGACAATAAAGGGTGTACAGTTAAATAAACCAGTGTGAATTTAGTTACTTAAAAGATGTATGAAATCGATTTTAACCTTCTGGTTATATCTGTTCTGGTCTGTTTCTGTCCATCCTAGTGACAATGTCCACAGAATCAGTATGGTTGGAAAAATATTTGGCAGATTATAATTACTGGTATACACTGTACTTCTGCCTGAGAGATGTGAATAATTTTATTTCTTGGTTTGTTGATTCTGGTTGTTGCTCAATTCAAATGCATCACTGAAAAACACTGATGCATTCTCCTACTTTGTTACAAATATTTATTAGAGATGCATGTCTCCAGATATCGGTGAATATAGGTTGAATACGTTATAACAGTTCTAGTTGCAACAATGGACATTGTTGGAGAAACTTTCAGGGTAAACTTTTTGGCAGGGTGTGATGCACGATTGCTTAAGACTTCTCCATCTCATATGCTCACCATGAAAAATCCATTTGTACCAAGTGATGATGACTTTTTGGTAACTGTCAGAAAGGCATAATTGACAATGTTCAAAGGTCTGCAAAAATTACTTGTAAAAATTTATAAACTCACACAGCTGTGGCAAAAATGATAGACTAGTACCTTTGCTGCTGCTGCCACAGTGGATTAATTGGTTGATTTAGTTTGGTCAGGGTTTTTTTTGGGAAGGGGGTAGCAATATATTTAGGTGGAGGAAGAACCCTGAAAGACCACCAACCCAAATTGGTTGATCTGTGACAAAAACTCACTCTGAGAGATGTGCAAGTGATGTAAAAGCAAGCACCTTAGTACACTTGGGCACATGGAGCCTCTGTTGATTTAATGTTTATCTCCAACAGCCAAAGTCATTTTGACATGAGATCTCGGGTTTCGGTAGATCATTATGGCCTTTACACCATTTTCAGATGACGACTATATATGGCAGCCTGATTTACTGCTGAAGAAAATCCAAGTACTTTGGAGATGCCAAACACCACTTATGTAGAACCACTGACCTTCCACAAGTAACTGACAACATTATCATTTACACATTGGAGGCAAGTAATCACATGACAAGCATCTTGTATCACTGCCATGGAAGCCCCTCAGATCTGTATCACAAGACAAGCATCTTATACCACTCTGCCATAAAAGCCTCTCAGGCCATAGGTATAAGTCTCATATGAAAGACTAGAAGTGGAGATAGAACTGTGACAATTGGATTGAAAAGTGCAGAATGTTACTACTAGGCCTTCAGTGATGATGATGATGCTGTTGATAATACAGTTAACTGCAATGACATTGATTTTACAAGTACTCTGGAAAAAATGAATCCTTGACTTTCATCCATTTTCTAAAATCTAATGACATAAAAATGTTTGACTTGCTATATTTCTTTCGTTTTTTAAACTTTATATTAGTCTTGCAACAAGCATAAAAATAAGACATTGGTAACTGAAATATATGTTCTTTCAAGAAATGATATAGTGCAAAAGTAGGTAGAAATAATGCAACATCATTTCCACGGGCAATAGTGGTTTTTTAAATTACAAATTATGTATTATAAGTTTAACAAGACATTTATTGAAGAAAAAAACACAATGAATCATAGCATCTGACCACACATTTAAAGCAATACGTGATTTAACTATTATTCTAATCAAAAGCAGCATGCCTGAGAACAAAGAAAAAAGGCAAAACAGTGATCACTTTAGTAAACACAGTTTAGTAAGGATACAAGTTCATGATTTCTGTATTAGAATAGAAATATCTATTATAAAATCATGGATGTTAAATTAGTAGGTATAAAGGGACTGATCAATGACATACACAAATAATAAGCCACCATGAAAATTTGTGATTTCACAGTATCAGAGACATACATGGCTGACAGACAAACAAAAGGACAAAAGATTGATTATAATGAATGAATACAAATAAAAATATGCAGTAGATTATATGATCTATAAGAATTCAGTAGATTACCTCCAGCCAGATGTCATTTAAATCGCTTCTGTCCCCAGCCCAATATTAAAATCACTTCTACCGCCCAATAACCCATAGCCAGAAATTATGTTAAAAAAATATGCTTCTGTAGGGGGCAGTGTTTTTCGATTAAAGCAAAACTGATGTTGGATCATAATTTTTTTAAATTGCTTCTGTTGTGGGTTGGCTGAATTTAAAAGTGCCTTCCCCCTGGAGGGGTATATGTTTTACTGGAACAGCCCCAAGTCTTTAGTGAAAATCCCATGACAACATGATTTTATCTTAAGGAGTAGCAATAACACGATTTTCAACTGCCTATCAAGGTGACCATACTGGACATCTGATCAGTGCCATTTTCATTCAAGACCAACCAGACATTACAAAATGAGTTTTATTAAAAATTCCATGTTGATATAATTGTCCATTCAAGGGGAGTAGCAATAACAAATTTTCACGATGGTTTCTCTGAGCAGCACCATTTTAATGTAGAATCAACTAGACCTAAGGATAAAAAGATGTTAAGATTCATAGATATCCTCAAAGTAGTTTCGGATGAAAAGCCATAAGAACTAAAAATTATCCTCAAAAGAACATCAAATCACAATTTTGTTATATAACATTTACAATTTGCACCTTGTTATGCAATTATGGTCTATTTAGAATTGCACTTGAATGATATACATGTACTGATGGCACTTATTAGCACAGCAACACAAGTAGGCTATTTAGTGCTCAGACAACTTAATTCATGTGTCTTGCCTAAGGTCACATTTTGGCACCAAATGTACTTGCTTATAAGACGTGCAGTTGCAAACTACACAGACCCAGATCTGCTGGTGCATTATGTGCTGTCAGATCTAGCTCTGTGCAGTTTGTTAGGAGTAATCAGTAGAACACACAAGATAGACTCTTATCTACTGGCACACATTGCTATGGCAGATCTGTATCTGTGTTGTTTGCAATATGACCCGACTTAAAAGCCAGTAAATATGGTAGCTGATCTGGCTAGTCCAATTTTAGGATATAAACCTGCACCATTTTGGTCTCGACCATGGCTTGCTATCCATTCAACTACTGCATCTCCTTGTACATGCACTGAATAGAAATGGACTACTTAATGAGTCATACAATCAATAAATCTGCCTATTCAAGACCATAAACAACTGATCAGGCTTTCAATAAAGTTATCCTATTTTTTATTGCTATGAATATATATATTCCATCTTGAGAACAACTTTCCAAGTCATCACACATCTCTGCTATTTCTTACAATAACTAACTCCTTGTTAAAACTGGTGAGATCGTCTTGTTGGGTGTAAACTGTATTCAGCCTGGCTGAACAGTGCCAGTCCCAACAGATAAAACTGAGATGAAAGAAGCTAGCATTCTTCAAAGTATGCCACTCAGTAAGGTTGTGAAATATACAGCTTCAATTATCAGCACTTAGGGTCATTTCAAGTGTCATCAAAATTGATTAGAAACATAGCCCATAGAGTGGTAACAATTTTGGCCGATCAAATGCAAGATAGCCTTTATAATATGTATGGATCTTAGTCCTAAGTGAACTCAACCAAGACCCTAACAATATATTCCAAGTCTGAGCTACAGCTGGATCAAAATTTGGCCTCCAAAATTGGTAATAACTTTGGTCAATCATATGCTAGACTATCTAATTCATGTGCATGAATCTTGCTCATTACTTGTCTGTGATTGTGATGATTAATCTGATGGAAATCCCATGTGATAATCAGCAAATGCTAACAAACAGATCCTGGATGCCAGGCCATACCATAAGCTCACCTGACCTTGAAGTCAGGTTTTCTTGTCCAGAACTAGTTTGAAAATGAATCAAAATATGTGTTACATGGAATGTTGACTCTTGCCTGTGACAGATAATAGTTGGTATTGTGCCAATCATGTCTATGACAATCAAGCTAAAAACTAAATTAAAACTTAGACATACTGTAGTTGACAATGATATTGTCATTGATGTAAAAGTAATGTCTTGCCAACCACGGGCTAGACATTATTCACAAAATCCATTCTATGGGATAGAAAAATTGACATGCCAGTAGCCTGGAAAACTTACAATTTAGCTTTGCAACCAAATATCTATGAAGTCAAAGCACGTATGGACTATCAGCTTTTACTGACTGTTGTTTCAAACAAGTATGTTTGTCATGATACAAAATCAATAAAATGGGCTCTGCATAAAATGGCAAGTAAAACATCAAATTTCCATGTATTCTGCATGAACTCTAACTATAAATTCTGAATTAATTATATTGGAATTGGCATATAGCTTATTTACATGGACACCCTGGCATTTTGGAATTGGCATATAGCTCTTTTACATGGACACACTGGAATTTTGGAATTGGCATATAGCTCTTTTACATGGCCACCGTAGCATTTTGGAATTGGCATATATCTATTTTACATGGCCACCCTGGCATTTTGGAATTGGCATATAGCTCTTTTACATGGCCACCCTAGCATTTTGGAATTGGCATATATCTATTTTACATGGCCACCCTGGCAATTTGGCTGTGCAACCAGATTATGTTTGTCCAGTGGCCAACCATGCTTCTGGATTCTAAAAGCAGATACTTGATATATATCACAAAAGTAAAGCATGGAAATTTTGCACCTTTTACATGGTTTAAAGATAATGTGTGGATGGACTTGCATAAAAACATGTGAAGACAACATACTTCCTCCCCTTCCTCTACTGCCTCCTCTTGGCCTGGAGAAGCCATTAGTCATTGCGCTATTTCCTCCACTACCTCCTCCACGCCCACTACCACCACCCCTTCCACCACGATAACCGCTCCGACTTCTCTGTGATTGTTGATGGAAGCCACCACTGTTAAAACCAGCATCTAAAACAGATATATGATTTCATAATGCAGTTTCCTTGGTGCAAGTCAATCATGATCATTTTAAAATGTCAGTGCCAAAGGGAATTGATGATGGACAAATCTGGCACTTGCATTAGTGCAGTGTTTCCCTTTATGCACATTTGTGCATCAGGGGTGCACACATGAGAAAATTGATGCACACATTTTGTTGTCATGCATTTTGACACAAAGGATTTGCATAATGCAATCAGGATTTATTTAATATCCAATACAATGGATGAGGGATGGCACTGTGTATACTTCGAGCATAGGCATAGTCTGGTTCCCTGCTTCGTCTGCTCCCTGCATTGCACTCCACTATTCATATAGCAGAGTGCAATGCAGGGAGCATACGAAACGAAGCCAGACTAGAATAGGCAATGTTATGATGGAGTAGCTTCCCCATATCTCGCAAGCTTTCACGCGATTTACATCCAGCTCAGCAAGAAGTCATCCAGATGTTTAACGTCAATGCTTGTTACACTAGAAAGTGATCTCCAGATTAAAACAGCATGCACTAAGAATCATTAGCCAAGAAAGTGAAAGAAGCAAAACACAAGAGTAACAGTGGAACTAACTTAATGAAAAATGGAGAAAATAATTCCCTTGATTGGAATATGGCACATCCATTGGGACTTCTGATTGCGTAGACTGCAAAAGTGAATAATCCTTTCGTGACAGGGTTTAAGAATTTTAAAAATCTGCCCTTCTTCACCACAAGATACATGGAAAACATATTATCACCCAAGACATTCTTTCACAACAAAAAAAATCAGTAGTTTTGCAGAAACAAATGCATTATTTATATTACAACGTCAGGGGATCATTGCAGATTTTATTGGTTTTTAACTTTGCTGCAATAAAAAATAGATCAAAAATTTCAACTTATTAAAAAGATGATAATCATTAGCCTCTTGGATAAATGTGTTCTTGGACTAAGTACAACGAAACCAAATATAGTACAAATTTTATGACAGGCAGTAAATTAACTGCCATTTGTTTATAAAGATTTAGTTGGCTTTTTGTATTGACTTATATGTAATGTGTTGGTCTATAATACTGCTACAAATAGATTATAAGGAGACTATTAAAAGTAGGACTTTAAACTAAAAGGAAAATGAAGTAATAAAATTATTCTTGGGATGGACAGTGCATTTGTTTGTTAATTGTGCATGTTGGTTTATTTGTATTTTTAGAGAGAGAGGAAGTAGGTTGGGCAAGTTGCAATATCCTATTTCAAGAAGAAAAAGTACTGGTTAGATGAAAATTTGTCACTACATTTTTGACCCTCACATTTTTTATTTGACCCCCAATTCTGACACCAAGGGTTTTTTTAACCCTCAATTTTACACCCCTGGGGGATACACTGCATTAGTGTCAGAACTTCTTAGTCTGTACTCTATTGCAATCTGAGTTTCCAATCATAATAATGATGTGGAATTCCTCTAGCATATGCACTCCAACACTGTTGATATTTTAAAGGTTAGTATAACAAGTAAGATAACGAGTTTATCTGTCCTAATCATCCAATGTAGATTTCCATTTTTTAATACTTCATATGTACCACTTCAAGTACCTGAAGTTAGTAATTTTCATACTTCAAATGTACCTGTCAGTAATTTTCATACTTTAAATGTACCTGTCAGTAATTTTCATACTTTAAATGTACCTTTTAAGGCATGTAAAGACAGTCATTTACACAATATATGTACAAGTACTTCAAGTCAGTAATTTTCACTTTATATGTACCATTCAATATTTTTCATACTTTATATGTACCAGTCAGTATTTTTCATATATATATATATATATATATATATATATATATATATATATATATATATATATATATATATATATATATATATATATCAAGTACTTAATGCCAGTCATTTTTAAGGACCCTGTTGCATTTCTCTTTACTGACTCTTAACAAAATTCATGTAATACAATTTGGGATATATGAAATGGAAGTGAACATCTTAGTTCACTAGTCTTCTGAAAGCTTTCTGTATCTTTGCCAAAGGAAGGTTACTAAGACTGGAGTCCCTCACAAGGTGTAAGAAACTCTACTAGCTACAAATATTGATGCAAGAAACCACAAAATACTTTTGTTTTGGTTTCGTTTTTGTAAGTGCTGAATATAAAAATCCTCTATAATATTGTTGAGATCACAATATTTGGAGAAAAATCTCTGATTACCAGATCACCCGTAGCAACTCATGGAGATGACCAATAGTGAAAAAGGAGCACAATCTACTAAAACTAGCACAAAAACATTGATTTGTTGTCATCACCATATGTGAAATATATCATCAAACTGAAGTCTAACATGGTTCATCCATGAAACTCGAACAGTTATAACAGGGACAAAATCAGCCATAAACTATATACCATTGACCCTGACCATGAAGATAGGACCCTAAATGTGGAAAGCAACAAATCTTCAAGACTATACAAGTTATTGAGCAATGGGGAATTTTTTATATACTAAAACCCAAAATCTAGGCCTGTGACCTTGACCCTGAAGATAGGCCCCCTAATTTGGTACATGTAAATTAATGTGTTGCATCCTTTAATTACAAAGGCCTTAGTGCTAAATAATAGAAGGAAATGAAGAAAAACTTAAAATACTGACCAATAATCATGATGCTGAAGGTTGTCCTTTAATGTAGAACAGGACACACCTTCTAATGGTAATGTGCAAATATCATCTCTAAAGAGTTTTAAAGTTAGAGTGTAGAAAAGAAAAGTTTAGGTAAACGCAAAATAGACATTTGACCTTGACCTTGAAGACAGGACCACTAATGCAGACCTGCCAACCCTAACAAGACCGTCTCAATAAATCAGACAATATTTTTCCTTACGTCAGACTGATTTTCAGCAGGGCATAAAATAGCATGAACTGATATTGTCAATTTGAGAACATGCATACAAAAAGGTCAGGAGTGTAACTGGAGATAGATGCAACAATGGTCAACATGTTCAACTAAAAAGATTGTAAAATACACATAGACCTAAATTACTTCCAGTACAGTTTCACAAACTGCAATTCCAAATGATATGGAGTTCAATGGCTTCTTGTATCTTAATTTTTTCTCAATTTCATGTTGCAAAACCAATAATCTCTCCCACCACGAGACATGCTCTAATCAACACATAATGTCCTTCTTGCTTCCACATGCTAAAAAATTACGAATACTCTTTTTTTATTATCTTTTGTGCAGACAGTTTATACTTTTTAAATTCTATTGTCCTTTTAGTTTAGAATATGTATTGTTTGCATGAAGCCCATTCTAGAAAATTATATCAACAACAGCTTGGTCATATATAGACATTTTGTATTAAGAAATAAGCGCAGTTTAAAGCATCTTATAAAGTTAGTCTGGTTCCCTGACCAGCTCCATTGATTCTAATATGAAATCTGTATCCAAATAAAACACAGACAAGCTTGTATCTGGATTTTACTGCAACTATCATATTTTCATAAATGTTGCTATTATTCCGTAAGTCCAAATTTTAAGATTCCTTAGGTCCGTATTTTAAGGGTAATTTTGCTAAGACTTATGGCCAATGTAGTACACAATACATTTTCTTATAATTGATATTATATGCAACATTTTCCTTTACCTTTATTAGTGCTGAGACCAACACATTTTTAATCTGACCCCCAGTTCTGACACCAAGGATTTTTTAAAATACTGAATCTACTCTCCACCCAGTAACTTGTGGCACTAAGGGACTTTTGGTTCTCAATCTTGCACCCATAGAGTAATCAATGTATAGGTATGCAAGTCTCATTCCTTAAGCTCCCAAAGCTCTTACATTTTAGACCAGAATAAATTTGATTTCATTTTGGTGTTATACATCACAGTAATCCTAATATTGTAGCATCAACAATTTTTCTAGTTTTTGTCACTGTCCTAACCACAAATTTAAATCCCTGATAAATTAACCACATGTGACAACGACCTGATCAGCCCTACTCCCCCCATTTGTTTTTCCTGTTTTAAAGTCATGAAGGCCATTTACTTCCTCTAAATCTAGAATACAAGACTGATAACCCCAAAAATACCAGCCAGAGTTACAACTCAAACCATGCTGAGCACCACTCCTTGGAAAGACTCATAAGATATATCCACAAGAATTCTAAATACTGACAGCACCACCAATCTGTGATGCTGGCAAAGCTGTGAAAAGCAATTACTTAAATCTCTGTGAATGAATGTTCTAAAGATGAATTTATCCAGTTTTATTACTGTTCACATTACTGTGTTCAAGAAAAAGGGGAGAAAAAAAAGTACCATAAACAGGACATTTTACACCAACCATATCGCAAACATGATTGCTTTTATGTAAAACTCTCTTCCATTTGTCACATAGCTAACACTAAAAGACACAGTACTTAATTAACTTAAAAAATTATGCTAGTGACAGTGACCTTGACCCTAAAATCAACAATTTCTTACATGATTCAAATGCATGCTTGCCAAAAATGCAAGCTGCTATGAACTTTCCACTAATGATATGGCATATAAGTGAACATTCTTGATGTCTTTGTGACTCCAACTTGACTGTTTGAATCAGAAATCAATAGGTGTCTTCTGCATCTCAACTGCAAACATATGGTCAAGATCAGACATGATTTTGGTCTTCCATAAAAAACCTGAATTTTTTTAAGGGGGATATGAGGGTCCTCCCCCAACGGGGTCTCGAGGGACTGCACCCCCGATCCATGGGTCCAGGTGGCATTAGTCCACTGACCAAAAATGTATTTTACACTCATAAAAAACTGCTCCTGGTGCAACTTATGATCATTAAATAAACCAAAATGATCATTTGAAAAACTAATAAACATACCAAAAATGTTCAACTTGACTTCAATAATTTCACAATATTTATAGTCACATGAATTTGTTCTCCAATACTATTGATGCTTAAGTTTTTTCATGTGCCTGTCAGTGTTCACGTCATAATTAAGTCACAATAATTTCTCAAATTTTGCAACAAATTCATTATACTTCTCTCTTTTCATAACAAATCTGTAAAATAAACACTCAAGTACATCAACTATATACAAATAATCCCAAACAGTCACTCGTCTTTTTCTCCAATGGACACAGCCTGTTGATATGTCAGTCGAGGTCTTTTTGTGGCTTTGGCAAAGATTTCTTCAGCTTTCCTTTTTGTCACCACTGACTTTTTTAGCTCAATGTGCAATTGTTTCTTTTCCTTCTCAATGAGAGCCTTTTTCCTTTCAAGCTGGTGCTTGTATTGGTGACATGCAGTGCACATATTCTGACAGAGGTCTACATCTGTTCTCTCATGCAAGAAATCTTTCTTCTTATAGTAATTAATTGCACTTTTTCCAGATGCCTTCTGATCTTCAATTTTTCGTATGCTGCTTCTTTTGTAGGTGCTGTTCCAAACTCTTCCAACCGCGATTACTGTAGAACAGAGGTCACAAAATGCCAGTCCTCTAGCGTTCCATTTTCTTATAAACTGACCAACTAAATTTCCGTTAACTTTTCGCTCCAGCCATTCCCATACGTTTTTTAAACCTTTATCTAAACTTTTCGTGTCATGGTCTCTCTCAATAACTCGGGATGCCATGTTTTGCAAGCATGCTTCTTCTTTCCATTACCATCAGTTTCCATTACATGAAGATTCATTGGACAAATTAAAACCTTTGACCAATCAGAATACTCATCACGACAGTCATGTGCTAACTAATACATGGAACGAATAATTTACAAGGGTCGTTGCGGAATGGGAGTAGACAAACATTGGACTATATCAAGAAAAATCTGATTAAAGTCAGGAGAAAAGCAGAATTCCACTTTAAAACAGAAAAATCATGTCTGCAAGATAATATACACAGAAGTGGAATAATTTTGCAGAACCCATTTTGTTCTACATCTGTGACCTTGACCTTTAACAATATTGTCCCCAAAGGAAATATTTTTCTCGTCTTAAAAGCAAGCCATCCACAAGTCATACCATTTAGATACTGTCAGGGCAAGAAGTTAATTTTTTTTATCAGATGTAGCAAAATGTTTATAGCTGTTACATTTTCCAATAAAAACTGCTATTTACTAGCATTTCAAAAATGTAAATAGTCAAATGCATGCTTGCAATCAATTTCAAACCCAAGTTTGATCAAAGTATCTGGGATACAAGTTACTGCATGAAAACAGTTTTCCTTTTTTCAGACCCATGACCATGAGCATGGAGTCCAACTTACAAGTTTTATTTTCTTCCCTAAATTCAAGCATAAAGTTTGGTAACAGTAAATGGTGGAGGAAACTTTGTTTCTGTGTAGAAACAAAACTGGGAAGATTAACAAATGGGCAGACACATATCAACAAAATAGGACACAATTCACCTTTGTATAAAAGAAAGAAAGAAAAACATGATAAGTTACCTTGAAAACCTGTTTGATTTATGTCTGTAGAAATTTGGATATCTGACTTCTGTGACTCGCTATCCCCAGAGCTGGAGTTCTGGTAGATAAGAGATTGAAATTCACCTGCATTGGGATTCATTGTGAATGGTTTTTTCTCTCCCTGGGACTGCTGCTGGTTTTCCTGCAATACAAACAACATCAGTATACCATACAAACAAAACAACATAAACCAGATATAATGTAATGTAATAACCATACACTGAACTTAAACCATACAAACAAAACAATGTAGACCAGATATAATGTAATGTAATAACCATACACTGAATTTAAACCATACAAACAAAACAATGTCGACCAGATATAATGTAATGTAATAACCATACATTAAACTTAAACCATACAAACAAAACAACATAGACCAGATATAATGTAATGTAATAACCATACACTGAACTTAAACCATACAAACAAAACAATGTAGACCAGATATAATGTAATGTAATAACCATACACTGAACTTCAACCATACAAGACTTACATCTAGAAATTTCTTTGCATGCCTCATAAAAAAAGGTTAAAAAAAATCAATTCAGACAGTAAGAACACAAAATGATCAGAATAATCTGTTTTGAATGTGTCATCAATTTGTAGCAAGCACTTACACCAGCCAGCATGTTCTTGAATAATGAGAAAATAATCTAAACACATTCCCAATACCACTACCAACACAAGTGAAACTGATATGGTACATCATATCAAATTTCTATCCTGTACATGGTCATTTTAGACACAGTGGCAAATCTTTCATCAGTTTTCTCATCAAATCTCACATCAAATTTCTATCCCATTCATGGTCATTCTAAATACAGTAGCAAATCTTTCATCAAGTTTTCTCATCCTGTATGTCGTCATTCTAGATACAGTGGCAAATATTTCATCAAGTTTTCTCATCAAACTTTCACACAAGATACTATTCATTACTATTATAAGCAGATTTAAAAGCCAAGTCGAATGAAGAGACCAGTCACCGAGTCTAATCAATAATTTAAAATTATGGGGTGGGGGAATTCTGCATTCCAGTTTAAAAAGGGATGGTATTTTCTGAATACAGGATGTATTTAATTAAATAATAAATGTAGGGTTTAAGGATGCACCATTTTCATGCATTTTTGGGTACTATTTTTTTTTTATTTGCATGAATTCCACAATCATGCATTGCATAATAGACCATGCAAGTCATAAACTTGCACAAACTGGAGTATCAATCACAAAACATTCAAAATGGCCAACAGAACTGCCATATTTAATTTAATATCAGCAACGGTACAAGTTAGGACCAAATTAAACTTAAAATGAATGCATTTGTTACATTATACTACCAACTTGCAGTAATTAACAGGAATGGCAATACAAACATTAAAGGTGTTAACCAATGCTGCCATAACGAAGGTGCAATTAGATCTTGCAAGGAACCATGTTCATTGCGAAATTCAACACACCAGCCCTACAAGCAAGTTGCAATTAAAAACTATTCACCAGGATAAGTGATCGGCATTAATTCTTCAAAAACTGCTGGATTCTGGGACAGCAATTATTTTAAAATTCATTGTAAAGGAAACAGAACTCTGCACTTAAAATTGAGTAGGAAGTAAAAGGAAGATGATGACAATGGATGTGGAGGCATTCCCTCCCATCTGCTGAGGTGGTCTAGTCACCCCCTGTCCCTGACCAGTGTCATTACTATTGTAACTCATCAAAGGGAATTGTTATGGTTGATTTATTTGTTCTACTAATCACTTAGCCTTGTCAGTGAGAGGTTTATATACCCCTTTGTTGCCTGTTCCAACCAAAAGGCAACCATCTGTTGGAAACCAATCAGACAGATCCCCAAACCACCGAGAGCCTGATGAGTCAATACAAGAGTGCATTAGCACTCCTGTCCAGCTCTTCTACACTTACAGACCTGCCAGCCCTTACGAGGCCGTCTCAGTAAGGCAGTCGATTTTTTTCTGTAAGATTGACTAGTTTTCAGTAAGGGTGTAATAAACTATCAATAACTGATATTGTAAAGCTGGAAAATGTAATTAAAGTTCAACACATCGACGATAAACTTTATGTTCAACTGAAAAGTTTGTAATGTACGCATAGACTTTATTTACCTCTAGTTCACTTGCACAAACTCTAGTTCCAAACCCTATGCAGCTCAATGACTTGTTGCTATCTTTCAACTTGACATAATTCTTGGAAATTCTTTTCCATTTCACATGATGATGGCAATCATATCTCCTGCCATGAGACATACTCAAATTGGCACATAATATCTAATAAACCCAATTTTGTCCTTTCCAGCTTTTATTCACAAGAATCTGAATACTCCTTTTTATTCTTCTGTGTTGATTATTAACACTTTTCTAGAAGCTTATTTTCCCTTTCATCTTAAACATGCATCGCTTTCTGGACGCCATTTTTAAAAATTATATAATCAACAGTCTGATCATGCAGACACTTCACATGAACAAATAGGTGCAGTTCAAAGCATCTGGGTGCTGTTGTACAGTTAGTCTGGTTACCTGGCTAATTTTACTAATTCTAAGATGAAACCCAGATCTGAATAAAAGACATAAACCAATTATCCGATTTTTCGGCAGCAACAATTTTTTGGTAGTTTTTGCTAGTATGCCGTCTGTATTTTAAGGGTAATTTTTGTAAGGCTTAGGGCAAATCGTAAGAGTTGGCAGGTCTGCACATACAGTTGTTAGAAGAAATGAGATCACATCCAAAAAACAATTTATTTTGAAGATCTTTGTGTAAATGAGATTCCAGGCATTTTAACTTAAACAAGTTAATGGAAACTTTACATTATGAGATCAGAACCATACAGCTATTTTATACCAAAATGGCCACAGAAGGCAACAATTCCAACTTTGACCAACTACACCAACAAAGATGATACATGGAAAAATAGTTTCAAAATTCTAATTTTGGTCATTTTTGGAAAATAGTTACATGGAATTTCGCTTGCCCAACAATCATATTTAGCTGTCTAGGCTACTGAATTGTTGTCTTCTAGACTATATACCAATCTATACTCCCCAATTTCTGGATGGTCAAATTTTTTACAGGAACTTCTGAAATACAGATATTAGACATGCAGTAATGTAATCCACAAATTTCAGCTAAAAATGGTGTAAAGAGATGACTCTCAAAAATCAGCATTCCTAGGCAAGACAAAATTCAAAACAATGTTTGGCCACAAATTGTTAAACTTTAAAATACAGTCAGGCTTGACTTGAATGACCACCTACTTGTAGTATCATGTCCCACCCAGTTACATTATCCTGACACCAGGCAGACTAGTCCTTAACTAACCTCTTAATGCAGAGCACCTAGCGAGGCAGATGTTAGCACCATTTTTATGTCTTTGGTATGACTCAACAGGGTTTGAACCCTCAATCTTGTGCACCCAAGGTGGACGCTCTAACCACTAAGCCACTGGAGCAGTCCTGACATCAACGTAAGGTAAAACCTGAACGGCTAGGAAGGCAAAATCTAGGTTTGTAACAATGGCTATAATTGATGATAGATTCGCATCATCCAAGTCTGTTTGGCAAGGCTTGATGCTGGCAGCAGGATTTATCAAATAAAGAAGAGTTGTTTTTGAGATGTTTGATAATTGTTATAGTTCAAGAAACTGCACCCATATTTGATGGCAAATTGACATAATTTTTGTCAGGGCTTTCATTTTGATTGTAAATGACATCTTGCACAAATGTATGACTTTGTATTATATAAAATATGTAATGCATATATACTCTGACACAAATTTATAAGAGGAGGATGGAGGAAATTATTGAAGAAAACAGTAGATGACAAGTGTAAAATTAAACCTGTACTAGAAAACAATTTCCAAATAAGTATCTTTTTTGGTGCAACAAATAATTAAATATATCCCATAATATGTATCTTATATCCAGTGGGGGGGATACTAATCTGCAGCAAAAATATCATCACAGAATTCCTGATCTGTACTAATTTTAAAAGTCCAGACTCGAGATTTTCCCTCCTATAAATGTGGTCAAAATTCTCTCAAGCTGTGTTTCAGAAGCCATTTTATTGTTTTCATTTTATTTTTTATTAACAACTACTACATTGAATGCAGACTATCATAACCTGAAAAACTTTATGAAGGCCTAATTTGAATCACCATACAAGATTCTGTGTCATTTTGTTAAAGTTCTTTACCTCTGGAGTTGTTCTGTTAATTTCAGCTAAACATCTTATCGTCAATTTCTTAAAGTGGTAATACAAGTTTCTACTGATTTTCAAGAAAATGTTCAATATAACAATGGAAATAATACAACTCCGATTCACAGGATCCAGAACTACATGTATAGGTGGGTTATTTCCTTCACAAGATCCAGAACTACATGTATAGGTGGGTTATTTCCTTCACAAGAACCAGACCTAGGTGTATAGGTGGGTTATTTCCTTCACAAGAACCAGAACTACGTGTATAGGTGGGTTATTTCCTTCACAAGAACCAGAACTACGTGTATAGGTGGGTTATTTCCTTCACAAGAACCAGAACTATGTGTATAGATGGGTTATTTCCTTCACAAGAACCAGAACTACATGTATAGGTGGGTTACTTCCTTCACAAGAACCAGAACTATGTGTATAGGTGGGTTATTTCCTTCACAAGAACCAGAACTACGTGTCTATGTGGGTTATTTCCTTCACAAGAACCAGAACTATGTGTATAGATGGGTTATTTTCTTCACAAGATCCAGAACTATGTGTATAGGTAGGTGGGTTATTTCCTTCACAAGAACCAGAACTACGTGTATAGGTGGGTTATTTCCTTCACAAGAACCAGAACTACATGTATAGGTGGGTTATTTTCTTCACAAGACAGAAAGGTAGGACAATAATAGCCCTACAGACCCATGATATGGACTCCAAAAACATACCAGGGTCATGAACCATTATGACACTTTATATAGTTGCAATGAAGAGGATGAAACTAGCCCTGCTAATCAAAATGAATGCGATGCAGACCAAGACACAAGTGCCAGTAACATGCTAGTTCTCAATGTAATGAGCCATACTGGCACTATAGTTGCAACATTTTCCAAAAAAATTTGGTCCCTCATAGTTTCTTGCAAATATGTGATGTGCAACAGGAGTCTGGTTTTTAATTGTAACACATCATCTGCCACTGAATATGGCATTCAAGTAGCAGAACTGACCAGTGCACTGAAACTTTACTATTGGAAGGAACGGTACACTTGGTGCTCAATACAAGAAATGATGTTAATACGATTCTGATTGTCTGTTACAGGAGTCTGGAAATGCAAGGGAACACCCTGAATTGAAAAACTACAAAAAACTTTGTAAGTAGGTAAAACTATGAACTGACAATCACTTTTGGACGTGTGTACTGACCAGTCAGGTCAGGCGACCTACGTATCATCTTGTGGGGTCCCTCTGGGTATGGAGGGTTCAACAAAATCAAATTATCAAAGAATGATTGGCAACGTTTAATGAACAATCATTTGTGTTTTTGGGGCTCTTGGTGGGTAAGTGGTCTCAGGCACTTGTTTTTGTAAGTTTGTTGGTGAGGGTTCAAGTCTTGACTTTTCCAGTTTGAGTAAGCGAGAAAATTTACCAGTAGCTTCTGGTTTGTCATCGGTTTTTCAGCCACCAAAATATTCTGACTGACGTGCAGCCTAGCATGTGCTGAAAATGGCATTAAACCCACACAACAAACCCAAAATCAACTATACTTTTTATAACAGAATATAAAGCAAGTCTTCTGTCTAATTGTTAACTTTTTTTAACCCATCACAGGAATGTAAAATATTTCAATAATGGCTTCAAGTTAATTCAGCCTTCCATTATTTAGTAAAACTGGCACCAACAATAGGGAAGAACACAAATTTGGTGGTAAACTAATAGATTTTAAGAGATACAACTAACTCAACCATGTCAAGCGATTCCCCACACTAAGTACAATTTGGTTGTAATTCTATTTGACAGCAGCAACTGATGTACAAGATAAGTTACCACCAAATACCAAATACCTTCAACACTACACTTTAATACTGATGACACTGCTATCAGAAGTGATATATATATATATATATATATATATATATATATATATATATATATATATATATATATATATATATATACACACACATACATACATATACACACACACACACACGCATACATATACACATATGCATCATACATACTCGCTTATAAGTTGAGAGTCAGATTGCAAAAGCAAAGATCCAGATCTGAAATTGCATAATGCATCTGCAGATCAGGGTCTAAGTAGTTTGTTCTACTGATTACTCCTAACAAACTTCACAGACCCATTTACAGGCAACAGAGCTAGACAGGTTTCTAAGTTGCAAACCCATCCTGCTGTTTGAATGTGTTTATGTATGCAAGCATGTGCATACAAGCAATTTCAACACCCACTTTCAACAATGGAGGCTGGTCGAAAACCCACTGTTGAACAATGAACAGATCTATACTGCCAAACAAGTTGCCATAATAGATTAACTGAGAAATCAAAACATTTATATCCTTTATATTTAAAAACCTTTAATACGCCTCCAGAACTCCACGAATACATCCCTTATTCCACTGAAATACACTTCCACAATCATGATGCACATGCACACATTATAAGCCCACCTGTGTTTGATTATGACTGGGTGGCATTGGAATGGAGGGTGGCATTTCAAATTGGGACATTGTTGCATCACTGACACTCTGTCCAAGCATGGAATTTGAGTCCTGCACAGAAAACAGTCTGTCACTTTGTTGCAATGATTGTGAAAGATGAGTCTGTCCGAAACTAGAACCAGAATAGTCCTGCTGCTGAACTGAAGATGCTACTTGTTGGTGTGCCGCTGCCACTGCTGCAAGTAAAGATGCCGCTGTCTGATCTGCTGATGATGGGTTTTCACTGATTAATTGTTGCTGGTCACGAAAACCAGTCGTGAAACTGCTCTGTGAATGGGAAAGACTGCTTATATCAGGAGTCTGTGATGAAGTTGAGTGTGGGGGCAGGGGGGATGCTGTCCGCATTGGATGGGCTGCTACCACTGCTGGATCCATATGAGGGGCTGAAACACGATTAGACAGAAGTTCAACACATCTGACACAAATGAAAGCTAAATATGATGATTAAATTAATGCAGCATCCAGTTTCATTACATTCCAGTTAAAAACAGAATTAGCTGTAGGTCTTTATACTTTTTCTTAAAAGTTTATATGTTGTCTAAGGATAAAAATTTACAAACATCATATCCTAGTTGCAGAAATGTCCCACCTGATATAAACTTTCAATTTATCTTAGAGAATAAAATGTACGTTTTCCCAAAAAATTTCACGTCAGGCTTATTAGAGTTTACAGTACAATAAATACTCAAATACACATTCCAAAATGAGAAGATAGTAGTAATTTAAAAAATAAGAGGCCAAAATGGGCTCACCTATCTGACACATATCAACAGCTAAATATGAAAGCCACTAATGGCATAATATTATGCTGACATACCAAGACTTTCCATTTTTTTTTGCAAAAAAGCCATAAATGATGACAGATCAGTATATTATGAACAGATTTAGAATGATGCTTTCAATCAAATTTGGTCAAACTCTGCTCAGCAGTTTTTGAGATGAAGTTGTTATAATGGGTTTAACAGTGGCAATACCTTATGACAGACTGGCATCAAGATGTTTTTCTGCTGGAACATGAGCTGGGATTCAACTCAGGAGTAGCATGAAACACCAGTACAAATATCAGGAATATGTGCCAATACAACCGCAAGATTCAAGTGATTATGTGGTTTTATATTACTGAAAATTGTTTTAAAAACATGCTATGGAAATACATTGTTGCAAGCTGATGCATAATGATGCTTAGCACATAGCATTTAAATTATCTGTTATTTTCCTTCGACTCGACAATGTTCTTAACATACTTGTAGCAAGGCATGATGCAAGTACTTCTGGCTTTATTGCCACTTAAATTTCTTTTCATCTCGTTCATTTCCAATGGTGGACCAAGTGAAAGAAATAAGCCTCCAAATACAATTTCCATCTGACAGCATCACATCAATTTATTAATTACAGAAATTTTCGACTGCTCCGGTGACCTAGTGGTTAGAGCATCCACCTTGGATGCGGGAGGTCGTGGGTTTGATCCCCAGCTGAGTCATACCAAAGACTTACAAAAATAATGCTAACAGCTGCCTCGCTTGGCTCAGCATTAAGAGGTTAGTGTTAGGACTGGCTGGCCTGGTGTCAGGATAATATGGCTGGGTGGGACATCATGCTACATGACTGCGGCATGATGCCCCAGTGCTCGACATCACTGCAGATACTGTGGCGAGATGACTTAAAAATTGTTAAAGCTACATTAAAAATCCAAAACAAATCACATCACAGAAATTTTCTGTGAAAAGTTCTCAACAATTACATGAATCACCTCTCATAAAGTTGCCCAACCAACTGATTATCACTTATCACTACGTCCAATATGGCCTTAGTAGCATAATTTTTCAGTGTAACCAGTCTAACAGAACCATTAGTCTCTGGAATTGAATGCTCATCTATATAATGCATGCAAAGGGCTGAATTCGCAACCAGAAACATGATGTTTAAAGGCACATGTGAATATTGCAAATTATTTTAACACTGTGCCATGTGGACATATCTTTCATTATCAAGTGGCACCATTGGCACAAAAAAGGAACCCTGCCTATTAAACTTTTATAGCTATTGGGCAACTCATCTGAAAATTTTATTAACCATTTCAAACTTAGGTTACAAGACCCAAATAATTTGGTTACCTTGGACATTGAGAACAGAAATTAATAGTAAGAAAAATAATGACAGAAAATTACAAAATGTGAGGGTGTTAGTTAGGGCTAACTTGAGAGCAATGATAAAAGATAATGAAGTTATATATAACAGTATACCTAGATCTGTCTGAAAATAATTAACAAGATCCAGTGTCTGAATCAGCCTCTGGCCAGCCAGTAAAAATAACGAACTGGAGTTCTCTAAACCATTGTTTCATATTGCCTGACCTTAAATTCACTGATAAATGACCGTGATCTTCATTTTCTTCTGATCATTGCTTATAATAACTAAAGTTTCTTAAGTGGCCAACACTATACTGGCTGAAAAGAATTTTCAGGAGTTCAAGACCAGATCATTTCTTACTTTTATCTGACAAGTGCTGAAATGATCCAAGATATTCTTCAGTAATGACAGGATTTTCAAATTTGATGCTGTGGATATCAGAATGTCACCATTTTCGTTTAGAACCAACAAGGCATCTTAAGAAACCTTCTAGTGGAAGTCCCATCTTGATATAGCTTACCATTTTGAAGAAGAAACAATAGCAAGATTTTGAAGATGGCAACCATGTCAGCCATACTGTATATCAGATTGGCACCATTTCCATTTATGACCAACTAGACACTGTAAGTCTTTTGATGAAAGCACAATATTGATATGACCAGCCATCTAAGAAATAGCCGTAACAAGATGGCCTTTGTGATAGCCATAATGGAAGACAGATTGGCACCATTGTTATTTAAGACCCATGTTGATACGACCATCCATTTAGGAGTACCAATAGCAAGATTTTCAGGATCACAGTTATGGCAATTTTGTCGGATGTTCAAGCAGCACCCTTTTCATTTAGGACTTCACAAGAATTCTGGTGAAAACCCAACTGCCATATTACTTTTGTTGCAGATGAGTCTTTTGGTTAAAGCACAATTTTGATATGACCAGATATTCTGAAAAAGTAACCAGAACAAGAATTTCAAAATGGCTACTGTGGCAGCTATACTGGATCCATGAGCAGCAGCATTTTCATTTAGGACCATGTAGACAATTAAATAATTTATTACTTAAAAAAACCCGAAGTTAATATGACCATCCATTTATGAGTACCAATAACAAGATTTTCAAGTTGGCTGCTGTGGTCATCATGCTAGGACCAATTCTTTTTTACCAACTAGATGGTAAAACTGCTGGTAAAAACCCCATGTCAATGACTTTGGAGGAACTTCAAGATGGCTGCTGTAATGCTTATATTAGATATCAGATCAGCAGCACCATTTTAATCTTAGAACCAACTAGACGTCACAAGTCTAGTGAAAAACGTTGATATGACCGTCCACTCAGCAGTGACAAGATTTTCAAGATAGCTGCTGTGACACAATATTGGATATCATAGTGGCACCATTTTCATTAAGGACCAACGTCCTGATCAGAATGGAAAGAATGTGTGTGTAAAGTTTCATGGCAATCATCCAAGCAGTTGAGGAGTAGTGATAACAAACTTGTGCTAATAGAATGATGGACAATAGACCACCCCATAAGCTCTTGTGGTCTATAACACACAAAAAAAGAGTGCTTCCTACTGCACTGTTATTAAAATTATGGTAGGTAGATAGTTTTTTTTGTTGGTGGTAATATTATAATATTAGTATATATAATGCACTAAGCTCTTTAAGTACTGGGCTAAACCAGCTCAATTAGATGTACAAATCTATTTTGAGAATTTCTAAAAATTATTTTTAAACATAATACACATTATAATGATTAGTAAATATACTGTACAAAGCACTTCAAGTACTGGGCTAAACCAGTTCAATTAGATGTATAAATCAATTTTGTGATTTTCTTTTTACCAATGTGTGTGTGTGTGTGTATGTGTGTGTTAGGGTCAGCAACGAAAAACAACAGTCGGCTGTCAAGAAACTTTTTTGTGCTTCAGATATAATAAAGCCATAGTCATGTCTGTAGTCATATTTACTAGTAAATTTCCTGCATTTGCCTCTATGTCTCTATTTCACCAGTTGTATGCCATTACTTAAGGATTCCTTTCTGCAGTGTTCTGGTTGTGTGATTCATTTTTTCCCCACTGGCAATGTATTTTCAACCATAATGGATATTTGGAGGCATGGATTGCAGTGAGATGATAGTTGGGTGATTTGTTTGAAGGTGCAAAATGAAATGGGACAAATGCTCAACTGCCTGAAAAGAATTTCTAGGGGTTCAAAAATAGGGCCATTTTTCTTTTTTTAAGTGTGGAGTATTGAAACCAGCTTTGATATTCTTCAGCAATATCGAGATTTTCAAATTAGCAGCATGGTAGACTAATGAATGTCATCAGAACACCATTTCATTTAGGACCAATACAGAATCAAAAGAAGTCTTATGGTGGAAACTGCATGTTGCCAAGACTTTTGGTTTTGTTGGAGCAGTAATAAAAAAATGAAGATGGATGTCATATTGTCCGAAGGAGCAAAGATAACAAGATTTTCAAGATGGATGTCATGGTGATCACATCTGATACCATTAACTAGACCACACTCTTTTAGTGAAAGCCAAATTTTCAAGATGGCTACTGTGGCAGGTACAATGAAGACTTGAATGGCACCATTAGTACCTACTAGATATTATAAAAAATAATTTACTCACGATACCGTGATAAGATTTTCAAGATGGTCACAGTGATGCCCAAATTGGACATATGATCAGACCATTTTCATTTTAGACCAAACTGCAGTCATAAGACGTCTTTTAGTGAAAAGCCCATGTTGATATGTCCATCCATTCAGGAGGAGTACCAAAAACATTTTAATATGGACAAATGTATAGCCAGACACATGTAGCAACAAGTGCTACGAGACTTCTATCTGCGGCATGACATATTTTGTAACAAGGGCTTTAAGAGTTAATAAAATAAAATTGAATACTAGACAGAGCACATTTTTACATGTGCAACTTTAAACTATCTGCAGGAGTTTTCACTCATTACTTGCTCTCCAAACGCATGAAGTCATACAAATTTTGAGCAATTTGCTTGCCCTGGCAACATCTCTTTCGCAAATGAAAGCAAGATGCACCCTCCCAAAAACATGACAGACAACACAACTAAAGCAAGGTAGAGGAGACAAACACTGAATACAAAAAGGGAGGTGAAACGCAAGAAAGACATTAAAGATGAACTGAAATATGAGCCATATAGCTCATATATAACATGCATGCCGTCCAAGGAATTAAGAAGACGTTATTCCATATATTGGTCATGACTAGGGTGCCAGACTGGAATCATGTTCTTTTCAATTCTGGCCCTCCAATACTAAATCGAGGAGGAAATAATCTGCTTGGACTGGGGACCCAAGTCCTGGAAAAATAATGCAGTAACAGCAGGCACTGTATTACACATTATAAATAATAGTTTTCTAGTGTTTAGTTTATGGTTTTTTGACCAAAAAAAAAAAGAAAAAGAAAACTGTTTCATCTGGCAGTTAATGTTTATTTTTAAACACTGGTCCAAAACCAAGCACTTGGCATCAAAGGCGCCAATCAGTGTCACGTACTTCCTGACTGACCTTTGTTGACTTGAGGCAGGAAGGTAAGGAGCAGAAGCCAACTTCAAAGTAAGAATATCACTCCTTGACTGGTGCCTGGTGCTAGAGTCATGAAAAAAGTGAATAAAAGTAACCTTTTTAACAAAAATCATTTTTACTGACGACAGCCATTGATTGAGCGCATAGCTATCAGTACAGAGTATATGAATTCTGCATATTTAAAAATTTTCTTGCTCTTAAACAATGTCACCAAGTTCATAGATAAAGTTACAGAAGAACATTTTCTAGCATAATGTGTATTTTAGGGGGTATTAAGTCAATAAACATAACAAGTCATTATACTCTATGTAATTCTTCATGCATGTGTGCTATAAATACTATGGTATTTCTAATCGATATTGCATAGCTTTGTTATTTGGGGGTTTAATGCCATTTCTAAAGGCAAGATAGGCTATACATAGCGGCCAGAACAATTGGTGGAGCGTGTGTATGAGTGTGTGATTTGGATTTTAATGTAGCTTTAACAATTTTTCAGTCACATCACCACGATGTCTGCAGTGTGACAGTTTATAGTGATGTCTAGCACTGGGGCATCATGCCATAGACATGTAGCATGATGTCCCACCCAGTCACATTATCCTGACACCAGGCCGACCAGTCCTAACACTAACCTCTTAATGCTGAGCGCCAAGCGAGGCAGCTGTTAGTACCATTTTTGTAAGTCTTTGGTATGACTTGACCAGTGATCGATCCCACGACCTCCTGCATCCAAGGCGGACGTTCTAACCGCTAGGACACCTGAACTGTCTGGTGGTGGAAGAACCCCAGAAAACCCTATTAAGAACTACCAACTGGCAAGCTTTCTCACAGACCCACATTGACCAAACCCAAGACCTGAACCCATGTGGAGGGAGGTGCAATGGCAGTGATTGGTAAAGGCAAATGCTTCAGACCAATCAGCTACCGAACGCCCTCAAATTTCATAGTTCACATCTTTTTTTGCATCATGTAAATATACAATGGCACATTATATTCTTACTAAAAAAACTTGAAGAAAAAAAAGAATTATGAAAAGCATTATGTTTATCCTTTATACTTCATCACAGATGTACACTATAAATAACATGACCTTCATTTGTGATTACTAGTAGCCATAATTAAATTGAAAGTTTATCTTCATTTTCAAAAATGACAATGGTCTACAGCCAAAATGCTTCCGAAATAAATCTAGTCAAACTTTACTAATTCTGTGTCAGTATATACGACCCTTGACTTGGGAATGGCGGAGGATAAAAGTGAGGTACAAAGGGATGGGATCTCAATTTAATTCAGAAATGACTAAAATACATTTTAAACTGGATCTATGAATAAATCTATGACTGGGTTTGGACAGCTCTTGCTTTTTAGTCAAATCAATGAATGACACAATCTGAAGCTGGTATTGCATCATACATAATATGATTTGCATCACATTATTCCTAGAAGTAATGGATGATGCAATCATAACTAAGCTTACATCACTCTGCTGAATAAATTGCCACATATCAGTTCTAGAAATCATACAGTGTCGTGCTCTCTTATTAGTCAGTGTTTGATTTTGCAAAGGGACACATATCTGTTTAGCCAAAGTGAGCACATATGCCTTGCACTTGTGTGAACAATGCGGGTAACTTCTGCTATGTTTGTGGTGAAGTGACTTTTGCATCCCAAAGGCGCAGTATAACCACTATGGTTAAGAAAGCTATCACCTTTATGTTGGCTGCAAAACTAGAGATCAGGACAAGAGATGGGCACCACACATATGCTGCAACACTTGTGCAACAAATCTTCGCCAGTGGCTGAACAGGAAAAGGAAATCTATGCCTTTTGCAGTGCCAATGATTTGGAAAGAGCCAACAGATCATATCAACAATCGTTACTTCAGCATGGTGCCTCCAGTTGGGAAATGTGTGTCAAAGAATAAAAAGGGACTGCATTATCCAAACATTACATCAGCTATACGCCCAATACCCCACTACTGCCAGTTTCTGATGCACCAGAATCATTCTCACTCGAGTCAGACAATGAAACTTCTAGTCCTGAACCATCAATGTCACATGATCCATATTTTCTCCCACCCTCCTCCTCTGAACCACACCTCATAACACAAGGTGAACAGAATGACCTTGTCAAGGAGTTGCAACTAAACAAGAGTAAGGCAGAACTGTTGGGCTCCAGACTACAGCAGTGGAATCTCCTGCCAGGTGAAGTTAGGGTTTCCATGTTTCATGACGTCAAAAGGATCTTGTCCCATTCTTCTTCATGGAAGGTGATTTTGCAGCCTGCAACAACACTGATGGTGTTACAGCAGCCCTCAACATCGTTCATGATCCAGATGAGCGGAGACTGTTCATCGATTCACCAAAGATGAGTCTTAAATCTGTTTTGCTGCATGATGGCATAAGTTTTGCCATCAATTCCAGTTGGTCATGCAGTTCATACGAAGGAAACCTATGCAAACATGAAATAACTTTTGAGGTGCATAAACTATGACCAACATCAGTGGCAGCTTCGTGGTGATTTGAAGGTTTTTGCTCTCTTGTTTGGTCTGCAGACTGGATACACAAAGTACTGATGTTTTCTCTGTGAATGGGATGGTGCTGAGCGAGATTTCCACTACATCAAGAGCAACTGGCCACTCCGACAGTCATTGGAGTTGGGAGGAAAAGTGTTCAGCATCCACCACTTGTTGAATCAAGGAAGATTTTGTTACCACCCTTGCATATCAAGCTGGGTTTGATGAAGAACTTTGTCAAGGCCATGGACAAAACACAAGCAGCTTTCAAATACCTCTGTGGAAAATTTCCAAGGTAAGTGAAGCTAAGATAATGAAAGGTTTCTTTGTCGGTCCTCAGATTCGTGAACTTCTTTGTGATGAGGCAATTAACCATGCATTGCATGGCAAGGAAAAGACAACATGGAAACCCTTCCAGTCAGTGGCAACAAATTTCCTCAGAAACAACAAGGCAGACAACTACTGGGAGTTGGAGAAAAACCTCCTCAAGGCATACAAAAGCCTTCATTGCAACATGTCACTAAACATAAATCTTTTGCACTCTAGACCCCCCCACCCCCACCTAATGAGCAGTTAGTATGAGCACGGCAAGCGATTTCACCAGGACATTACAACAATGGAAAAAAGCTCTCAGGGCGAATGGAGCCCATCAATGCTTGCAGACTATTGCTGGAGAGTGACAAGAGATGTTCCATTTAATAAATACAAGAGACAAGCCAAGAGGTGCAGAGTAGACACTGAACAAGGAGTAAACTATATACTTATATTATACATAATAGTTTGTTGCCTTTTGTTACATAATAAATTTTATTTATTCAACCCTTTTGCTGTTTTTTGAAGTGTTGCATAAACCGGACAGGTGAAATATTATCATGTAAAGCAACCATAAACTGATGAGAAGGCATAGGTTTACAATTTTTGATTAAAACTCTATCTACACAATATACATAGATGTAAAATGTAAAAAGATTTTAGAAACAGTAGCCAATCAGTTTTTTTGTCCTATTTTGAATTTATCACATCAAAATCCATAATAAATAGCACATTTTATCTCTAAAGCAGATGACTTCTAAAAAAAACTGTAGAACAGTTATTATTGTAGCACATAATATCTATACAATCTGATACATTTAATAAATCAATTATCTAATAAAACTTGCTTCAAATCTTACCTGAAGGATGAATGCAATAAATGTGCTATGGTATGTTAACAGCATTAGGGTTTTTCCCCATCTCATTTGTTTAGTATCAACTTTCTAGATGAATGCGATCAATTCAGCAAGGGATGCCATAATAAACCCAAAGGCCCAATACAATCTGCACTGCAGTTCCACTACATTCAGTGAACATCCAACAGTTATAATGTACACCCATATGCAGTAGACACTTAATCGTTGACTCCCATGTCCATGGTATTGAGCTTGCAACCCAAAATCCACGATGCACGTATAAAATGCTGCATGGAGTTCTTGAGCAACTCCCACCAACTTTACCCAACCTAACATATAAATGGGACCACAGGTGGCAAAGTGATACAAGGTACTTGCCTTTACAGATCACTTGCACATCTCACCGCTGTCCATGCGAGTTCAAGTCTCAACTTGACAAATGTAAATATGTGAGAAAGCTTGCCAGCAGCTTCAGTGGGTCAGTGGCTCTTCCCTGATTCTTCTTCAATCAAAAATATACTGGTTGCCATCTATAATCAAGCATCACCAAAAAAGGTGTTAAACCAAACAAGAACAACCAAAACAATCATTACTTGAACCAATTCTTCAAGTCAATGCATATTCTTAAAGCATAAAAGAAGCTTTATTAACTTTTTTTCTACAGACCGGTGCCCAATCAGGGATATTTTTTTTTATCAGTTAAGCTGGTGGATTTGGGGGGGGGGGGGGGGGGGGAGACTGGAGATTTGCCAGAGTTTTCACGTTTCACTTTTATGCATTCATTTGACAGCTTTGTAATATAAACATTTGGTTTACTAAAAATACTGAAGCAGCCAAGTGAAGGCAGTCCTTTTTGCATCCTTCTGTCAGAAATGAGAGGTAACAGGAACTACTTAAAGCTGTGATGCCAAGCAGAAACAGAAAACTGAATACTTACACTCCATGTCAATGGTGGATTCTTGAAGGAAGTTAAAGCTGCCCTGCACAGATGAGACTATCTCCTGTATGGGCCTCTGCCTTTGTCGCTGGGACTGTGGGGGCTGGGCTGCCTGAGGAGGGGCATGATGCTGATATGTTTGTGTGGCTGAAAAAAACAAGTCTGCTTCAGCAGCCGTTTTCTTCAATTCCCGTGACTCCACTTCATGGGACCTCACTTCTTCAATGAGTTTGTTTGACTGACTCTGTATATGTTGGGGCATGGGGATTTCTGGTTCTACTTCCTGCTGGTAGGAGTCGAGATCATCCTCCGATTTGGGCCCCTGACCTTCAACAAGGACAAACTCATTCTCTTTGCTGTCTTCCTTGTCATCTTTGTAGGGAAAGTTGTCAAAATAGCCACACCCATTGATCAGGTCCAGAAGTTCCTTTAAATCCTTGTAGGTTGTGCCAGTCACCTCCTTCTCACGGGCATCCAACAGGCTGACAATATGCTCAGCTGCTGAACTCAGACTTTCATTGTAACTCCTTGGCCCATCTCTTGTTGGACTTATCAATTTGTACAGCTCATCCAATTGACTAATATTCTCCTCAGTTAACACCTAGAAACAGAAAGACAAAATCTATAGACTATAAGACCCTACCAACACATAAGAGACCTAAATAAGCTAAGAAATGCACATGCTGCTTATAAGACTAAATATAAATGAATCAAACTTGGCCAGGTACTGGACCTGCCAAAACTCAGACTCTACTAAAATTCTGGTATATGACTACCCCATGTTCACACACAAGTCAAACTTTCAGGCTTGATGCCAGGATAGTCCAACAAATTGGGTTAAAATTTGTTAAGCATGTTTTTGACATGTCAATGAAAGGAGCTGATTCTTTTAAAACCATTTTCAACACGTTTCACTTAGACACAGATCTAACAGTAGTCTGCATGTGCATGTCTTTGATTTCGATTTGTAACGTATCTTTAACAATTTTGCAGTCATATCGCTTTGATGTCTGCAGTGTGACAGATTATAGTGATGTCTAGCAATGGGGCATCATGCCACCGACATGTAGCATCACATCCCACCCAGTCACATTATCCTGACATCAGGCCAGCCAGTCCTAACACTAACCTCTTAATGCTAAGCGCCTAGCGAGGCAGTTGTTAGTACCATTCTTTTAAGTCTTTGGTAGGACTCAGCCAGGGTTCATAACCATAACCTCCCACATACGAGGTAGATGCTCTAACCACTGCTAAATCCCTAAAAGTAAATTAAGCAACTGATTTGTAGTTTGTCATACTAGTTCTGAAAAATTATCCAACTCCAAAAGTTAGAAAAACTTAAGTGGCTATTTCGAGGTTCTATTATTTTTGGTCCTCTACTCAGCTGACAAGCCCCCACCCACCACCCCTCTCCATTCTTTTCTAGACCAGCTAGTTTGCATGAACTATGATATGTAGGACCACAGTTCAATGTTTTCTTCTTCATTTATATTTTCAGACCATCCAACTAATTAATTAGAGTGCTAAGGAATCACATTCCTTTATTTCACTTCTCACCAGTGGTCTTGCAAATGACCTTGAGACTGCAAGCCCAGCTATGCAATGCAATTTGAAAATCTCCAAACATTACAAAGTTATTAGCTAGAAAATTTTTAATGGAGAGACAGCCAGAGAGACATACAACACAATTTAAGCCCAACTTAAGACAGGCTTAAAAATATCATATAAACTAGGACAATGATAAATTTACAAGCTGCGGGCTAGCAAACTTCCATAAATTTCAAGCCATGTAACATTCACAACTCATTCATGATCAAGTTTTGAGAAAATTCACAAAATATGCATCTGTCTGCTGCTCGGAAAATTCCTGAGCACTTCTTGATTGTTTTTAACACCATCTCATTTATTATTGAGTTATCATACGTCCAATCAGATTCACAATAAACTTGCAGGCTTGACATGTGATGACCTCATTCATGGTCATATAGATGCTTGAATTCATGCAAAACAGCATTTTGATGTGCTTCAAATAACTGACTTGAAGAGTCTAATAAATAAGCAGAACTCCGACTTAATGCATATCTGCAGAAAGACATGGCCTGTAAATTGAGCCTGTATTTTTGTGGAGATTTCCCCAGAAAAATGAAATAGTGAATAGCTATTCTAAAAGCTCTCAACCTTGGTCTGAACTCATCAACCTGCCGTCAAGATGTCCATAGGATTCTTAATTTTCAGCATTGATATTTGATGGTTGGTGTACATTATTTTTACAAACAGAAAATTCTTAGAGCTATAAGGCATTAAAGTTGGCCCTGGCTTGGTTTAAGGACTTTCACTGTCCTTTAAATTCTTCATTTCCTTCTAAGCAGCAGAAGACTTGTCAGACTGGGATTGCTTCATTCCCTGAATCGGAGAAAGAACTCAGTCGCCAGATTCTTCACAATTTCAGACATGCCAACCCTGACAAGTCCGACTCAGTAAGGCAGTCGATTTTTTCCCCGTAAGATTGACCAGTTTCAGTAAGGTGCAACAAAATATCAATAACTGCTATTATAAAGCTGGAAAACGTAATTAAAAGTTTGATGCATCAATGATAAACATTATGTTCAACTGAAAAGTTTGTATGTAAAGTATGTGTTGACTTTATTTACCACTAGTAAAATTGCACAAACTCTAGTTCCAAAGCCTATGCAGCTCAATGGCTTGTTTCTATCTCTCAACTTTACATAATTCTTGGAAATTATTTTCCATTTTACATGATGACAATCATATCTACTGCCACGAGACATACACAAATTGGCATGTGATGTCCAAGAAATGGAACTGTCTTTCTTTTAGCTTTTATTCACAAGAATCTGAATATTCCTTTTTATTCTTCTGATTTGATTATTAACATTTTTCTTGAAGCTTATTTTCTGTTTCGTCTTAAACATGCATCGCTTTCTGGACGTCATTTTAAAAAATTATATAATTAACAGTTTGATCATGCAGATGCTTTGCATGAACAAATAGGTGCAGTTTAAAGCGTCTGAGCTGCTGCTGTAAAGTTAGTCTGGTTCCCTGACTAATTTCACTAATTCTAAGATGAAACCCAGATCCAAATAAAACACAGATGAACCAATTATCTGGATTTTTTGGCAACAATCATTTTTCCGTAATATTTTCTAGTATGCCGCAAGTCTGTATCTTAAGGGTAATTTTCACAAGACTTATGTCAAAATCGTAAGAGTTGACAGGTCTGCAATTCTTTTTTACATCAGCCAGGTGGTGTTCATATTTTATGAACTGGCATGGTTCATGTCATAAAAACTACCAAAAGACATGGAAGAAAAAATTGAATCATTTCGGAATTTTAACCAATACAGAAAGGAGCTCTCATCTGAACCATCCACAAATTGAAAATTTGGGTGTGACACCTATTACCTTTGTTCATCCAAGCAACAAGAGTCAATGCTATTTGTGAGAAAACAATTCTGTAAAAAGCGGTCATGAAAATGCACAAAATCATGGTTGTTTTGGCCTGTTTAGCATATGGTCTTTATTTTTAAATGGAAGACTAACGAAAAGCCTGGAATTTCCTGCACGTGGCACAATTCACGCACATCAAAAGGGATGGATAGACAAAAGTGGAATGACTGGAGAAAGTTTTAAACAAGAAACTAGGTACAGTCATGGATCAGACTTCCAAAGAGCAACTCGATATCAAGGTGCAACCCTCAATGGTTTTTACTGTGATCCTGCAAAACCTTTGAAAATTCCAAAGTGGCATCTATGCAGTGGTAAAGTTCCACAGAGAGCACCATGGAACATGAAAATGCATGCCAACAGATTTTACCCACATCTTCCAACAAGCTGTTGGAGACATCAATTCCTCTGAAGGGAGATCAACATGTGAGGTTACTGTAACCAGAACCCAGTCTTTAGTTCCAAGGACTTTAAAGATTTAACTAGGAAATAAACTGACTGAAAAATGGTTAAAGCCATGTTAAAAATCCAAATCACACAAACACTGTACAGTATTGAAAACCAACCATTTCTTTTTCGCTCTTGTACGGTATCTATCTTGCACAAAAATCCCAGTAGTCAGATATAATTCAAGATCAAGCAAATCTCAATTTGAGAATTTTTGGGAAACTGTAGCCAAGACTGCAGCTCTAGGTGTAGATCACAAGAGCTAAAAGTTTATCTGGGCAAGCTAAGATGGTACATGATGATCTCACCACAGCTCCATGCTTTCCCGTCTGAAAATCATTCCTGACTGGTTCAGATCCCATGTTGTCCAGAAGGTTCTGCAAAGCCAGGATGTCACGGGTCCGCTTGATCTCAGCAGTCTGTTTCTCCATCTTGTCTCTCTTAGCCTGTTTCTTCTGCAGCTTCTCTGCCTGAAAAACAAATACAAAAAAGTATGAATCATAGATCTCCACAACACAACACTAAATTGGACACAAGCATATGCATCATCATGTTATATCTCACATTTCCAGCAAACTGTATCTGACCCATGTATGCTGTTTACACAAGGTTCAATCTTTATAGTGAAAGCTGCTGAATATTAAGGAAATTCTCATTTCTTATGATACAAAATAAAATTCTTTGTCTAACACGTTATATTCTAAGCAAGAATTCTTCGAAAACAGCCAAAATTATGTAATTTTCCCAAATTTCTATTCTGACAAATTTTCCTATCACTACACTCATATGGAGATTTCATTAAATACTTGAATTTGCCTTAATCAATACAAAATTTTAAGAAAATCCGACCTGCTAAACGATCTGCAATTTCATCTCAAATATTTTATACACATTTTAGCTTTTTAAAACCCAGTATTCACTCAGTTTCACATTTCAGCATGCAGAGCTAGATACCTGCAGGATCAAATAAAACAAATGATTCTCACCAACAAAAGCATTCCTGGATTCTATCTGTATACAATACAAGACCAGATTGCTAACAAATTATTGGGATCCACTTTTCAGTTAGAAATTCGTCCTTGTGCAAATCACAAAACTGTGGACAAGAACCTTAAAGCTCTTTTTTACAGGCACATTTTCAAATACTCCACTACCTATCAAACTTTAACTGTACTTGTAAATATGAAACACTTGTAACAGGATTATCAACTATATTTAATTAAATCAAGTCATGCTTATCCCCAACATGTTTAATTCTGGCACAGACTGAAGCCAGTAATGCACTTCACATGACTGGGGATGGGGGTAAGAGATAGAGAGGGAAAGGTTCACACCCCAAACTGCCATTTTCTCCCGTGAATATAACATATCCCAATATCACTATTATTAAAGGCAGACGTAAGTACATAAAACATGCCCCTTACAGAACAACCAAGATGCATATACCACTAAGATGAATTTAATCAAATAGCAAAAATGTAATTAAGCTAAAATATTGCACTAAATAGCATTCCATTTGGAAAATTTTTCACATCATAAAAAGTTCATTTGTGTCTGTGTATGGATTCTGCATTTTAGCTAGCAGGATCATTTTGTGCTAACAAGACAAGAGCTGTTAAATAATCTGAAACCACAGCTCAAGCAACTTCTGCCTTACCTCGGTATTAATGGCAAGAAACTGCTTCTGCAGCTCTCTTGCACACTCCAAACTAGTGATGACTTCATCATAATGCTGAATGGCAGCCTGAAATGGAGAAAATTACACAAAAAAATTAAACAACCCAACAGATTCAGACAGCATGATAAATTGACCAGCATTAAAATATGTATAACTATTAATCAAAGAATTAATAAAATAACACGTCCACATCTCAGACTCTGTCGGTCCAATTAAGGCATTTTCTTTTTGCCCAATGAATATTGAAAATGCACCCATAATGCCAAGTTTCCAGTGTAAGTGGATGCATGTTTTTCTGGGCATTGACAGTACACTGTAAAAACATTTTTGAAGTGTTATTCAATGAAAACTGAAAATCAGTCAGTTATCTAGATGCCTGAATAAACGATGAATGGAATCATAAACTCGAATGCAAAAGAGTAGTTATCACATATCTCTTGTTAGAACAACAGATTCAATTGAGAAATACTATACTATGCCTTAAAAGTTATATAGTGAACAATGACGGAACAGAACAGAAATGCCTGGATTATGTTTCTTGAATAGGAAGGTACAAGTTATCAGTTATGAAGAACAAAACATCAGTCAAACTGGACTGTGTGCTTCAGACAAGTGATATTATTCTACATTGCCACTGTAATGTATTGTTAATGGATTAAGAACAATGAAATCTGCATTAAATACTTGATCACTGATTATCATTTGATTTGAAAATGCACACATCTGCCATGGTAAAGCACTCCATTTTACTGCAATACAGTGCACAAGCAGCGATCATCCTGGGCTTCACCAATGTCGCAAACTGCAATTCTTTTCCCTTATTGGCGACAAAATATACCATCTGGCAATTTTTTTGGTGACAGCCTTTTGGGCTGTTTAATTTGTACATACAATCATGGATCTGGAGTAAAGAATTTCAAAGGGACCACGAAAGGAAGCCATAAACTTGGATACACAATGCACCGGACTCTGTATCTGTTACATAAATCTTTTGTTCATATTGACAAACCCATCTTTACAGTGCTTTGTTACATCATAATCTGCTTATGTTGACAACTGGCCTGAGTACTATATGCTTTGATATGCTCAGTCATGCTACCTAACTATACCTACAATTGATCGACCTCTGAAGATGTGAACAAAAATGGCTACAATTAATTGAATGACGGCTAATCCCTGTTTTTCGTAACAATGTGTTAATAAAATAGTTTTGCTGAATCTTCAGAGAAAACTAATTACCTCTGAAGTACCAATTGCTCTGTATAAATACAAAGAAAATGGAAAAAATTTCAATCAGAATTATATCAAATCAACAGTGCAACTTTATCATGGGTAAACTTAAGACAGACGTTGCGTGTTCATCATCTCATCCTAAGAGTAAGTTAACAAAATGAACAGCATTTGGATTTAGTGCAAATTCATCAGACAACAGTCACTGAACTGGATGTTATACCCGACAGTCCAACATCATCTACATGTAGTGATGGTAGTAATGCTTCAAGTGCGACACCACATTATGATGAACGTGTCAAAAGTTCCCGAAAATTTCAACTTGGGTGTTTGTGGCTGAGATATGATACAAAGATAAAGCAGATGTTCTGTGCTTATGTATCAAGGGATAAGTCAATTCATTTACAACTGGTTCTAATATTTTGAAGGAGTGTGTCACCAAACATGAATCCAGACAGGGTAAGTAATATGTTAATTTTGAGAATTGATCTTTTGCTTTTGCCATCAATCAAATGTTACAACTCCATGGACTTAAACTATGCAACAACAAATAACAGAACAAACAAGTTTTGTATAATTGAAAATAATTTCTCAAAATACAGGAGTGAAAGAATTAAATTAACTTACAGCATGGTGAATAAATTCCTATTTCCTAAAAGTCCTTTCAATTCCAATAGTTCCAAGAAATCTGAATATGTTCCACAAAAAAAAATGCCCCAACTGTGTTGAAGTTTCAAATGTACAGAAAGATTTCCAAAAAATTCAAATAGTTGTTGAATAAATTTAGTTAATACAGTAAAGTTATTCTAGCGTGTCATGCAAAAAATAAATCTTTTCAAAAATCAATCTGGGAGATTGAATCCAAAAACACGCAGATTGGGACCTACCATTGGAAAGTTTTTTTGTGCATATCATTTGCACCAACTATTTCTTCTGTTTCTTTATTCCTTCTTTTAATTTAATTTTAATTAATGCTTATATATACAGTACATAAATGTCAGGTGTTGTTGATTCCTGTAAGTTTCATTGGTGGGAATGGAGATCCTTGTTTGCTTGTCAAGAAAAAATCTACAGCATTCAGTGACCATTCTTGGCATTTAGGAATCAATTCACTACAAGCAAAGCACCGCTCCGGTGGCCCAGTGGTTAGGGCGTCCGCCTCGGATGCAGGAGGTTGTGGGATCGATCCCCAGCTATGTCATACAAAAGACTTACAAAAATTGTACTAACAGCTGCCTCGCCTGGCGCTCAGCATTAAGAGGTTAGCATTAGGACTGGTCGGCCTGGTGTCAGGGTAATGTGACTGGGTGGGACATAATGCTACATGTCTGCAGCATGATGCTCCAGTGCTAGACATCACCTAAAACTGCCACACTGCAGGCATCGTAGCGATATGACTGAAAAATTGTTACAGCTACATTAAAAATCGAAATCACACACACACACACTACAAGCAAAGCAAATAAATTTCTTAACTCCTGTTTGGTGGAGACGTATTTTGTGAAGCTAGCCATAAAATGAGGGTGGGGGCACGGATATTTAATTCCTGAATGCATGAAACTGACGGCCATATTATACGTCACTTATCTTACATTGCAAAGTACGCTCATAGGGTTTTAGTATTAAAATGTCATTAACTAAAGTTCTTTACGAAACTATTATTAGGAAAATAATATATATAATATAGAGTTGCTTAATACCTGATGTTTCTACCTGATGGGCTCGGCCAATGTGGGTATATGAAAAAGCTTGCTGGTAGCTTCTCATGGGTCCAGTGGTTCTTTCCCGGGTTTACCCGGGTTCTTCCTCCACCATTAATACCAGCTGCCATGTATAGCCTATCGCTTGTGCTAAAAAATGACGTTAAACTCTATAACAACAACATTAATAGACTTGGGAAAATAGTCACTACTTGTTCTGGCAACATTTTTTGAAATTTTGTTTTTGGAAGGCGGATATACCGAAAAGGCGTAATCCATATACGTTTACGCGTAAGGCGTAATTTAGTATATAAAAAAAAAAAGCGTAATGATTACGCCAAAAGCGTAATAGTTGGCATGTATGTGGTATATACCACAATACTTTTCACTGCACCAGGGATTGTGCCGGCATTAAAAAAGCCGTCACCAGAAATTTGCCAACTGCGTTATTTTTTAAAAAGCAATTTTAAAAACGTATTACCATTTTCATGATACAGTAGTACCTGTTTATCTCAACATCCTCAGGACCAAGGTAATACTGTCCACTTAAGCAGATGTTGAAATATGTGGGGTGTGTCTAAAAATGTGAAAATCTTGTTTAATTTTAAACATATCTAGTCTGAAATACTCTTGTGCATTGACAACTTACAATTTTGTAGTAGAATCCATATGGGTCAAGTAATGTATATTATGCATATGAAAAATACATTAATTCGAGTATATATCACGTTGGAAAATGTATGTATCATTTACATCCTGTTAGAAAACACAAATAACACACCCATATATGTTTCTCTCATTTGATTTTTATCCCTCTGTCAAAAACACGTCACTAAACAATTCACTAAGATAATTTATTATCACCAATAGCAAGTGGCTGTATAGCTATTTACCTGCTACATGTACATGTACTTAAATTGACCTAAATTTTGATCAGCTGGAGACAGCTATCATCTTGCTAAGGCTACCAATGAGATGAGGCTATTTATAGGGAAATGAAAATGTGAATAAATTAAAAAGTTTAACAAACATCCTTGCAAGATGTCCCACTGTCAATTAACATGACAACCAACCAGATATCTAAAGTTTCAAAATGTCTGAAATGGTAACGTTTTACAATTGGAGAAAAAATATTGAGGTTGGTGATCTTTATGATGACAAATGTTTTAAAGCAAGCACATCCCTGATTGTATGTAACCCAGGCAATATGTTTCAGTCGTATGTTAAATGCTTCATTATACACAAAATAAAAAGCTTTCTATATAAGCATGCAAGTACAAGGTCCTGAGTGAAGGGCATACATGGGGATGAATATTAATAATTGATGTCTTAAAACAAGTTCAATAAAATTCTGTTAGTTTTCTAGTGGAAAATTAGATTATTGATTTTTCATTGACAAGCCCAATGGACACTTCACACAGAAGTCAGACAATCAGATTTTTTGAGCACTAGTATATCACTATAAATTTATCATGAAGACGCCAAGAACAAGAAATTTCCCATTATTTTGAACAAGAAACATTATTCAGAATTACTTATATACCAGTCATACATTTAAAGCATGTAGCTGTACCGTATGTATTCTAATTGTACAATATGTATTGATGGACTGAACATAAACCTCCATTAAAACCACAGAAAAATTACGAATTTGTTTAAATACAATACAAAAGTGAAAGCAAGCAGACTTACAATTTGATCCTTGGCCAGAGTTTCCCCTCCTGCGATTTTGGCTTTATATGCATCTAACTTCAGCTGAAAGGAGAGAACAACATGATAATGTTCTTGCATATCACAGCGAAACATCCTAAATAACATAATAGATCCTGAACTAAATTGGAAGAGTTTTCATGTTTTTACCCCATCTGTCTTTATTATCCAGTGGATAGTGGGAATGTACTTTTTTTTTTTTAAAAGAAAAATATTTCCCCAGTGAAATGGAAATATTGTACTGTCAATACAGAATCATTCCACTTCAAAGTCACATATTTTCTTGGCTCCCCTTTAAAAAAAAAAACACCACAGAATTTCTTGGCATTATACCAGAGGTCTTGCTAAGATTTCACAATTATGAGTCCTGGACTCCTATTTTGGTAAAAATAGGAGTCCCACCAACGTAAGCTGCAGTCCCCTCCCATAAGCATATTGGGCATAACTGAAGTGGCTAAATGTCCATATGAGAAGTACCAGTGGATGTCATTGAGCTTACCTTTCCAAATTCTTTACACCACCGACGTATAGTTCTTGTTTGTCCTTTGAATCAGACTGATATTTGTCAATTCAAAGAAAGACCTTATTGCAAACACTAAGCCAAGCATCAAACATTTTCTTACACTTAGCTACTGTTCCATCTAAACAATCAGCCTTCGTCAATTTGCCATTTCAATACTTACTCAAATTTGCAAATGGCATTTTGTGTAAGTCTTGACTTTGTGGTCATATGCACTACTTATATGGCTACACTAGGAAATGAACAAGATAATGAAAGCTAAAGTTATTCACTTGATGTACTCAGACATGATTTTGGTATTCAAAAAAAAGCTGAAAATTTGGAAGGGGGGTTTGGTGGTCCTCACGGCCAAAAATGCATTTTACAATCATAAAAAACTGCTCTTGGTACAACTTATGATCATAATATATAACAAAATAATCATCTGAAAAACGAACAAACTTATAAAAAAATTTCGACTTGAATAATTTCACAATATTTATTGTCACATGAATTTGTTCTCATACTATTGATGCTTAAGTTATTTCATGTGCATGTCAGTGTTCACATCACAATTAAGTCAAAATAATTTCTCAATTTTTGCAGCAATTATATTATATTTCTCTCTTGTCATAACAAATCTGTAAAATAAACACCGAAGTACATCAACTATATACAAATAATCCCATACATTCACTTGTCTTTTTCTCCAACGGACACAACCTGTTGATATTCCAACTGAGCTCTTTTTGACACTTTGGCAAAGATTTGTTTAGCCTTCCTTTTTTGGCTCAATGTGCAATCGTTTCTTTTCCTTCTCAATGAGAGTCTTTTTTTCCTTTCAAGCTGGTGCTTGTATTGGTGACATGCAGCGTGTATATTCTGACAGAGTTACATCTGTTCTCTCGTGCAAATCTTTCTTCTTATAGTATTTAATTGCACTTTTTCCACATACCTTCTATGCTTGAATTTTCCCGTATGCAGCTTCTTTTGTAGGTGCCATTCCAAAATCTTTCATCCGCGATTGACGTAGAACAGAGGTCACAAAATGCCAATCCTCTAGCGTTCAGTTTTCTTATAAAATGACCAACTAAATTTCCGTCAACTTTTTGCTCCAGCCATTCCCATTTCCATACATTTTTTTAAAAAACCTTTATCTACACTTCTTGTGTCATGGTCATTCTCAACAAATCGGGACACCAACTTTTTTTTGCTGCAAGCACACTTCTTTCCATTACACGAAGGTTCATTTGATGAATTTAAACTTTTGGCCAATCCGCCTACTCTTTACAAGAGTCGTTGCAGAATGGGACAGAACAGACCGTTTTTTAAAAACTGGACCGGAGATGATAATGTTGTTGTTGTTGTGGGGTTTAATGCCATTTTTCAGCACACGATAGGCTATACATGGCGGCCAGTATTAATGGTGGAGGAAGAACCTGGGAAAACCCCGGAAAGAACCACCGACCCACAAGAAGCTACTGGCAAGCTTTCTCACATACCCACATTGTCTGAATCCGAGACAGAGGTGAGATGGCAGTGATCTGTAACAAAAAGTGCTTTAGACCACTCGAGGCCCCCTGGATATGATAAAAGCGGAATTCTGCTTTAAAATGGAGAAAAGTCATGTCTGTGTACTCTTATAATGACATGTACATCTCTGGGTCTTTCTGCCTCTGAATCAGCCATTCTAGATATCAGCACATTTTCTCACCACTCAGCAGCTATTCTAAGTCTCTGAACTTGCCACCCAGCTATTATGTCATGTTCTTTTGATGTACTCTTATAATGACGTGTACATCTAGGGACCTTTCAGCCACTGAATTCTGTCGATGTAAATATCAGCACAGCAAAAATTATCATTTGATCAACACACTACCTACTCAGCAGGTTGCTGAAGCAGGCCCGGCAAGACTTTGAATTTGCTACACAAGCTATTGCAGAGATCTCGCTAGGATTTTAAAGCTAGGAGTCCAGGACTTCATTTTGGTAAAAATAGGAGTCCCACCATCAAAAGTTGCAGTCCCTTCTGTCCTACAGAATCAACACAGATGAGAGAGCATCTAATTTTGGATGGAGAGGTTTTCATAATGTAATCACTCACTTTAATCTAGCTTCATTACAACAGTCCATCGACAGGATTGCAAATTTATGGTTTATTTATTTGTCTGCGTCCTTGTAGTAATTTTAGGCAATGGTTAAATAGTATCTGATTTGCTGTTCCCCCCCCCCCCGTATTTTCGCAAATACATGTCAGGTCGGAAAACATTTTAGACCTTAAAGCGCATCTCACGAATTCCACAACATAGCATTGTCCCATACATTTCTGACCTACATAAGTTGCATTTTAAAGTTAAATCTTCAATAAAATAATACCTTGGCTTTGCTTTCAATGATGTGTATATGTTTCTGAAAATATCTGCCCAATGATTTACGAAAACAGACAATCTAATAAACTGGTACATCCCAGACATAGCGAAGTCCGCCATTATTTCCCGTTAGGCCTACTGGTTCACCTACAGTTTCAAACTAATTTTATGTAAAAGAGGCAGTTAATATATATCCAGATCACCAATTCTTATCTTAAAACACATGTTTGTATGTTTTATCATCAAAGGATATCATGCAGGAAATTGATAGTTGCTACCTTACTCGGAAAAGGATTAATGGTCAAGCAGCTATCAAAACATATGCTTGTGAATGGGCAAGAGTTTCTTTGTCAACGTAATTGATATCAAAACTAGGCCTAGCTACTGATGTCTTGATGAATACATTTCACTACAACACTAGAACTAACCGAGCTAAGGCGAGGGGCATTTAAAAAAAAGTATGGTCAGTCATTGTACCTCTTAAATAGCTCTTGTTCGTCCACCAGAGTGATACTGAATATCTGTCAGTCCAAGTAAGGACTTGTTCCAAACACTAAGCTAGGCATCACACACTTTCTTACACATAGCTACTGTCCTATCTGAACTATCAATTCTAGCAGCTTTAGCAGTCTTCTTAATCTTGTTACAATCTTCGTAAGCTTGCCGTTTAATCCCAAAATACTTATCCAAATTTATGAATGGCATTTTGTCTAAGTCTCAACATGTCATTCTCATGCACTACTTATTCCGATACATTCGGAAATGAACACAATAACGAAAGCTAAAGTTGTTTATTTGATGTACTTTTATAAATGACCACATGTACATCTCTGGGTCTTTCTGACTCTGAATTCAATCACTGTAAATATCAGTACATTTTCGCATCCGGCCACCAGTCAAAGCCTTTGAAGTTGCCGCCAGCTATTGCATCATGTTCTTTTTGATGTACTCTTATAATGGCAACATGTACGTACATCAAAAGGTCTTTCAGTCACTGAAATCTGTCATTATAAATATCAGCACAGCTAACTGATCAACACATTTGCCCAGAAAGCAGGTGGCTGAAGCAGGACTGGCAAGTCTTTGAATTTTGCCGCACACCTATTACATGTGTACGGAGGACTCCCACCTCAGTGATTTTCTGCACGCCAGATCAAAAATTTGCATCCAAATACGCGTAAGTAAGCGTTTCCGAGATCTCTGTATTGCATGCATACAGAGGATTCCGACGTATGTGACTTTCTGTGTCTCAGATGAAAAATTTGCATCCAAATATGTGTGATTAAGTATTTCCAAGACTCTGAATACATTTCTTAAATTCGAAATCAGTTAAAAGGATGTTAAGAATCTGGAATAAAACGAAGCTACATAAACACATTCTTCAATATTAATACATTTTTTATTTGCTTCATTTTAAGAAATATACGTCAACTTAATCAAATTTCAGCATTCCCGGCTTCCATCACTCTCCAGGCAACTGAAATGTAGGCCAACAGAACTTGAAAACAGGTCAATTTGATTGTGTGAGAATTTGAATTTATTAGAAAAAAAAGACATCAAAGTAAAGTATGACTAAAACATAATGACTTTAATTTCTAGAAAAGCATCAATATTTCAAATGTGATATATTCCTGAAAATTGACTTCTCGTTATGATGTTAGTCGACATCGAAACATGCTACACAAGCACCGTTGCAAAGCAGTAAGACCTCGACCCTCAAAACAAATATCTGGGTCGATGTCTTACATTGTTGGACTAATTGTAGGGTTACCCTAGTGTAAACTATCCTTGTTCCAGGCTTCCTTTGCCGTCACGAGATCCAATGTCATAATAATGATGAAATAATACCTAAAAACAACTGTACCAACTTGACGGTTATAAGGTAAAAAAACAAAAAAAACAAACTTATAGTGACTGGGTCTACTAGAGTTTTCGAAGGCACACCAGGCAGCCATCTTGGATTTCTCCATCTTAAATTTCCCGTTGTATTTGACAGGAAAACCTGAAGACTACCATCTAAATATAACAATTATTTTAACATAACTTTAAACTATAATCAGGCCTGATCTACATTTTAGAGAATTTCGTAAACCACCAAACAATCTAACCCGGCATGCTGAAAACGAAAATAGGGTGAATTCTACAATGACAAGCTCTTTGACGGGAACAAGCATGCAACATTTCATACAAGCAATGTTCTTACCTTTCTCTTTTCAAGATTACGGACTTTTTTGTCCACAACCGCAAGAGCTTGTTTGATCGGTTCATTGACCTCTAATGAGGCCTTAATTTCGGCTTTTGAAGAGGCAGCGGGCATCCTTCCACAGCAACAACCAGCATATATTTTTCACGTGGTTTCGAGTTCTCTCTCTCCATATACCCTTTTCTCTACTGACCGTAAATGAGTGCAGTCACTCCAAGTGAACAGTAAGTTTGATAATATTTATTATGCGTCAACGTTATTAATGTAAAAAGTCTTACTAAATCCGATTTTAGTTTTTCACAAATGTATAGCCAGATTTTTATTTTGTAGAGATCGTCATTCCATTATCGTACCACATTAACCGAGGTAAAATGACGTCATTTGTCCCTCCCTACCAAGCGCCCTCGAAACAAAGAATACACAACTGGTAACTGTTGCAACACTACGTAGCTCTTGCTGTATATCCTAAAATAGAGATGTACTTGCATTATACGGCACCTCACCACAATAGCTGTCATAACGCGCCAACTAAAGGTGAAGTTCGAAGAAAGTACAATGAATTGCACATACATTTAGGAATATAAAACCATCCAAATAAACGAAATGCGAACAGCAAGAAAATATAAAACGTGAAGATGTTACAATTTTATATAATAATAATAATAATGAGGACTTTGTATAGCACCTAATCTTTAGAAGCTCTAAGCGCTATACAACATTAGACAACACATATAAGATAAAAAACATATAATGATATGACTACAAAAACAAACACCATGAAATTAGAAAACATTTATAAAAAAACATTTAAAAAACATGCTGAGAATATTTAAGGTAGGAAACATTATTAGGTCTTTAAATTTGTTCTTGCAGTCGAAATAAGTGAGTTTTGAGAGCCCTCTTGAATGTGATCACTGTGACTTTGTGTCTAAGTTCAGTGGGCAATTCATTCCACGTTGCTGGGCCCTTGTATGCAAAAGAACGCTGTCCATATGACTTGGTTTTTATAGTGGGAATAATGAGCATACGATTGTCAGAAGAGGAGCGTAAGTATCTTGCTGGTGTGTACACATGGGTGAGGTCGGATAGGTATGTTAGACTAGAGTCCGACAGTGAAACGTAGCACAGAGAACAAATTTTGTGTTTGATTCTGGATCGAATGGATAGCCAGTGTAGGGTACAGAGCAGCGGGGAGGTGTGCTCTGATCTACGTATGATCCGAGCAGCTGTGTTTTGAACTTTTTGAAGTTTCTGGAGCAGATATTGAGATGAACCAGACATAATTGAGTTACAATAGTCCAGTCTTGAAAGTACTAATGAACACACAAGTGTTTTAGTGGCATCAACTGAAAGATATTTGCGAATTGAGCTGATGCGTCTCAGCTCAAAATATGCAGCCTTAATAGTAAATGGGGATACCGTAGGGACTAGGGGACTTATCATTAAAAACATGGGTTTTGTACCGTACGGACTATAGGAAAAAATCCGTTGTACTATAGGGACAACATAATGTTATTTTCCCATAGTCCCTAGAGTACAAATAACTTTACAAAAAATCATAGGTATTATAGGGACAAGGAAATTGAACATGGGGGAAAATAACATTAGTTTCCCATTGTGGCTCTACAGTCTCAAGGGAATGGAACATGGATGGGTTTGTATAGGGACAATGGAAATGTAACATAGGAATACAAGACCGGTACTTGGGGGACAATGGGACTGTAACATGGTGGGTTTGTATAGGGACAATGGGACTTTAACATGGGTGGGAATATAGAGAGACAAAAGGTATTAGGACTGTCTAGGGACAATGGTAAAAATCACGCTAGAAACAAAACAAACTCTTGCTTTACTATTCACAAACCCCTAACCAAGGTGTATTGCCTATGTTAAATTTCCCCTTGTCGCCAGGGACTGTCTAGCGACAATGGGAATTTAACATGGGAATTTGAACAGGGATGGGTCTGTATAGCGACAAGGGAAAATGAACATGGGAATATATCTTGGGTTTGTATAGCGTCAAGGGAAAATGAACATGGGAGATGGAAATAACACAGACAAGAGACAAACACTGAGTTCACAAGCCAAATCTAACCCCAAGCTCTATTATCCACACAGAAGGGGAAGGTTAAATAACCACACACTCTACTATCCACACAAACGTACGCGAGGGCATACAAAACCCAGTCATATACTATCAACACAAATGTACGTGAAGGCATGCAAAACCCAATCATATACTTTCCACACACGCTAATCAGTCAAATCAAACCTTAATCTACGATCCACACACGCTAAGCAGCCAAATCAAACCCCAATATACTATTCACACGCTGACAAGCTAAAAACATAACCACGATCTATGGGCAGGGTTATACAGTGCAATGTCACTCGAGTCATTCTTCAACATTGTTACAATTTTTTTTCCGAACGTGTGTTTTTGGTTTTAGATTTCAGTTAACCATAGGCAGGGTTATACAGCTCAGTGTCACTCGCGTCATTCTTGAAAAAGCCTTGTGTTTGTTTCCTTTCTTGAAAAAACGGTAGATCTAAGGTTAGAATTTTTCCGTGACACATTGCAGTGCCAAAACAAAGAGAAAGCTACGATACCTGAATTGTACAAGCTCGTCCACTCCAGATTTTATTTCATCCACCGATTTACTGATTTACAATTTGTAAAGATGTAAGTGTTAATACAAAAAAAAATTACATGACAAACGGAACATTTCACAGAAATAGGGTGACTACTGGTCACAATTTTGGAGAGGTATCTTCACACGGGAACAGATACCTTTAAGATTTCAAACAACACTACGATGACGGAGAGAGAGAGAGAGAGTTATTCCTACTGTAGAACATATCAAGACACTTACGTTTGTTTTTACAGTCCATTTTCGTGAAGAAAGATTCAAACAAACACTCATTCTACTCAGATAATCACAGCCATAGAAAAATTTCACCATTATTAAATATCACCAGAGTGAACTGCTGATTTAGGCAACTAAAATTCCCTCCTTTTTTGATAACGTGGATGTAAAGTTCTCACAGAATAGTTCATCCAAAATATGCTGTGATGTATTTGACTATAAAACTGATACAATTTCTGCGGGATCGCCCAGGGTACGATTGTTCTTGCGTTAGTTTTACTTTTTTTAATTATTTTATTAATCGACTAGCAGTGAGACACGACTTATCTCGACAATGTGTGAAGAGATACTGAAGTCAGTTCGTAGTGAACACGGTCAGAAAATAAGTCTAGCCAATGAAATCGTTTATGATGAGCGATGCATTGTTTTGTTCGAAGTTAGTGTGGCAAAATAATGCCTACGCTCTTGCATTGTTACCATTGCAGTGCAGACAGACTGAATATGAACTTGAATCGCTCTGTTGTGTATTGTACAATTTCTTCTAACCGTATCAACTACTGAAAGGTCACAGTACTGGTTCACTTTTCTGAAATTGTCAATTTCTTTTTTACCTCGCTTAAACATTTTGACATACACACTCACATAGGTGGAGTCAGAAGTGTACTGAGTGGCATGGTTTTTTTTTTTTAATTGTGAATCGGGGGTTTTTATGAAGTAAATAAACTAAAGTATAGTGAACCTCAAGGATGGTGACCCAAGCTGTCTGTCTATTGATGCGTGTATTTACTTCAGAAGAAATAGGACTTCTAAAATAACAAAGATATACGGCAAACATGATTAGAATGAACACATTGGCAGCTAACTGTAGGAACAAAGGGGGTGTTTTCCTTCACGTCCGTGTAACTTATACTTTCATTCCTCTTTCAAGACAAACTTGTATCCTTTTGTAGGGCTTGAAATAAAAACTGAACAAACGTAAGCATTTTGCTCTAGATATTTCCATTTTGCAGCAACAGACTATACAGCATAAATACTGTTACAACAATAGAAAGCCTTAAATCTTCTAGCAAAAAAGTAATCTCGACTCTCACACATTGGTAAATGGAATACTGTTTCTTTTCTAGGGTTTTAGTTAGCCCCTATGTTCTTATTCTACAACAAAGAGACACTTACGTTTTATGCCAGGTCTATTCTGATCCAGTGAGAGTGAAATGAATAGTGGACCGTAAGACACACCCCCTTTATATAGGCGCTTGGTCTGCCATGGTTATAAAGTAGCCCATAGTGTTTAAACTTTAGTCATTTGACGTTTTGCTATCAAGATGAAACGATTGAATCATTTCGAGAAGAAAGAAGAAGAAGAATGCAAGAGGCAGAAACGTGATCCATCGCCTCGTACCATCGCTGAAGTCTTGGCACAAATTCATGCCAGTGATTTTGAAGATGATATGTGTGAAGCAGAATCGAACCCCAGTGAGTCTGCACCTAACCCAAGTTCACCAGTCAACCCTGAAAAGTACTATCACATTCGAGAGACGGAAAAGCGACCCTCTAGAAAATTTAGAACCACGACTTACAAATACACTGTGAAGTTTAAAGATTTCAAGTCCGACGTACCCTTGGAGAAAGCAGAAGGGTTCATCACCGAGGTGTGGGATTCTTTGCTCACCACACTCAAGCGACAATGTCAACCCAAAGAAGACGATCGCTTGGGACTATCCATATATCACGACGGCTTGAAATCCCCTGTTTGGATCGAGTTTATCAGACCCGCAGAACTAACCCCTTCCAAAGTCATGGACAAGATACAACAGGTGCAACAATCCAACGACCAGTTTGACATCACCGATGGAAAAGCCACAGTGAAAATGACCCACACCTCTCCTCCTGAAGGGAGTGGTCGCAAAAAGGTCTTTATGGTGAACGGCCTTCGTAGTATTAAGCGTAGCCATGTCCAAATTCACAACCCTCAAGACCAGATGTGTTTAGCCAGGGCTATCGTGGTGGGACGAGCGTATGCCGACAAGAACGACACGGCAGAATGGAAAAGAGCCTGGGAGAACATTCGAAAATCGAACCGAGCCAAACAACGAAACGAAGCAGAACTCCTGTTACAACAAGCCGGCCTGTCCAAAGACACACCCTGTGGCATTCCTGAAAAGCAAAACTTGCAAGATGTCCTAGCTCCACGCTACACCTTGAAAGTGCACCCTCAAGAAATGCGTGGGCCTCTGTTGTTTCGAGGCCAAGATTTTAAAGATGGAAAATACGTTCACCTTTATCATCACGAAGAACATTTCGATACCATTACTACCATCACTGTATTCCTAGGATACAGTTATTATTGTGAGAAATGTGACTATGGCTATAACAATCGAGAGCAACACAAGCATTGTGGATCGAAATGCTCAGGATGTTTGGCCTCTCAACCCTGTCTGAGCGAAGGGCAAGAACCAGTGCATTGTCCTGCTTGTCTGCGCACGTTTGTCAGCCCTACCTGTTACCAACAACATCTGAAGACGCAAGGTTCACAGAAGAAATGCGCTTGTCAACTCCTGAGACTGTGCCCTACGTGTGGACAAGGCATACGTACCAATAGTACCAAGGCACACGTATGTTCAGGAAAGAAAAAATGTCACATTTGTCATCACATCGTGGACTTGGAACATCAATGCTACATGCAAAAATACCACCCCCAACAAGAGGAAGATGACAGAAACAAAGGCAATTTCATCTTTTTCGATTTCGAATGCATGCAAGAGACCGGCACTCATTTTCCTAATTTCTGCGTGGCTCATCGAGCGTGCGAGAGGTGCATTCAAGAACCTATCGTGAGTCATTGCCCTCACTGCAGTAAGATTCCTGGAGGGCATGAAAAAATCTTTCGAGGACCCAAGACGCTAGAAGATTTTGCCCAATGGGTCTTAGACCCCATCGACGAAACGTGGAGCCAAGAGGACATCGAAAGTTATGGTAATTGTCATCGTCACACCACAGCGATGGCTCACAATTTCTCCGGATACGATGGACAGTTTCTTCTCAGATACTATACAGAACATGGCACCGAACGTCCTCAAAGTCACTTTGAACGGAGCCAAAATCATTTTCATGCAAGTGGGACAAGTACAGTTTAAAGATTCGATGAGCTATTTGGCCATGCCTTTGAGTCGAATGCCTAATACGTTTGGAATGACAGAAATGGCTAAAGGGTACTTTCCACACTTTATCAATACCAAAGCCAATCAACACACCGTTCTACCCCATTTGCCTAAGGCTCACTATTACGACCCCGACAACATGCATACCGAACAACGAGAAGCTTTCTACGCTTGGTACCAGGCTCACGCCTCCGACCCTTTCGACTTTCAGGAAGAAATGTTAAAGTATTGTCGTTCCGACGTGGATATTTTACGGCGTTGCTGTGGAAAATTTCGAGAACTGTTCATGGAACACGGAGGGGTCGATCCTTTGAAAGAAGCTTGCACCATTGCCAAAGCGTGTTCCTTAGTATACCGGCAAAGATTCATACCTGAAAACACCGTTGCTGTCATCAGTCCTCAAACGACCAACTATGTCAAACGCCAATACTCAGTCAAAGCCCTACGCTGGTTACATTACTTGTGCGATAAAGAAGACAAATGGATTCAACATGCCCGCAACGGAGGAGGCGAAAAGACCATCGGAAATTGTTCCGTGGATGGCTGGGACTTAGAAAACCCCAAGATCGTGTACGAGTTTAACGGTTGCTTATTTCACGGATGTCCCGTCTGTTACCCTGACCGTGGCACTAAAAATCAGTTTTTACAACGAACCATGGAAGACTTGTACCAGGCCACTTGTCAGCGACGCCTAAAGTTAGAACAGCAAGGATACCAAGTGGTGGAAATGTGGGAACACGAATACGATCGCCGTTTGAAAACCGATCCCGAGTTTAAACGTGTCGTGGAAAGTTACAAGCTGATGGACCTCCTGAACCCGACTGATAGTTTGTACGGAGGAAGGACCAATGCCACCTGTTTGCTGTACCAAGTCGACGAAGAGAAAGGAGAAGAAATCAAATACTTGGACGTGTGTTCGCTGTATCCCTACGTGTGCAAATATTGTCACTTTCCTGCAGGGCACCCGCAATTGTTGACGGAACACATCGACCTGGCCAACATTCGACAATACGAAGGCTTGATCAAGTGCAAAGTTTTGCCTCCCACCGACTTGTACCATCCCGTCTTACCTCACCATTGCCAAGACAAACTGATGTTTCCTTTGTGTCGTACATGTGCCCAAACGTGCAACCAAGACCAACCTTGTCATCTCACCCAGGAAGAACGCGCCTTGACGGGAACCTGGGTCAGCGTAGAATTGTTCAAAGCTCTGGACATGGGATACCAACTGTTAGAAGTGTATGAAATTTGCCACTTTCCCAAGACACAACAATACGACAAGGGTGACCCCACTCAGAAAGGCATTTTCGCAGACTACGTGGATGCCTTTTTGAAACTGAAGCAAGAAGCCAGCGGCTATCCTTCCTGGTGTCACACTGCCGAAGACCAAATAAAATTCAAAGAGAAATACTGGGAACAAAAAGGCATCCCTTTAGACTACATCGAGAAAAATGAAGGCAGGCGATCGTTTGCCAAAGTGATGTTAAATTGCTTGTGGGGCAAAATGGCACAACGACCGTGTTTACCCAAGACGGAATGTTTGACAGAACCTTCCCGCTACTTCCAGATGATTCACGACAAAACGAAATTCATCAAAGACGTGGACGTCGTTCGTAAGGATTTGATCTTACTCAATTACGAAGAAGATCTGGACTTTGTACAAGACGATCCATTTGGAAATGTCATTATTGCGGCTTACGTGACAGCTCATGCTCGCTTAAAATTGTACGAAGCTTTAGAACTGTTAGGGGAACGCGTCCTGTACTTTGACACGGACAGTTGCATCTACATCCATCGCCCGGGTCAGCAACACCCTAGCATCGAAGGAGACCGATTAGGAGCCTGGACAGACGAACATCCTGATGACAAGATTCTAAGTTTCGCGAGTGGCGGTCCTAAAAATTACGGCTACGAATACCGTGACAAACAAGGAGAAGTGTACACGAAGTGTAAAGTTAAAGGATTGACTCTGAATTATCGCACCAGTCGAGTGGTAAACTTTGGCGTATTGAAAGAAGCCTTGCAGTCTGGAGAGGATGAAAACTTTAAAGTGACCACCCACCAACCGAACAAGATTGTACGTTTACCCACTCACCACATCGTCAGTCGACCCTTGGAAAAAGTCTATCAAATCGTGTACCAGAAGCGAGTGCGTCTTCCCAACCACTTTACTTTGCTGTACGGTCACATCGATATTGGACAGTAAATCAAAAGGAATCATATGCAAGGCCAATAGTAAATGGTCAAGTGTCAGAAGAACCCGTTACCGAGGACAACCTTTCCCTTCAGGACAGGACTGTCGTTTACATTCCCAAAAGACCCTTTCGGGAGGACACTTGTGTGACAATACCTCATGTAAAGACTGTCAGAACATTACACTCTGTCCCTAAGACATCTTAGTGACCAAACACATGTTTTACAGAGACTTGTTTCTATTTCACTTTGATCGTTTTCATGTGCATTTTATCGTTGTACATAACTATTTGACTTTGATGTATTTTACTCTTTCGTGTTTATTTTTGAAACCTCAATAAACGTGTCCTGAAAAAGTATATAAACTCTTGTCTTGTCTGTTTCGTGTCACAAGTGACATTCCTGACACTATGGCTACCTCTGCTGTCTCTGCTCCCTCTTCCTCCACTTTCAAAGTCATCGACGAACACTTAGATCGTGCCAGTTGGGAGGCTTTGTATCTTCGCCATCCCTTTAACATGCTCATTGCTGGACCTAGCGGTTCAGGCAAAACCGAATTCGTCAAACGTTTGATCGAACATGAACATCATTTGATCGATCGACCACCTCAACGCATCGTGTGGTGTTACAAAGAGTGGCAATCGGCGTACAGTCTCTTGCGAGAAAGTCAAGGTGATTCCATCGTGTTTGTGGAAGGCATTCCTAAAGAAGACGACGGAATCGTCTCTGACTCCCGTCAAACCCATTTGGTCATTTTCGACGGCATGTTAGGAGAAGACGAAGAAGAAATTAAACTGTGGTTTACGCGCCAAGGGCATCACCGTAATGCCAGTGTCGTTTACATCACTCAAAATTTGTTTCAACAAAGTAAAGCCCATCGTACCATCAGTCTCAATGCTCATTACGTGGTCTTGTTTAAAAGCCCTCGAGATAAATCGCAAGTGCAAGTCTTAGCCAAACAGTTAGGAACGCCTTGGCTCACTCAGGCGTACGACGATGCCACTCAAACTCCACATGCCTATTTATTCGTCGATTTGAAACCCACTACCCCCGATGACTTGCGATTTCGTACCCATTTGTTTCACCACTGGTGTCAAGACGGAGGGCCTGTTCTCTACATGTCCCCGTCCTCGACTTAACTTCACTCAAAAAAAAATCTATAAAAACCTCAGACACTTTTTGTCTGTCTCACACAGCGTCAACGTGACATCCCTTCAGTCTCATCTTCCCGTCAAATTGATTCGTGCCTTGTATGGCATCAGTCGAGAAAAAAATCCACAAATACGTGCTCGTGTCTTAGAAGCCAGTCTCAAAGAAGTCTTACGATGGTTCACGGTGACAGCACGTCAATTACTACAAGGGATCATTTAGATTCATCATCAATCCAAACGCTTTTTTGATAGAAACAAAGTCGCTTTGACCCAACTGGCCGATCCCCGCATCGACACTCCAACCAAAAAGCAAATCATTTTGAAACCTGGAGGGAGCGGTACTCTAGGTGGGGTCATCATTCGCTCCCTCTTAAGATGGGATCCTAATGCTCCCAAAGTTCTCCCCAAGAAAAAAGCCAAACGAAGCCCCAAGAAGAAAAAGAGCCATTGTGTCAAGACCAGGTCACCACCCCAGAAAAAGAAAAGCCCACAGAAAACATGCAAGAGAGGCACTTCAACTAGGACGCAACCATACATTCGCAAACCACGACCTGCAAGGGCGGTGACCGCGTCTCCGGTAGCCACAGGTTCATCCACTTCTCCGTTGATGACACCACAGAAGCCCGTGTCTCCAAGAACTTCTCCTCCAGGGGTGACACCCTCCTCCTCTTCCTTAGTGCCAGTAGCCGCTGCTCACAAAGTACCTGCTCCCAAAATCAAAGTCCAAGAGAGATCGGGCATGTTACAGAGTTTACTGGATTTGTCCAAGCCAGAACTGACTCGATTTAGTCCCTTGCGAACCCCTCCACGACGTGTGATGCCTGTCCTCAAGTTGATACGAAGTAAAGACAATCAGTGGCGACGCGTTCCAGTATAAAAATGACCTGAGACAAAGCCTGTTGACCCCATCCCCCACACCCCAACGAGAAGAAATGAAAGCTTGGGTTAAAAAGATGATGTCCACTCCTCCTTCGACAGAAGTGAAAAAGAAAGAAGGGAAACCAGAAGTGAAACAAGAAAAGAAGGCCAAAGCCATTCCATTACCACCTCCACCACTACCTTCGACTTCTACTCCCGTAGCCCATCGGACACGTAAATCCGTTTCCAAACCACCCTTTCGGCCCGCCCACAGTAGCATCACCGAAGAGTGGGTGACTTATTAACACACACACAAAAATGGAGAAGGTGTTAGCCAGCATTTACTACGATCCATCCCATCCTGCAGGTTACGGAGGAGTTCAGAAATTGTATCGTGCTCCCAAAACTCGACTGAAAAGTCTCCGTTTACCTCAAGTGCAACGATGGTTACAAGAACAAGCTACCTACACTTTGCACAAACCCATTCGACGCAAGTTTTCTAGAAGTCGCACCCTAGTGGAAGGCATCGATCATCAATGGCAAGCCGATTTAGCCGATGTCTCTCATCTGGCCACCTACAATCGTGGCTACAAATATTTATCTTGTGTCATCGACGTCTTTTCCAAATTCGCCTGGGTCGTACCATTGACTTCCAAATCGAGCAGCGAGTTAGTGCGAGCCCTGCAACGGGTGTTGAAACAAAGCGGTCGTCACCCTCTTCGATGGCAAACCGACAAAGGCACCGAATTTCTGAACCAAGCTTTCCAAAAAGAATTAAAGAAACGTGACATTCACTTTTTCACCACCGAGAATCCCGAAACCAAAGCCAGCATCGTGGAACGTTTTCAATGCACTTTGAAATAACGCATGTGGAAATATTTTACGCATGACCACACTCTGAAGTACATCGATATCTTACCGCACTTGGTGCAAGCGTACAACCAATCTTACCATCGAAGCACTGGACGTGCCCCGCAAGAGGTGACTCCCGACAACGAAGTGCTGGTTTCTGATCGCCTGTTTGGTACGTCCCCGACGGTGGCTGTCCCCAAGAAAGGTGAAGTGTTAGCCGTAGGAGATTGGGTGCGCATTGGCAAAACCAAATGCACTTTTGACAAAGGTTACTTACCTAACTGGACCACCGAATTGTTTCGTGTCACTGGACGAGTGCATGGCCGTCATCCTGCCGTCTATAAATTGGAAGACATGAACGAAGAAGTGCTCAAAGGAACGTTTTATTTGCCCGAGTTACAACGTGTCACCAAAAAAGAAGACGACGTGTACGACATCGAAAGCATTCTCGAACGCAGAACCCGTAAAGTGGGCAAACGACGTGTCAAAGAAGTCAAAGTACGTTGGAAAGGATATCCACCCAGTTTTGATTCTTGGATCGACGCTTCGCAAGTCATCGACTATAAAAAGAAGTGACCATCATGCCCTTTCACACAGACTCAGCTACTGCGACCACTCCTTCACCCAGTTCTTCTCTGCAAGATTTACAAAAACAACCCTTGTGGGTGTGGTGTGGAGAACGTGTGCCTAAAACGCAAATCGTCTTTTTCTGCCAAATCTTCGTGGTGTATTGTGTCATCGGTGCAGCCATTGCCAATTTGAGTTTGCAACAAGGAGACAAACAATTGTGGACCATTTTATTGAGCAGTTGCGTAGGTTACCTGCTTCCCAATTGTTACGAAATGCCCGATAGGGCTCATTTAGTCTTCCATACTTTTCATTTAAATCAGGTTGTCTTGTTTCACGGGCCATAATATTTCTGTAAATGTAATTTTTCGTCGTATCGCGTGACGCTTTTATTGCTCGCGCGGCACGTGCGAAATAATGTATTATTGCACACTACTATATATATATCGGGTAGAGATATTGAAGGGCACAGCCAATATAGAGGTAAGCTCTTAAACATATTCAGCTGTCGGGCAGGTGCCATTGTAATTTCGTTAAAGCCAAACAGTTGGGTGAGTCGAATGTTTTTTTAGTCAACTCTTTTTATTATTTACAATAATTATTCAGTTTCGTAAAAGCACGTTCATTGTTGTATTATGTGGTCACATCGTTTATCGTATTTGCAATTCAGTGTATTAAGATATAACCTAGGCAATGTGGTAGCGAGTTAATTTCATCTAGTCGCTATCACGACTAATTTCGAAAATATATTATGTATGTATTAATGTCATAGCATTACGTATATTTGTTTTTACTGCATAGCATTCCTATGTCATACTTCGTGCCTATCGTATATTCTTAAAGTAGTTGCAACAAAACCCATCCCGATTAAATTAGACTATTGGAAAGGTGTGTTTATTTTCCATATTCAGCTCGCCGGTTATGAGCAGCCGGATGGGCTTGTGAATACCATGACGTCTGGTGTACCATTACTAGTACAACCCACCAATTCAGTGCCAACGTACGGGTACAAGTGCGGAGGGGAAAGTGACCGTGCCAGAGAGAAGGCCGTGTCAACGTGTACTTTCCAATCAAGTAGTGTTTTGACTACAAGTAAAGCACAGTAACAAGTAGTGTTTTGACTACAAGTAAAGCACAATAACAAGTAGTGTTTTGACTACAAGTAAAGCACAATAACAAGTAGTGTTTTGACTACAAGTAAAGGACAATAACAAGTAGTGTATTGACTACAAGTAAAGCACAGTAACAAGTAGTGTTTTGACTACAAGTAAAGCACAATAACAAGTAGTGTTTTGACTACAAGTAAAGCACAATAACAAGTAGTGTTTTGACTACAAGTAAAGCACAATAACAAGTAGTGTATTGACTACAAGTAAAGTACAATAACAAGTAGTGTATTGACTACAAGTAAAAGAACAATAACAGGTAGTGGTTTGACTACATGTGAATTATGACAGTAGTGTCTGACTACATAAATGTTTGCAACCAGCAGTTGATTATATGGGTTTGCAACAAACATTTGTTTATATGAAAGTTTGCTAGAGATATTTGTGTACATGAAGTTTACATGGAGTTTCTATAACTTTTTGACTACTTGAATGTGACATAGTAGTCAAAGTATATTTCGTATGTTTTATATTCATTTTATATGCTTTTGTGTTATTTTCATATCATTAGTACCAGTGTTTAATATATTGTCATTTGTCATCCACGAACGTGTTTATTGTTTCTTTAAAACCCTGCCCGGTCTCAAAGGGTCAGCTCGACTACGTTACACCAATCCCTCCCTGAAATTCTCCTCGAACGGGCACAACGGGAACCTTGTGTCCAGTGCTAGTGCCAGTCACCACTCCAACAACAATAATAACCCCATTTTGGGCGGAGACACTCCTCTGACTTCCAGTAACCCCTCGGACAGTCACAGAACTCTGGAATTATGAGTCACCAAAACCAATTTTACTTAACCTTACCCAGTGACAGTTCTATGGAGGTGTTTCCCAACAACACTTTGTGCTGTTACACGGCCAAATTACCTCAGGCCATCCAATTAGATCACGAAGCCCATTGGGAAGTGGCTTTAGTGGAAATCATTCACCGGACCCAAGTCCTCAATGCCCTTCCCAATCAAAATTTTGTTTACGGTGGAAGTTCATGACGAGCAAATGCAAAAGTACTTGAATACCCATGTCAAATGTGACAATAAAACCTATGATGACAAAACTCAAAAGTGGACCTACCAGTTGTTCGTTCCCCCAGGCTATTATTTTAGTGGTCAACATTTGGTCAGCACCATAGCCTCCAGGTTTAATGGCGTGTTTCTTAAAGCTTTGGAGAGTGTCAGAAAAAGTGTCACCCTGGAGTACCACAAAGTAGCTCGTCGCTTCCTGGTGAAATTTGAGGGAGGTAAAACGATCTTTATTTTATTTTGTCCTGAATTGTTTGGCATGTTGGGCGGGGACATGCAGATGAGAAAGAAATTTGAGCAAAAAGGTGAGCTAGCAGTCATTTCCGACAACGATTCTTTTAGCAAGTTATTTCGTTCCCCGGTAGAAATGAACCAAGGACTGAATTTGATCTTTGTGTACTCCGATGTGGTGGAGTACAATGTGGTGGGACACACCTCCGCACCGTTACTGCGTGTCATTCCTTTCAAAGTGGATTCTGCCACGATCGCTGACGAGGAAGGTGGAAACACTTATCACGTTCACCGCGAATTTGTACATCCTCATTATTTGCCCGTCAGTAAGTCGTATTTGGACACTGTCAACATTGCTATAAAAGGAGATCTGGGACAAAATATTCCATTCACCAAAGGAAAAGTCACGGTGAAACTTCATTTTCGAAAAATGTTCTCTCACGACTCGTAAGTCATGTATCCAGTGTACCGAGGGGTTGCTCGACAGCGAGGACACGGTTTAGGAGATATGTTAAAATCGGCCTTTCGTTCGGTGGCTCCCGTCTTGAAACCGATGGTGACACGAGGATTGCACGCCTTGAAAGATGCCGCACTGACGCAAGGCAAAGAATTTCTCCAAAATGTCATCATCGACAAAAAAAAAACCCTAAAGAAGCCTTCTTGAGGGCAGGCAAAAATGTCTTGCTGCAAACGGGCAAAGACATTTTGGGTCGACGAGAAACACCTATAAATGCCCTGAACGCTACCGATTCAGGCATTCCCGCTTCCCTGACTCCACAGCAAGGACACGGCAGAAAAAGGCGACGAAGAAAACACCCCTTCACCAGTCTTCACACTTCTAAAGCTAGAAAGACAAAGAAAAGAAGAACCGTTCGAAACTTAGACGTTTTTGATTACTAAAAATTATTGAGACACAGAAAAATGATGCACCGAGAGTCTTGTGCCTGTTCCAAGTCGGAACTAGATCTCTTTGCCATGTCCCCTACCATGATGACGATGCAAGAATCCCAGTGGGTCGAATTTCATCCCGTCTTTTTTTGACGGAATCAGCTCCCATTGAGTTTGATATCAAAGGTCAACCCGAAGATTACATCGATCTGAATAGCAGTTACCTGTACTTGAAAGTCAAAGTGATCAAAACGGACAACACCAATCCAGGAGCCGATGCTAGAGTAGCTCCCGTCAACAATTTCATGCATTCCTTGTTTAGCGAAGTGGGCTTGTACTTGAATAACAAACTGGTCAGCAGCAGCATGGATACTTACCCTTATCGAGCCTACCTGGAAAATCTCTTGACGTACGGAAAAGAAGTCAAGAATACTCATCTGGATGCTTGCGTGGTATGGAAACCTGACACAGCGGGTGAGAACACGTTTAACGACACAGTCCTGACAGCAGATGACGATCCTCACAATGCAGGGTTTAATGACCGTCGTAAGAAAATTCTGCAAGGGCGAAGTTTAGAACTAATGGATCGTTTACATTTGGACATGTGGTTACAAAAAAAAAGTATTTGCTAAACGGAGTGGATGTCCGCCTGAGACTGAATCGTAGCAGTGCCGCTTTCCATTTGATGGCCCATGCCAACGAATACAAAACCATCATCCAAGAAGCCAGGCTCTACGTGCGTCGTGTGGAAGTGTTACCTAAAGTTGGAAACATCAGTCACACTTTGAGCAGAACCACCGCCAAGTATCCGATACGAAGAGTGGAAGTGAAAACGTTCACTATTCCTGCTGGACAGCGATCCATGATCGAAGATCATCTCTTCCAAGGACAATTACCCAAACGTTTGATCGTTGGTATCGTCAAGAATTCAGCCTTCAATGGACTTCACAACGAAAACCCTTTCCAGTTTCAACATTACAACGTAGCCAAAATCGAAGTCAGTCGCGATGGCAAGACCTTGTGTACCAGACCCTTCGAACCTAAGTTTGGTGACAGGAATTATTTGAGATCGTACTTGTTCCTGTACGAAGCCACTGGTCAGTTAGGAACCAACACCAGTCACGGTATTACGTACGAGGATTATGCAGGAGGCTATGCTTTGTGGGCTTTTGATTTCACTCCAGACCAAGGCAGCGACGAGGGACATTTCCACCCTATAAAATCCGGACAGATTCGTGTGGAACTTCAGTTTGCAAATCCACTTCCAGATCACACAGTGAACGTCATCCTGTATGCCGAATTTGACAATACCCTAGAAATCAACAGTTTGAGAGAAGTCATTCTAGACTATTAGAATCATGGAAGACTGTTCTCCCTCTTTACCTAGTGGAGAAGCTTTGAAGATGGAATGTGAGGAGACCGTGGAAGAAGAATCCCAAGACAAAGACGAAAAGGACATCGTGATCAAGTCGAGATGTCCAGAACAAGAACAGCAATTGGTCTCCTACTGTGCTACATACCTGGCAGACACAATTACGATATGGATGAAGCATGATTACTATGGATGTCAAAACATCAGTCAAGAAGAAAAATTCAACGAATATCTGGACGAAGCTTGGAGTCTGTTTAAAAAAGACGTGTTACGTTGGTGGTATAAAGACTTGCGTGAACATTTCTGTCCTCCATTAACGACTCAAGAAATCCTTTACATCAAAGCTCTCTTTCACAAATTCAAAGAGAAAGTCGAGATCGAAATTGATCACTTATTATCAGCAAAAGAACATTTAGTGACTTATTTTGATCGTGATTTTTCTAGAAACGATGAGAAAGTAAATCGTTGATTTTGTGACTAGTATGCTTATTTTGTTGTCTTCAGCTAGGAAACGTAGTGTCCATCCATGAGTCAATGACTTGCAACAGTGGAAATCTCAATTTCATTCACCATGTTGTCTACCTAATAGAGTGTGAAAAAATGTTTGTTATTGAATTGAATGATTATTGTTGAAAAAAAATTGTGAATTGTTAGTGTTAAATGATTTGAATAAAAATGTTGTGTTTTGAAAAAAAATGCCTTTGTCGTTTGTTTTGCTATGGGTATCATGATTCATGCTCTTTGACTTCTCTCTATCCCTCCCATGTCACTAATTTAGCGTTCCGACTCGATCTGTAGCTGCAAAAGGAAATATCTAGAGCAAAGTGCTTACGTTTGTTCACTTTTTTATTTCAAGCCCTACAAAAGGATACAAGTTTGTCTTGAAAGAGGATTGAAACTCTAAGTTACACGGACGTGAAGGAAAACACCCCCTTTGTTCCTACAGTTAGCTGCCAATGTGTTCATTCTAATCATGTTTGCCGTATATCTTTGTTATTTTAGAAGTCCTATTTCTTCTGAAGTAAATACACGCATCAATAGACAGACAGCTTGGATCACCATCCTTCAGGTTCACTATACTTTAGTTTATTTACTTCATAAAAACCCCCGATTCACAATTTAAAAAAAAAACCATGCCACTCAGTACACTTCTGACTCCACCTATGTGAGTGTGTATGTCAAAATGTTTAAGTGAGGTAAAAAAAGAAATTGACAGTTTCAGAAAAGTGAACCAGTACTGTGACCTTTCAGTAGTTGATACGGTTAGAAGAAATGGTACAATACACAACAGAGCGATTCAAGTTCATATTCAGTCTGTCTGCACTGCAATGGTAACAATGCAAGAGCGTAGGCATTATTTTGCCACACTAACTTCGAACAAAACAATGCATCGCTCATCATAAACGATTTCATTGGCTAGACTTATTTTCTGACCGCTTTCACTACGAATTGACTTCAGTATCTCTTCACACAGTGTCGAGATAAGTCGTATCTCACTGCTAGTCGATTAATAAAATAATTAAAAAAAGTAAAACTAACGCAAGAACAATCGTACCCTGGGCGATCCCGCAGAAATTGTATCAGTTTTATAGTCAAATACATCACAGCATATTTTGGATGAACTATTCTGTGAGAACTTTACATCCACGTTATCAAAAAAGGAGGGAATTTTAGTTACCTAAATCTGCAGCTCACTCTGGTGATATTTAATAATGGTGAAATTTTTCTGTGGCTGTGATTATCTGAGTGGAATGAGTGTTTGTTTGAATCTTTCTTCACGAAAATAGACTGTGAAAACAAACGTAAGTGTCTTGATATGTTCTACAGTAGTAATAACTCTCTCTCTTACTCTCTCTCTCTCTCTCTCCGTCATAATAGCGTTGTTTGAAATCTTAAAGGTATCTGTTCCCGTGTGAAGATACCTCTCCAAAATTGTGACCAGTAGTCACCCTATTTCTGTGAAATGTTCCGTTTGTCATGTAATTTTTTTTTGTATTAACACTTACATCTTTACAAATTGTAAATCAGTAAATCGGTGGATGAAATAAAATCTGGAGTGGACGAGCTTGTACAATTCAGGTATCGTAGCTTTCTCTTTATTTTGGCACTGCAATGTGTCATGGAAAAATTCTAACTTTAGATCTACCGTTTTTTCAAGAAAGGAAACAAACACAAGGCATTTTCAAGAATAACGCGAGTGACATTGCGCTGTATAACCCTGCCTATGGTTAACTCTGAAATCTAAAATCAAAACACACGTTCGGAAAAAAAATTGTAACAATGTTGAAGAATGACGCGAGTGACATTGCACTGTATAACCCTGCCCATAGATTGTGGTTATGTTTTTAGCTTGTCAGCGTGTGAATAGTATATTGGGGTTTGATTTGGCTGCTTAGCGTGTGTGGATCGTAGATTAAGGTTTGATTTGGCTGATTAGCGTGTGTGGAAAGTGTATGATTGGGTTTTGTATGCCTTCACGTACGTTTGTGTTGATAGTATATGATTGGGTTTTGTATGCCCTCACGTACGTTTGTGTGGATAGTAGAGTGTGTGGTAATTTAACCTTCCCCTTCTGTGTGGATAATAGAGCTTGGGGTTAGATTTGGCTTGTCAACTCAGTGTTTGTCTCTTGTCTGTGTTATTTCCATCTCCCATGTTCATTTTCCCTTGACGCTATACAAACCCAAGATATATTCCCATGTTCATTTTCCCTTGTCGCTATACAGACCCATCCCTGTTCAAATTCCCATGTTAAATTCCCATTGTCGCTAGACAGTCCCTGGCGACAAGGGGAAATTTAACATAGGCAATACACCCTGGTTAGGGGCTTGTGAATAGTAAAGCAAGAGTTTGTTTTGTTTCTAGCGTGATTTTTACCATTGTCCCTAGACAGTCCTAATACCTTTTGTCTCTCTATATTCCCACCCATGTTAAAGTCCCATTGTCCCTATACAAACCCACTATGTTACAGTCCCATTGTCCCCCAAGTACCGGTCCTGTATTCCTATGTTACATTTCCATTGTCCCTATACAAACCCATCCATGTTCCATTCCCTTGAGACTGTAGAGCCACAATGGGAAACTAATGTTATTTTCCCCCATGTTCAATTTCCTTGTCCCTATAATACCTATGATTTTTTGTAAAGTTATTTGTACTCTAGGGACTATGGGAAAATAACATTATGTTGTCCCTATAGTACAACGGATTTTTTCCTATAGTCCGTACGGTACAAAACCCATGTTTTTAATGATAAGTCCCCTAGTCCCTACGTTATCCCCATTTACTACTAGCCTTGCATATGTTCATGACATGTTGGTGCAATGTGAGAGTACTGTCCAGAGTAACACCTAGGTTTCGTACTGATTGTGTGAATTTAATGTTGGTGTTGCTGAAATTTATTGTTCGAGGTAAAAGATGTGAATGAGAAAGTCTTTGTGTTGTGATGAGAATGGTCTCAGTTTTATCATCATTCATCTGCAGCTTGTTACATGTTATCCATGATTTCACATCAGAAATGTACCTCTCTACACCTTGGATGGTAGCATCAACTTCAGTTGGGTGGCTAGATTTGTATATTTGGGTGTCATCAGCGTACAGTTGGTGAGACACTGGATGATGATCTATGACACTTGAGCGACTGAGTGTACAGAATGAAGAGAACCGGTCCAAGAACAGACCCCTGTGGAACACCACAACATAGATCAACTGGGCTGGAGTGTACTCCATTTGCAGACATAATTTGTGTCCGGTTGACCAAGTAGGCCTTGAACCACAGTAAGGCTGTATCATGAATGCCAAATACATGCTGGAGACGGTGAAGTAATATATCATGGTCTATTGTGTCAAATGCTGCAGACAAATCAAGGAGGGTGAGGACTGTACTCTTTCCGCTATAGCAGCAGAGAGGGCGATCAGACCACTTAACGCGTCACGTACGTTTTTTAGACAAAACAAAATAGTGACCTCTCATAGAGGTCATTAACATTACCGCGTCATTGATTGAACCAGACAAACAATGGATGCGGTCCACGCCCTCTCTGCTGCTATTAATTTATCCAAATATTTTATCAAGACACACACGATATCTTGTTCTTGGATCATGTAAATTTATCGTTATAAATCCATGCGGAGTAGCTTGCGCTCATGAAAAGAAATTTCTAAATTTATTATAATCCATGTCACCACCACAAAAAGGTTGATGAATATTTCTAAGTGTGTGTGTGTCTACGCCATTAAAAACAACTAAAATATTGCAATTATCTCTGATTACTTTCGGAATTTGTGTGTATCGTTGAGTAACATAAATGACATCTGTATTTTTATGTCTGCCACGAGAAAATATCCTGGCTGGATTGGATTGTTTGTCTAGCATCACATCATCATACACAACTAAATTATTAATAAACCCATCAAGATCATCTACGGACGGTGCTTCTTCGATATCTGTTATAAAATTAATAATATTTTCACCGTCATTTATCAATCTTGCATTTTCGTTAAAATCTTTTAATACTTTATAACACCTCTGATCATCAACGGATGGTGCTACCAAATATAATTTATCCCATTTCAACCATCTCATTATCAAATTAAGTAATAATTGCGTCTTACCCGATCCAGATGGTCCTATGATAATCATTCTGATGGAATTGGGTAACGCAGGGTGGTGTTTAACTGGCTCTCGTCGCCGAGTTGCTGAGAAATCAATTATATCCATATATTTTATATCATGAATCTATATTATTTACGTTGTAGATCTAAAACTCCAACTACTGATTTAGCTACGGTTACAACAAAAAATAATAAAATAGCGTATGGTGGAAAATGTTCTGTATGTGGTAAAAAGAAATTTTCGTTTTTACCTAATAAGCGCGGTGGTGATATTGCTAATTTGATGTCAAAGTTTCCAGGTACTCCATGGGCTAAATACTCAGGAGAAAAACATCTACCAGGATATAATTATTGCGGTCCTGGTACCAGACTTGATATCAGACTTGATAATCAGGATCAACCAAAACCAGGCGAGGAACCAGCAAACACTATTGATCTAGCTTGTCACGCTCATGATGTTGCGTATAAGAGTAAAAATCTGCAAGACAGGCATATTGCAGATGTGAAATTAATTCACGCGCTAGATTCTATACAAAATAAAAATATTAAAGAAAAATTAGCTAATTGGTTAGTAAGATCTGCGATAAAAGGTAAATTAGCGTTTGGGTCTGGTAATATATAACGGAATCGATTTATTATTCACCAAGAGGATAATGGAAAGATAAAGCAGCAATTAGTAAACTTGCTGATGCAGCAGCTGTTAAATATTCTACTGCTAAAAGTGTGGTTATCCAAACAAGCAATATGGCAAATTTACCTACCACCACCTAAGCAAATTCAGTACGCGTATTTCGATGTTAATGTTCCTAATGAAGTTCATCAAGCAGATATTTTATTTTTACCACATGATACTGTACGTAGAAAAACATACAAGTACGCGTTAACTGTTGTTGATGTTGCAAGTAGATATAAAGATGCAGAACCGCTATCAACGAAAACATCATCTGAAGTAGCCGATGCGTTTGAACGAATTTATCAACGAGGACCATTACGATGGCCACAGCTGCTACAGGTTCATCCTGGCAAGGAATTTCTTGGTCCAGTATCATCGTTGATGAAGCAACATAATACCAAAATACGACGAGGGCATACTGCAATTCATCGTGATCAGGCAATTGTTGAACGATTTAATCGAACACTTGCTGAACGGTTATTTGGATATCAATACGCGAGGGAATTTATTCAGGATACGAGATCTCGTGAATGAGTTGCAAGATTACCAAGCGTGATAGCTGCATTAAATAATGAGATTACACGAACATCCAACATGAAACCCATTAATGCAACTGCAAAAAAAAAACATACCAATACAACGAAAAGATATTGAAAAACAAAAAATACTGGGTGATGTTATAGTTAGATATTTATATGAACCGGGTGAACTTGAAGGTGGTAAAAAAAAAAGCTACTGATCCTATTTGGAGTGTTACCACACACAAAATATCCACCGTGACAAGATCCCCAGGTAGACCTGCAATCTACAGATTAAATTCGGCTGCTCCTCAACGTGGATTTACACGTGAACAATTACAAGTAATTCCCGAGGATACACAACTACCACCGCGATCACTTAACTAGCGCCTCTACGCCGATTACACTCGAGACAGGTCAACATCACATTTTCTCGTGTATGACCGCGACTACTATCTTTTCTGTCTACGGTAAATTGTCTTGAATCATTACTCGAATACCTCCACAGCATTATACAATTACAACTTGCGCAATGATTATTCTGCTATTGTTTTAACTCAGTAATAAATTCAACATCAATCTCAAAATCGCGTTTATTTTTTTATCAGATTGTTTGTATCCGATTAATTTTTTTCTTACTATATCACCATCGATGATGTTAAATTTATCAACGATTTCAGGAATTATAATTCTCCGTAACTGAGACATTTTTCTAACCCTTGATACCGCTAATAAACTAAATTTGACCACTCGATACGATCGTCTGCAATCCAGACTCGTGTATCAGAAATAGTTAATCCCTGAGACGAGTGGATCGTCATAGCGTATCCCAATACCCATGGAGATTTGTCAGCGCGTAATGCATCTTCGACAACACCTATATCAACAGCGACAATATCATTTAATACGAGATTTTGCTTCTCAGTCTGTCCTGGAATATCAACATTAATATTCTGTTTTCGTGTATCTGATGGTCTATAACATAACGGTACGGGCAATTCTGAATATTTTTCTTTATGTAGCTGAAATAAATGCTGTTGTAAAGCGTCTCTGATTATTTTCCTGCTTGCTACTATCAAATCGCTGGGTCTCCATAGTTTTAAAAAATTACTCATTGAGGTCTCTGAGTTCACTCCGCGTATTATTTCACACTGAATTTTGTTTGATTGTAATCTGATTAATTTTTTAAACTCCTTTAAATTTTCATCAAGAGCTCTATGATCATCATCTATTTTTCCGTAATAATCAACGAAGTTTTTTTAACCAATCATGTGAAGATGGTCCAACAAAAGGCGGCGGTTGACCATGATCGCCACACATTATTATAGCGGTATTTTTGGTCAACAACCAATCAAGAAACGTTTTTAATGTATCCAATGACACCGTACATATCTCGTCCCAAATAATTATTTTAGGTATATATTTTTCTCACATTCGTTAAGGAGTCCATGTATCCCCGCGCCACCGAAAGAAACTATGATACGTGCACGATTGTACTTGCCGTTGTTTCATCTCTCGTGCAAGTCTATGTGTGGGTGTCAGCACGATCATATCTGAATTTCTAAAAACATTAATTGCTCGAGTCGTCTTGCCGCATCCACCATTGAGATATACTGTCTTATATCTAGTTATTGGATCACTCACTGACGGCGCTTTCGACATTTCTGATATTTTATTACCTTTACGATAAAAAATTTTCATCGGAACATCTGCTGATTCTGTATAATTATGCAATATTTCCTTTTTTATTCTCCACGAACTCCATCGTTCATCATTACTTGTAAATTTCATAACAGACTCTAAATATTTACTCGAAATAGAAAACGAATCTGTTGCGACTCTGACTACGGTCTCAGGAAATCTATTAATCATCGATAATAAATTTATGGAAACATAAGCCAACATAGAAGATCTTAGATGAGTATACTGTGGGGATACATCATTTATGTAACTAACGATCGTACCCAATTTTGTTCCGTCGGATAAATAAACACTTTCTCGATTTACAAATATATTTCTCGCTGTTGTATCAGCAATTATAAAATCGTGCTCGGCATCATCTAGAATTAATCGTGCGTGATGTCTTTTATGATCATGTGCACCACCCTGAGTAAATTTACCTATAATTCTTCTACCGAGATCTTTTGCGGTTTTTTTGTTATTTTTAAGTTTAATCTCGAGAATTTTAGGAGCTTCTTTGATAATATCATCTTCGGAAACATCAGGACATTTTTCCTTAAATTCCTTAATAACTTCATCGAGACTGATAGAAGCTGGCATGGGTAACCAAACTTCGGTCTGCGCGTGATATGATATAATCGCCTCACTGACAACCAACGATGTCTGTACCGCACAATCTAGCATATATCGCAATAAAACTATAGGCATCCAACGTTTTTCACAAAAATGTCTGCCAAACCAAACATAACAAATCTTGTGAAGATTTTCGTTAAACTCGAATGATTCCACACAAGCGAATCCAGTCAGATCAAAATCAGGTAATGGTCCATTAATTGCCAATGGCATCATCTCGTTTGTAGGGTGACCAAATCTTTTAAAGTACACAGAACAATCTCCGTATCCTAGAAAACTTCCCGGATAACGTGCAACCATATCAACTGAAATAACATCATTGTAATTATATTTGGTATTCCATAATCCACCGTGTCCGTATTCGACGCAAGTTGCGCGTACGTCCTCGAGTAAATCAAATCGTGTTGGTTTCCGTAAAAAATTTTCTCCAGCAAAATGAGCCGCAACAGATGGAACGGTAAAACAATTAGTTAGTAATTTGTCAGTATTTTCCGTGGAGTGCTTGCACTCTAAAAACTTCTCCGCGAGATTTTTCATCTCGTCGTGGAGAGATTCTGTTCGATATATTTCACCGTTTGGTCTAACAAACTGATCAAATTCGCCTTCCTCATCATTTTTAAATAACCATACCGATACAGGATCGTTTTTATTTATTTCGTTAATAAAATCAAACATACCTCCCCCCATATCTGAGGGGTAAAATTTAACAGTTCGATCACGTGGAAATATTGTTACTGCGCTGGTCCATGCATGCGCGTTATGATCAATAATATTTATTGGAGCTCCTTTCGATTTATATTTTGATTCGTATAATATTTCTCCGGTTATCGTTGATACTTTTATTGGAAATTTTAATATTTTTCCTAGTTCAGCAACATCTTTTATTGTAGCACCTGTATCCTTAACTGAATCAGCCCACGCGTTTTTTTTTTTTTCACGTCTTAAATCAGTTAATCCGTTTCCACGCATCGCGTTTGTAAAGTGTTCTATTACTCGTTCAGCCACACAATTTAATCTTGAAAATTTCATGGGTGCCAGTTTATCAACGCTGGGTTTTTTATTTATCTCATAGATTCCATAAATAACTGCTGTTACAGGGTACGCTCGCTCATAATACGGTTTATCAATACCAGTCAACAGACCCGGTTTGGAATTTTTACTTAATATGACAGTTTTATTATTACCAAGGACAGGATCATATTTATCACGGATAATCCAGCTACCTGTTTCTGTTAGTACAATAAATTTTACTCTGAAGAATATTTTTGATCACCTTCGTACTCAGTGATGTAGTTAATGATAGTTGCCGCTCGTTTGTCATTCACTGTAGCGTCCTTGACAGTGTTGTGAATAATCTTGAACGTTGACCATACATGAGAAGCACCATCCGTGTAAAATTCTTTCTTGGCGTCATGAATTTTCGAGATCAAACTTTTATTTTTCGGATCAACCAAATCTCGTACTGTAAGTCAGGAGATAATCTGTCGAGAATAAATTTATATTTAGACGGCCTAGTTTGGGATAATCTTTTAAACTGGTTCATATAATTAAAACAAGTATTTAAATAAAAATGTTATATATACAATGTTTCAATGCAAATGGTTGATGATCGGCTCATTAAATCGCTGCAACAAATCCTGTAGAGGCGAATTTTGCTGGATGCACTTACAAAGTATACGGCGAGGAAGTCTAGGACCAGTACCGTGTCTGCGATGTGGTATTGGAGTGCGAGGAAAAACAGGATTATGTGCAAATTGCGGTGCAAAACGGTTCAGAGAACTTAGGAGATATTATGACAACAAAAAAAATAATAGTGAAAACGCTATAAAATCCGTGGAGGATTATATATCAAGATTTCAGACAAGCAATGATTTAAACAAATAATATTATTGCATAATGGAGCAAAATAAATTTGTTCCACATCCTGTCATCAAGAATTACGAATCGGATCATAATGGTGTTATTAGAAATTGCAGGTTGAAGAGACCAGTTGGTGTTGTAATAATTCTGGTTATCTTAGATTTACTGTTGTTAAGAAACCTTATCTCTGTCATCGTTTCATTTACGAATATAACAAGGGGTTGACCAAAGATGGTTTTGTTATTGATCATATTGACGGAGATCCTCAAAATAATAGTTTATCCAACCTTCGAGTTGTTACGCAGAGCGAGAACACTGCACGTGGTAATACTGGAAGATGTAAAACAATCGGAAAGAGGGCGGTAAATTCTACAAACATAGAATCTGGTGAAGAAATATTTCGTTCGATATGTGCCGCTGCGAAATACTTTGATATTCACTCGTATTCAGTACAAAAAGTAGCAGAAAATATATGTAAAACTGCTTTCTCAAAAAATATAAACAAAAAATCACCTTTCAGTATTGTTAACTATCATCACTACATCGAATTAATTTTTTTTAATTTATGTCACAGTATTTCCTCCATACATTACTTATATTTTGACTCACGAAAGGGAGATTACTTTTGTATTCGTAGATTTCTGATTTTTTTATGGTCGTAATTAGTCAGTTTTAACTAATTACGTCATATATCAGCTCTGTATATAAATTATTTGTAAAAGTATATTTATGGTTTTTAAATATATAAACGTATTTCCCATCATACAACGCAGCGGAGTTATTTTTAGATCTGTTATGAGAAACTGAGGTAATTTACAATCTGCTTGACCGTTGTTATTGATCCGCAGGCAGTTGTGTATAGGCAGAACACACTACATTTACAATCTGCTCAGAAACCGTTGTCATGGTACAAATCGATCTGTAGGTGGAACACACTGTATTCACAATCCGCTATTGATTTCGCAGGTTTGTATTTGCAGTCTGTTACGAAAAACGTTGTTATAATACAGATATATTCAGAAACCGTTGTTTTAATGTAAAAACAGTTATTTAAATTAGAAATCATTATTATTCAGAAACCGTTGTTTAGTGCAAATATATGTACCGTAACTATATATTAATTTCCGAAACATATGTTTGTAAGAAGATTCGATAACTCAATCAGTAACGTATTGGACTGTGATGCTCGCGGTCCAGGATCGAATCCCCGTGGCTGACAACTGTCTGTGGTGCGCATAATTGCAATTTTATAACAATTGGGGGGCACAGCCAACCCCCCCCCCCCCGCTCAGCAGAACCCTCCCAACCACAATCACCGGTGGTTGATACATGTTTTATATCACACACGGGCTGATTATTGGGGGGTGTTCTGCTGAGCGTATATGTTTGTGCCGTCATTCATTCATTATATATATTATAAATACTACGTGTTGTACTGTCCTTCATTCATTGTATATACTTATTCATTGGATGTTTGTACTGTCCTTCATTCACTGGATGTTTGTGCCGTCCTTCATTCATTGTATATATAATCTGAGCTCGCTAAAACACTCGATTAGGGGCTCGTCATTCATAATATATGTTGTATCGTCCTATATTCTGTATCCTCTAAACTTAGTAGAATGCGGTGGCAAGCTACGAGTTTAATGAGGTTGTAAATATGTAAATACTATGTGTTGTGTTCCATGTTGTGTATCCTCTAAACTTAGTAGAATGCGGTGGCAATCTACGAGTTTAACGAGGATTGTCTTCACCAAACACACCCTCTTGGGCCTCTAGACCGTTGTTTGACGGGTTAGGGGTTCTCATAGGGGGTAGTGTTTCGTGTATCCTCTAAACTTAATGGAATGCGGTGGCAAGCTACGAGTTTAATGGGGTTGTAAACATGTAAATACTACATGTTGTGTTGTCCTTGAAACATCCCGCCGAACTCGCTAAACACTCGATAGGGTTCTATAGGGATATTTTTTTATTTTAAAGATTTATATATTATATAATGAACAATGAAAATATCAAAGACATTATTTCTGCTATTAAAAATTAGAAGAAAACGGAATTAATATATCTGATGAACTAAATCCTGAAAAAATGATATCTGATTTTGAAACGTTAGAAGAACTTAAAAATGAAAATAAATATGTTCTATCATCTCAATATAAGTTCATAAAGCGGATTCAGGCAGCTATGTTTCAGTCACTAGCTATGGTGAACGATGATCAAGTAAATAAATTTATTCCTCTTTCTGTTGCAGTAGAAAAGGTCAGATCGGGATTATCCAGCGAGTACGAAACGAAAAAAACAATCAGTACCCGCATAAGATACTTAAGAAAAATTATGTGAGCAGGTAACGACCAAAGCAACCCTGTCTGAAATATAAAATCTGATTAATTGGCATAATTCCAACCACACGATGGTTGAACTCTCAAATATATAATATTATTAAGAAAATGACACTTTACCCATCACCCATTGTCATGTATAATCACATCAGAATTAATAAATTGATTAATTTACACAAATTTGAGTACCAATCACCCCATCAGAATTAATAAATTGATCGATTTACACAAATTTGAGTACCAATCACCCCATCAGAATTAATAAATTGAATTGATTTGTGTAATTTTAAGTACCAACCACCCCATCAGAATTAATAAATTGAACTGATTTGTATAATTTTAAGTACCAACCACCCCATCAGAATTAATAAAGTGAATTGATTTGTATAAAAAAATAAAATATTTCTGAATAAAAACATATTTCAGAATACTTTTTGTAGTATTTTTTGGAAAACTGATTGATTTGTATAATTTTAAGTACCAATCACCCCATCAGAATTAATAAATTGATTGATTTGCATGCTTTTGAGTAGCAATTACCCCATCAGAATTAGCAAACTGATTGATTTGTATAATTTTAAGGACCAACCACCCCATCATCAGAATTAATAAATTAAATTGATTTGCATAAAAAAATAAAATATTTCTGAATAATAATAAAATATTTCAGAATAATAATAAAATATTTTTTTGGTAGTATTTTTTTGAAAACTGATTGATTTGTATAATTTTGAGTACCAACCACCCCATCAGAATTACAAAACTGATTGATTTACACAAATTTGAGTACCAATCGCCCCATCAGAATTAATAAATTGATTGATTTGTATAAATTTGAGTACCAATCACCCCATCAGAATTAGCAAACTGATTGATTTGTATAAACAATAAAAAATATTTCAGAATAATAATAAAATATTTCAGAATAATAATAAAATATTTCAGAATAATAATAAAATATTTTTTGTAGTATTTTTTGGAAAACTGATTGATTTGTATAATTTTAAGTACCAATCACCCCATCAGAATTAATAAATTGATTGATTTGTATAATTTTAAGTACCAATCACCCCATCAGAATTAATAAATTGATTGATTTGCATAAATTTGAGTACCAATCGCCCCATCAGAATTAGTAAACTGACTGATTTGTATAAACAATAAAAAATATTTCAGAATAATTTTCTTTTGCAAAGCTGATTAATTTACCCATCAGAGTCGAATTCATAAAAAATAAAATATTTCAGAATAATATTAAATTGTTTCAGATTATACAAAACTGATTAATTTGTGTAATTTACCCCATCAGTGATTAAATAACCCTTACATTTATTTATTTATTCTGAAATATTATTTTTTTAAGTTGATCGAGTTTAATACAGGAGCGTGTATAATTTAGAATCTGATCTCTGTTACAAATGATCTCGATAATATGTTCTCGACGGAGTTCATCTAACTGTTCTTGTGTTAATAAGAAATCTTCGTTTCCGTGTTCATCAATAACTAAATTAACGTTAAATTGCTCTGTGTTTTCTGAAAAGGCAGTTTTGATGGCGTTTTCAAGTATTTCTTTGTCATGTATAAAAACCCTCACGTGGTGGTACATTACGTAATATTTACCTGATTAATTAAGATTTCACATACAGATTTATTACAAGCTCTTCTCCACGTAGGTCAATTAAGCGATTAAGGTGGTCTGTGAGCTTAAAATTTATTCGTGTTAACACATTATTGTGACACCGCAAATACACAGGATTAGTTGGTTCTTGCACGATTAAACTTCCAGGGGATACTTGTAGTGTAAATGTATATAAAATATATCCCTGTTGAGCTTGATTTGATCTTCCGAGATCTATTTGATAGCTACCATCAATTACGTCACAAACCAGATTGACCACGATCGTGCTGGTTATATTAACGATTCCCGGAGATACGTGTCTGCCGCCGCCGTGTGGATCATTATTATGTCTGAGAACAGTTGGAGGTGATGCTAGTTTTTTCCACGCATCGAGTGTTTTAGGAAAAAATTTATCGATGAGATCATTGGTGGATTTTTTTAGCTGGAGCACATTATACCCAGGAAATTTAAAATTCACGAGGTCAGCTTGTTTTATATTGTATGTGGTTAAAAATTTTTGTTTATGCTGATTTATATTATCATCAACATAATTAATTGTTGCCTGAATTACTCGCAGGTGAAGATATTCCATATCGGATACCAGCTGATTTAATATTTCTAGGTGTTTGATAATTTCTTTATGGGGGGTTTCATCTCCCGATGACAGATTAAGTAGATGTTCCTGGAAAGCTTGTTGTAGTTTTTCTAAATATATCCCATGCTCTTGATTAATGATCTCAAAATATTTTTATAGTTGAATCAGGTGAATAGCATAAGATTCTGTGCTTCCTCGGTCTTTTTGTTCATAAATAAAATCCCACTGCACATGGTCCGCATTACTGAATGTAAATCTACTGCCTAATGTTGCGCTTGCTATTTCTAGTAAATGATCTTTGTATGATGGATTAATTTCATGATATGATTGTCTGTCTGTGACATAATCATATTTTTTTGGTTCTGGTGGTCCCTCATACACTGGGGGAACATCCGGCCAACCTAGTACGGATCTTATCGTGGATTGATAAATATCAACGGTATAATCAGGAGAATGTATCTCAACCGTCGAGGACAGCGTCGGTTCATGAACGTTAATTGATATTTTCGCTTCTTTTCCGGTTATTGATTTTATTCTACGTTGAAATTCCTCATTAATTTGTTCAATCTCATAACTACCAGTGGGTATTCCAACATCTATCCAGTCAGGAGTACCATCTGGTTTGTTCTTATTAGCAAATACAAGCGAATTATTTGCTGGTGTACCATTAAATGATTTTGATCTGATATTTGGCCAGTTGTAATATACCCGTAATTGAGCTAGTGCTATTTCCTTTACTGGAATTGCAGTAGGAAAGTTAATACTAAATTCAGGATTAGTTGAACTTACTGAGATCATCGTTATCTTTGATGGAGTTGTATTAGTCACAATCTGCTACAGTAATTCTGTCATTATTAGTACTTGTATCTTTAATACCGATACCTTCGTCATATATTTTAGTCATCATTGAAAACTCGCCATCAAATATAATTCCGTCACTGAGACTTGCTGATAACAACGAGGACAATTTCGAGTATGCTACCGTCGTTGTGTGTAATTTTATTATGTAATCGGATAATTTTTCATTCATGCAAGTGCATATTTTTTTTTGTGATGATATTAAACACACCTGCAATAGTTGTTGCTGCTGAAATACAAATAGTTACGGCTACTGGTGCCATCATTGTCACAGCTGATAATATAACACCTATTCCAGCAACAACAGCGGATACTGAATAAACAATCACATCAACGATAACTAATCGTCGTCGATATTTCTTTACTTTTACTGTATACTGTTCGACTCGATCTTTTAACGCCGCCTGCCATTCACGCGCTTGATTATACCTGTATTGTGTACCATCCATAGATTTTTTATGCAGTAACCAATTGAGGTGTTTCAGCTACAAATTCCAAACACCACCAGCAAGATGTTGTGGTTAATTTCTTATCAGCTGCTTCCAGAATAAAAATTTCTTCGGTTCCGCTATTTAATATAACAGATACAACCCCGGAAAACTTATCAGTTGAATGACGCCATGGATACGTTGTAAATATTTCAAATTTTGCAGCACTAAACACAGACAGCCTGTACACGTCAGTGACTGTTGCGGTATATTTGATAGTTTTATTTTGCTGCGACCATGCTGCGAATCCAGATGATACTGTGTATACGATGTTGGTAATATGCCCGGGAGTTATTCCGGCTGGGATTTTAATCAGACTAGTTTTATTAACGATCTCAGGAATCCTCGCTACGATGTCTTGCTGTGCTTGTTTGATCGTGTCGATGTTCGTCTTGATATCAACGAGATTTATGTCAACGGAGTGCGGAGTGCCGAAGAATTTATCTATAGATTCATCGGTTTTTTGAAAATTTCTTCGAAATCTTCCAAAAGCGCCTATTTGAACGTTATACTCGGCCCGCAACGTGGATAATTTACCATCTACGGTGTTGTAGTTGACGTCGACGTATTTTTTGTTGCTGCGTCTTCGTCGGATGTTGGATTTCTTAAAACTACTATCTTATTCCCGTTCATGCTGAGTTCACCTGTTATTGTGTCACCGGTATTTTTCACGCCATTAGCAACTCTTTTTGCAATTTCATCTCTAATGGATTTAAGTGACATACTTGAATCCCTGATTTTGCCGCTGTCAGTAAACACAGGAATATTATCCGTGACCGCGCCGAGTACTCGTCGAACTATATCATTCCATCTGATGTTGCTCGTTTTTAGTTTTCCGTATCGATCCTGAAAAATAAGAACCTCATCTGGATCAACTCCAGCCAGGTTCATAATATCAGCGAGATCATCTTTAGTCGCGTACTTTGACAGATCAACGTCCGGACGTTTTCTCAACGCATGAAGAAGATCTTCTTCTGTAAATATCAACCATTATAATCTAAGGATCTGTTTAAAACGCTTTACGCGCAACGAATCGGTTGCTTGTATAATCATGCACGACTTTATGTGGCGGTTTGGATGATTTTGATATAGCGTTAAGTACATTAATTACTTCACGGCCGCATATTGGCGGATCTGTCATTGTTTATGTGGGTAGCGTTGAATACCAAACTTGCGCGTGAAGTGGTGCAACATACTTGATAAATTCAACAGGTGGAGCTAACCCGTATGAATCAAAATAAACGATTCCACGTGGATCAACCGCGTATGATACCCAATGAGTACCAGGTCCTGAATTCGAGTCTAGATTAATAATACCTGTTTCGAGTTTGTTCGGTTGTTTTGGTAATTGATCTCGCATAAAAACACCTCTAAAGTTTTTTTATTTTTAATCGTTTAGCAGCATGAAGTAAATCAAAATTTGATGCTGGAACATCTAACGTGGAAGCCTCAGACCTCTTCCCCAACGAGATCCCGGTAATCTTAGGCCGCGTCCCTTTTTTTTGTATCCATTCCCTGTTGCTTTCTTTAGAGCCATTCCAGCAGCTGTTCCAACAGCACCTAACGCGGCTGCTTTTGCTACGGCTGGAGCGGCAGCAGCCATTAATCCTGGAATAGCCGCAGGAAGCGGAAATATGCCACCTATTTTAACCATGTCCTTGATGGCGCTCGGAAAAAGATGTAATTGAACTCCGGTTTTTGATTCTAGGGCTTTATTGAAATGTTTAATCTGATTATTTGTCAGCTATAATTTGTTTGGACCACCACCAATCTGATCTCGTTTTAGTGATATTTTTGTTCCACATTTGCTGGCGGTTTTTGATTGAAGCTTTTTGACCTGACCGGGAGTCAGAGTAACATTAACATGACCATACGACATTTTTATATAAATATATTTTTCTAAATAACATGATCAAAGATTTTCCACTGGTACATCAACGACTCTCATTCGACCACTACCACCTACAAGTAACATCGCTTTATCACTGAGTCTGACCGCGATTGCTCTATAGAAGGCACCACCACCTGGCGGGTTAGTAACACGAGCTCGAAAGTGTATATCAACGACAAACTGTTTGGACAAATCAAGTTGTTCCAGTGAAAAATAATAAATCGGATATAGATTTTTAAAATCTAGTTGTGACATTTGCAAACCAGTATCTATATTTTGATCACGTCCCATGAATGACATTAAACGATGATATGCACGCGCTACGTGATTTTGATCAAAATTTAACAATATATCTTCAGCTGGTTCTTGATGTCCATTTATCCGCAAGGAAACTTCATTAACTCCAAAGTTGTCAAATATCATATGTGAACGTTCTTGATTATTCGTCCGAGCATTATTTTGCAGCGCAATAAAAATATGCCGTGGTGCAGAAACACCTTGTTGTGCTGCTATATGCCATGTGAATAAACCATTAACATTACTTTGAACAGCATCTGTGGTTACTGTTAACCATGATAGCAATGATTTACCGCCTTGATCCATAAAATATATTAATTTTTGTTCTTCGGTAATAGATGGAGTCATTACTGGTATCCACAATGAAAGTTTTGATATATTTATTTTACCATCAGCAATACCATTAACTCGCCAGATTGCATCATTATCATCACCTTTTCTTACGAGCACAACTGTGTGTTTAGCTCCAAAGATGACCTTTCAAACATTTCTGCAAAATCCAAAGATGTGAGATAATGGAATTGCACACGAAAAATTTCTATCATCTCCTGACAATACCGCTCGACGTGTTGCAAACCCTAAGTTGTATCTCGTATTAACACTTTTTATAATATCAAATTCACCTGCTGGTCTAGCTTCATGCTCAAAATCATCTGGTTGATTAACAACTGAAGTATCTCGTGGTGTCCGTAATTTAATATATTGAGCATGATCAGCGTTGTCAGTAATATCCTTGGTAAACATCATTGTTGGACCAGCTGATCTTGTGTAATCATCAGAATATCTCGCTAGACCAATTATTGTTGTAGCAACATCAACATCCTTCTGAATTGATTCAATATTTTTTCCATCAATCATGTATGTGGCGCTATCAAACAACGCCATAATCCCGTTGATGACAAAACCAACACGTAAATTGGCACCATATGGCGTATTAGCTACAACATTCGTTACAAGTCTACCTTCTACTTCAATAAACGCCTCAGCAGGCAGGAAATATCTACTTGTATCATGAACCTGTAATTCGATTCTCCCCCGCTGATTTGGTTGTCTTGCGTCATAGGAATAAAATTGATAATTATGTACCGATTCATATTTAATGACAGGTGCCTCCATATCAAATGCTACGTCGGATTCGCGCTTGAACATTTTTATTATAATTACCATTTTTCCAAATGATGATCTAAATCATCGTCGACGAAGACCGCTTCCTGCTATTAAATTTGATGTTATATTTCTTTCTGCTTCTTCCGATAATTCCGCTAGTTTTTGATTTGCAGCCTGATTTATTATTTTACTTACGTCAGCAGGCATCACTTCAGTACTTGCCAGTTTCACTGATGGTTGTCGTTTTCGTCGCATTAATCGTGCTAGTCTATCTTTGATCGCCGAGAACGCCTTACCAGCAACATTGACAATTGCCCCAGGAGCTTTATCACGAACAATATCAATAGCTTTCATCGATAATTGTTTTGCAATAGGTGCTACTTTTGGAGCTATCCTTGTAAATAATCCCTGTACAACATCACCAAGTCCATCTCCGTAAGTAGCTCTGTTGATTGGTAATCGTGAGTTTACCGCTCTGACCTGTACGGGTTTACGATGATTATTATGTATGATCATCTTATTTTATTTGCTATTTATCTAACAATTAGTCACTATAATCATCAACAAGTTCATCGATAAGTTCTCGGTAAACTCCGATATCCATGATACCACCTTGAAATAATCGTCGGCAAATATCAGCTTCTTCATTAATTATTTCTGGTGAATTATTTCCGGCACGTTTTCCTCCTATGAGAACTTCTAACCGTGACACATCATTAATAATATTATCAGGACAAACAAAATCATTTCCCAGACCACTCCCCGTTGCTCCTTCTTCTGATTTCTCAGATGGTGTTGTTCTAAACATCTCTTTAATTTTCGACATCAGCGGTGAATAAAATTGTTTTTATTCTGTTTGTTGCAGAGGTGGAGGAAGTTGATACTGGGAGAGTTTTTTTTTTGTTTCTGTCTCTCTCTATAAAGTATTTCTACTTCTTCATAAAGAGCGTTGTATTCCAAATCATCACCTTTAACCTGTTTTTTGTTTGCATATACGCGATATATGCATTTAATAAGATCTTCATTTTTTACTTTTTCATGACGGGGGTTTAAAACACCAGATTTGTCAGATATATAATCTAATATTTTTTCGGGTAATTTTTCTCTTTCAGTATTTCTAATTTCTTCAACAACCCCTTCTCTGAATCTTGCAATCAATTTGATATCTTCTTTTACTGGTTTAGGTTTAGATTCAAGTTCTTTTTCCACGCCGGTGATTTCAGTACGAAGTTTTCCAATACCTTCAAGTATTTCCTCACCAACAGGTGGAGGTTGGGCCGCAGCTATATCAGTTGGAAGATCTCGTAAAATCTTCTTTGTCTGTTTAGTTCTTCTTGCTATTTTTTCGCTTTGTTCTGCTGTTTGTTTTGATACCGGAAGAAGATCTTCTTTGATAACAGCTGTAACTTTTTCAGTAGCTGCAGTGACGGGTTTAAACAGTTTTTTAGTGTCCTCTTCGTATTCAACTTGTGCTTCTTGCTGCGCTTGTAGATTTTTTCTAAATGAGTCTCGCACGGGAAGAAATTTTTTAATTGCTTCTAGTCTCTCTCGTGCTATTCTTGCAGTATGAGATTCTGGATGTACCATTATTTTTAATATAACAATTTTTTAATTAATAAATTTAATTAAACAGATATCATTAATATATGCACAATTGTACGTGGTTGATTCAAGGAACAACAAATAAATGCAACAAAAGGTGCCATGGAGAATATTGCAGGAGACATAATTATATTTTATCAAAAAATTCTCATGCTGGTTCACGACATTGTGTTGGATGTAACAACGGCGTTAGAGGATTATATCAGATCTGTAAAAATTGCGATGGAGATCGATATAGAAGTTTAATGATATATTACAGAAAAAGAAAGAACATAAATTCAAAAATAGAAAAACCACCATCAGAACTTGAATATTACTTGAAGAACAAAACAAATGATGATAAACGTATTCAAGATTACTCTGATGAAGATTCAGAATGATTGTACTCTGATGTTATTCAGAATAACATAGCAGCAGAGAGGGCGTGGACCGCATCCATTGTTTGTCTGGGTCACTCAATGGCGCGGTAATGTTAATGACCTCTATGAGAGGTCACTATTTTTTTTTTGTCTAAAAAACGTACGTGACGCGTTAAGTGGTCTGATCGCCCTCTCTGCTGCTGCTATCCAACGCAGAGAGAATGTCATTAACTACTTTTAGAAGAGTAGTTTCAGTAATGTGGAAAGGGCGATATGCAGATTGTACATTGCTAAAAAGACTGTTTGAATTTAGATGAGATACAAGCTGGGATAGAACAACCTTTTCTAAGATTTTTTATATGAATAGGAGATTAGAAACTGGGCGGTAGTTCTTTAAATACATACATACATACATACATACATACATACATACATACCGTGAAATCCTGATAAGCTTTATAAATCGCAATCTCACAAGAATTACAAGACATTCTCGGCTGGTACATCGTCATGCACTTTTTCATGCAGTTAACGCAGTACCGGATTAAGCTAGTGCGGGGCATGTAGCGTATGTTATAAAGGGGTCCTCAATTAATGTTTGTTTTTTTTTTTTTGTTTTTTTTTTTAAACGCGGAGAGAATGTCATTAACTACGTTTAGAAGAGTAGTTTCAGTACTGTGGCAAGGGCCATATGCAGATTGTACATTGCTAAAAAAAAACTCACACACATAAATATTAAAACACATAAATTTTTTAATTTTTAACTTGCATAGTAAAGTAATTGTATTTTTTCATTTGCTATACAGCCAGATAATACGACAAATATGTCTGACATTTCAATAATAGTATTATTTAAGCAGCAGGAAGGGTGAACAGACCATTTTAGAGGGTTTATTTCGTGAAAATAAAGCTTCCTACAAAAAATGAGTAGACGGTAATTCCGAAAAATATTTTTCAGATAAGGTTGAGGGCGAACATTCGTGAAAATAAAACTTCCTAAGAAGCGTCACCGAGACCTCTAACCGACCAAGGTCTCTCTAATTGGGTTAATATTATTTGATGTCAGTATTTTCGTTGTCACTCTTCCTGCTGTTACTGCTGTGGTGTAATTAAATCATTATATCGCTAACCATGGATTCTCGTACAACTAGCTCGACAGCGACTAGAGGCAATTAAAAAAAATATCTTCCAGTTGGTGATTCTGTCAAACAAAAATTACAAGAGCGTCAGGAGTCTCAGGTGAAATTTACAGAACGTGTAGAATAGTTATTCAAACCAATTACAAAGGCTACCAATGGAGTTACAAAGGCTACCGTGGGTTTTCTTCCCACGTTGGAGCAAACCGCTGAAGCATCCGGAAAAATAGCAAAAAGAACTACACTGCAGACATCGTAGACTGAAAAATTGTTAAAGCTACGTTAAAAGTCCAAATCACACACACACACACACTAAACGAACAAAAAAGATTCGAAGAGAACGTTTAGGTGAAATAGCCACAAACACAAACGCAAGAAATACTTCAGCAGCTTCGTTCTGAAGTAGCCGATATAAACGATCTTATATACCAGAACCAGATCCAAAACAATCAAAATAAAAAGTTGAGTTGAATAACAAATTTACCGAAGGTGGTATTAAATTCATAAAAAAATTTAAAAACGTGAATGAATAGTCTGCGCTTGTCGTGGAAGTTTTGATAACAAAGACAAACTTTTAAAACCCAAGTATGTTGATCAGGCTGTAAATCGTGAAAACTGGTACAAATGAATATTTCGCATACATTACGAAGTTGATCAGTGTCACGTTTGCCTGCCCGCAGGAACAAAGGAATGGGTTAGCGCAATGAGTATGTCGACCCTGCACTGTTACGGCGATTTTGTTTGTACAAGAACCCCCCGTTAGGTGTTAACCCTCGCATATAGATGTTAGAAGCTTTGTTCTAAGAACAAAGGACCCTCAACGCTATTGTAAATCTCCCCGCTTTGACAGATGGCCTGAGGCTCGTCTGTTAATATGGACCGACTGGGGGTAGAATTGATATCCAATCAGAACTGAGGAAGGGTGGGGCCATCCATTCGAACCAGAACTTAACAGTCAGTCGGACTGATAACGAATTAGTGATTTGTAAGCCGTCGTACTGGTAAAGCAGAATATACTCACTCCGAGGGAGCCACTCGTGATTTGGCGGGAAAACTCTTAGTAGATTCTAAGGAAAGAAAGCTTCGTAAAGGTCAGTGAGTTATTTGCCCGATTGTTGCAGAATGTTACGGCATTGTAATTGTAATTAAGTGCAGTATGTATATTTACTTACTAGAATCGTTAGCACGTAGAATTACCCTTGTATTGTTTAATTTACATGCGTACTTGAGCTATGATTATGTAGATTGCTCGCTCGTCAGAATTAATATTGTATTTCGCTATTTAGTTACTTCGTAGTAAACTAGTGTATTTATTCATGTGATATTCTAGATTTTGCCATTGTGAATTAAATGGTAGCTTGTAAAATGGCTGCAGTGTGTAAATTTAAATAATATGGATATTTGAATATTTGTGTACACTTGTGGGAGTGTAAAGTACAGAAATGCGTCGGATTATTGTGATATTGTTGAGAATAATGAGATTAAGAATATATATATATATATATATATATATATATATATATATATATATATATATATATATATATATATATATATATATATATATATTGATGTGACGCAATTTAGTGATTTCTGTATGATAACTAGGATACCGCTCTTATTGCAACGTTGTTTCTATAAGAACGTGTGTGTTTTTCGATGTGCACGAATGCGTGACCATAGATGTAGATAACCTTGATCTGATGATTGATTGATTGTTGATTTAATGTGAGCGAGATGGCTAACACAAATGCTAACGTCCTTGTGTTTTTCGAAGGAAGTTTTTGGGGACAGAGTAGTCAAGTCCCGAGTCTCAGAGAGACAGGATAGAAGTAGGCGGAGAACAAGCTTCGTTGAAGGAGAAATAGAGAATAGAAGTAGGCGGGGAACAAGCCTCGTTGAAGGAGAAGGAGAGAAAGAAAATTGGAGGAGAAAAGAAGACAAAAGAGGAAGAGGACAGGAAGAATCGGAGAACGCCGGAAGGAGGAAAGCAATTGGCGTAGTAAACACAGATGAGTAGAAACCAAGTACAGGGGAAAGCCATCTCACACTAAAATCACGTGATGAAATAGGTTGTCACATGGTCGAGAGAAAGTAGATTGGTTGAGAAATTAATATCTTTTAATTTTATTAAATTGTTATTCTTTTGGATTTCACCTTTGTGTTCTTAATAATTTAATTGTCGGTATTGCTGACTGGGGGCTCGGAGCTTTACCTCTCTCTATCACTAATTTCGCTTTCTACAAAAACGAGCCAGGGTGGGAATTCCACAGTAATTCAAATAAATATTGGGAGCACCCCACCCCAACGCATAACAGTGAGTCACATAGAACTTCACAATCAGGCCCGAAGCAATGATACAATATATACTGCATTTAGTAATGGAATAGATAACTATCTTGCACAGTTACAACGACAACAGCAACAACCTCCTCAACCACAACCATCGCAACCACAACCTCCTCAACCGCAAACATCGCCGTCGCCAAAAATTATGGCAATACATAACCGGAAGGTATTGCAGCTATCAAGGATCCAGACCAAATAATAGATATTGCAGCATGTTGATATAACGAAACGAAAGAGAGATATTTAAAACCCGAATATGCTATAATGAAAAAAGATGAACGTGACATCTGGATCGTGTTGCTAATAATATTCAGCAGTTCACGCATCATGATGAAAATTTTGCTAAATTTAAACAGGAAGTAGAACAAAACAAATCGAATCAGACCTTGCACCATGTATTGAAGAAGAAAAAAGAAAAATTGTATGGTACAGATCCTGGCCCCAGCACCACTGGAAGTTGGCCTTGTCACTCGAGGAACTGACCTTATTACCTCGTGCCCCAATAACGTTGTTACCGACGTGGACAGACTAGAAATTCTAACTGGCGGAAGACGAGCCGGCAATAATTCCTCAGAAATCACTAATAAAGCAGCTGCTATTTGTCAACGATTATTTACAGGCGGTATCATGGACATGAATGTTTATCGGTCCCTCATCGATGAAATCATTGATGATTACTGCACTGATTGAGGATATGCAATTAGATCAGTGACAAGAAAAAAAGATGATCATACATGATGCTCAACGTGGACCTATTATAGTCAGGATGATAAATTCGCGATTAACACCATATAAAGTGATCTACGGAGATGGACTCGGCGATGTTGGTTAGGATCTATTTAGAAGGAGAACCCCCAAAGTAATGCTGATTGCAAAGCATCTGGGAATGAGAGCTATTGACGTTGTTTGTGATAAAGGTATTGGTGTTGTTGTTGATGTTACCGGTAAAGCATTCTCAGCAATCAAAGGTACGATTAATACGAGGAAACCAGCAGCCAGTAAAATTGCCTAGCACTGAAGTTATGTCTGCAAATGTCAGTAAAATAATAAATCAAGCTGCACATAAAAAACGAGCAGAGTTAGCTGGTGTACCCCTATCAGAAAAAGAAAAAAAAATATGACTGCAAGTTTAATAGCGGGAAGTGGTCTTCGTGTTAGACGATAACAAATATAAGTAATGTTTAAACGTATATCTGATCCCGCATTCGACATGGATGCGCCAGTCATCAAAGTTGAATCGGTACGTGATTATCAATATTATTTGAATGATGCACGACAGCCAAATCAGCGTGGGCGAATTAAGCTGCAAGTTCAGGATACAAGCAGATATTTCTTACCCGCTGTATCATGTATTGAAGTAGAAGGTGAAATGCTAAAAACAGTTGATACTGAATATGGAGCTGATGTTAGAGTTTTCTTTATAAAAATAATGTCATCATGGCGTTGTTCAACAGTGCCACATATATTATCGACGGAAGAAACATTGAATCTTGCCTGGAAAACGCCGACGTTGCCACGACGATATTAGGTATAGCAATATATTCCGATGAACATTCAAAATCAACTGGTCCGTCAATGATGTTTGTGAAGGATACTTCTGACCACTCTGACAACAGACATTATGATATAAGACGACCAAGAAACAATGACGGTGCTGCTGACGCTGATGTGGAAAACATGATAATTAGCGTTAATCCATAATTCATCTTAGGATTATTAACGGGTCGATCAATGCTAAAAGAGGGACACAGAAGATTTTCATGTGCAATTCCACTGTCACATATCTTTGGATTTTGCAGAAATGTCAGAAAGGTCATTTTGGAAGCCAAGCATACATGTATACTTGTAAGAAAGGCTACCGACGATGATGCAATCTGGCGCTTTATCGGAGATGCAGCTAAAGTAATACTGACAAAACTTCCGTTGTGGATGCCAACAATGACACCATCACTCGCTGAAGAACAACGGTTGCCCTCCTTTATGGACACGGGTGGTAAATCATCATTATCATAGTTGACGATGATCACAGATAGTGTTCAAAGTAACACTAATGGTTTATTCACATGGCAGATAGCATCACAGTAAGGTGTCTGCATCGCGACATATATTTGTTGCTTTCGAAGATGCTGCACGAGTAAACTCACAAACACGCAGTACATTGATATTTGTCAAACTTGGTGTTACTTAAGTTCCACTGAGAATAAATGGGCATCAAGAACCATCCGAAGATATATTATTGAATTTGAGAATAATCAGGTAGCAGGTGCAATCATCGTTGGATGACGTTCATGGGACGTGATCAAAATGTTGATTCTGGTCTACATATATCACAACTAGAATTTACTTCGCTGTATCCGATATATTATTTTTCGCTGGAACACCTGGATTTATTTAGGCAATCTGTCGTTGATATACACTTTCGAGTTCGTGTGGCAAGAGGAGCTATTGCTAATTACAGAGCAATCGTTGTTATACTCTCAGACAAAATAGTGTTGCTTGAAGGTGTTGGTGGTCGAATGAGAGTCATTCATGCCCCAGTGGAAAACATGTAATTAAATCACTCATATTATAATGTCATATGATCATGTTAGTGATACTCTAACTCCTGGTCAGAGTAAAAGGTTACAATCAGTAAAAAATTCGCAGTTGGTCCAAAAAAACTATCACTGACAAAACGTCAACTCAGGCATTTCAACGATGCCAAACGATCAACGACTGGTGTACGACTTAATCTTTCTGCGGATGCCATTAAAGACACGGCCAAGACGGGTGGTATATTTCCACTTCTTGCAGATATACCAGCGCTGTTAGACACTGTAGCCCCAGGTGTTGCAAAAGCAGTTGCACTTGGTGCTGTTGAAACTGCTGCTGGGATGGCATTAAAGAAAGCATCAGGTCACGGACTAAAGACTTCCAAAATAAAAAGGGAAAGGTCTAAGACTGACAGGAACCTTTCATTCATGGTACGGTCAAGCCGCTCGCGCATCGGGTCTATGACTGTCCTTGATACTTCGCTAAACATACTTCCCATGTCCAATATTGATTTACTTGATCATGCTAAAAAAATTAAACATCAAAAACTTCAGAGGTGTTTTTTTTATGCGCGATTAATTACCAAAACAACCAAACCGTGTTGAAACCGGTATCATTAATCTCGATGGAAGTTGTGATCCATGCACTCACTGGGTTGCATACGCGATTGATCCATGTGGAGTTGTTTATTTTGATTCGTATGGGCTGGCGCCACCAAACGAATTTTTACGATATAGTGGCTTAGCTGGTGACATACCAGTCTGGTATTCAACATGGCCAACACAGACAAAAACTGGTCCGCAATATGTGGCCGTGAAGTGTTCGCTGTGCTCGACGCTGTGTCAAGGTCTCTGACACCGCCGTATAAAGTCGTGCACGAATATACAAGTAGACGACACAGTCGTCCAGCGTTTTAAACATGTCTTAGTGTAATATACAGTGGTAGATATTTACGGAAGATCTGTAAATGACTAACCCAAAGGTGACTTATCCAAATATGTAACACATAACGAGATCAAGAATGAACTCGCTGATCTTTTGCGTCTCGCAGACGTGGATCAAAATGAAGTCATTGTGTTTCAGGATCAGCAAGGACGGTTAAAGACAAGCAATATCCCGTTGACATGTATTATTCTGAAAGTTCCAGGAGGAATCAATTACATAAGAAGAATTTGAGATATTATGTATGGTGATCCCAACATGAGCAAAAACACAATTATCAGTGCGAGAGAACCAAAATCAGATAATGATGTGGCAACAAACCAAAAAAAAAATATGTGGACAGCAATTACACCACGGTCAGAACTGAGAGCAGTATATTCGTTGCTGATCGTTTTGCGATTCATCGGTGATACAATCATTGGCGATCTCAGCATGGATGATACGAAAATTACTGATCTTAGAGAATCAGAAGCAAACGACGGCGCTGCAATGAAGAAATACGTCGAAAACAGCAACATTCCGATGATGACTTCGTTAATGACTATGAATGATGGATTGAACAGTTTAGATCTGAATATGCTAATCATGTGACCGCATTTGTAATCATTAATGAATTTTTGGGGAAACCAAAAGTCATTGATATCAGGCTCTCCGACATGTAAAAGATTACCGATGACATTAAAGAAATTACCGATAATACACCCCCTGTATATGCAGTAGCGTTTGCATCATTATCATGGACACCAATTAAAAAAATCATCAAACATCGCGCTAAGGTTACTGGCATGTACATGTTCTGCATCTGTGTTAGCGATATTGGAGAAAATCGACGAGGGAACATTCGTGCTGGAAACCGAAGGAAAAAAAAAACATCGACGCGTTGTTGTACTACTGGTGTATTGAATTCGTCGCCAATATGCCGCCTTCTTAGAGTATTCATGTTACATAGTAATAATGAACTCCCCCATTCGACGTTCAACGTGATGTTTCAGCGCATCAGTGCAGATACGAGCAAGTATATGTTCGTGGCGTACCAAACTGAAAAATATCATCGACGATTAAACAGTAAAACAAAAAAGGTACCGCAGGCGTGTCGTTGTTACCGACACAATTGTATATTCTGCATACGCGGTCATCGCTGGAACAGTAACAGTCATCGGCTCATTATCAACGTCATACGTGAGAGCACTAGTAATATGAATTGGTGTTTCAGTTGCAACAGGTGGTATTCTTAATATCATCGCAAAACAAAATGTCCACGTGCGGGGTTGATAAATTACACGAATATACAATAAAGTAGCACCAAATTTATCTTCGTTGAGGTTATCAGGTCTCAACGATGGAATAATATCAGATCAGGAATTCACAGAAATGATTAAGATTTACCATGAGGCCCTGACTGTGTCAGGAGACAATATAGAATCTACGTCATCGCCTATCAGATCTCCGATTTGAAAAATCGAGATTTAAATAACAATGTCACAAGAATTACTACAACAGAGGGTTGCTAATACAACTCCAAAAACTGCGATGATATCAGAGAGCTCACGGCAATTCCAGCCAGCGAACTAGCACTAGCACAATTGCGAGTGTTTCACAGCTGGCCAAATATTAGATCAAGGTCATTTGGACGGTTGCAAGCAAATAATTCATTGGTATTTGCGTACAAAAATAAATCTGATGGAACATAAGTCTGGTAAGTTGTGAGTATACCCACGGGTAATTATCAAATATAACAGATTAATGACGAATTCCAGAGCAGAATTAAATTCGTCGATCAGAACTGTGATAGGTTGGCTAGAGATAGCACTTGTTCATCAGGGACCACTGGAACCTCAACTCGATGATTACACTTTAGACAAAAAAGAATTTTTTGGAGTATCCGATGTAAATTATGGCGACCCTACTTATATGTGGTTGTATGTAAGCGAGAGTTTTGGCGCCTAAACCGTCTGTTGGATTTTATCATGATGGGACCATAGATATATACTGGGAGTATAACTTACCTTCTGATCCTGAGGCTGAATATCGTTTCAGTGCCATTAAAGTTTTATTTAATGATACTATTGTCCATTATGATGCTAGTATAGATGAGCTACGCAAGAAATTTCCAAGTACGTAATAGAATATCCCAAAGAAAAGCTTATCGAGGAAATTACTTCACAGATAAAACGCACAAATAAAATCGAGGATGATCTTGAATCTTCCAACCGTAAACTTGTACAGTCTGTTATTGATTCATCTGGTACATACACCAATGATTTTATCGAACACTCAATCAGACAGGAGTTTTAAAGAAAATGGTAGTATCTGAGGCTGATTTATCAAAATTTAAATTTTACGGAAATCTGATCAAAATCAGTGATATTATCTCTAAATATTTTCCACAAATCGTTGCCGCCTGGAGAAAAATATCCCCACCCCACCGGCAAACATCCTCTAGTACAACATTGATCCATACGGTGGAGGTCGTCATATTTCACCAGGTGTTTTTAATATCATAACAACGACAGCAGTTAATCTGGTATGTGATGCAATCGATATTAGCTATCAGGTAGATCTCGAAAAATCCAGTCAGGACCAGCAAGGATATATTTTATATTCATTTACACCTCAAGCTCCACCTGGATTTGTAAATGAGTTAGAACATGATAATCTAGTTTATCTATTATGTCATAATCCACTGTTGTCACGGATTCATTTCAAACTTACTGACCAACGCGGATTTCTTCTTGATTTAAGAGGAGAATATTTGACAATAAGTTTATATGCGAGATCGCAGAGCGTCATCCTGACAAAATCAGAATTTTGTAAAATCTTTTTCAGAGTCTGCCTTGACAGAGTCAAGGAATAATTATTTGTGTGGTATTATATAATGTACCAACACACGAGAGTTTTTGTATACAATAAGGAGGTAATCGAATGTGCCATCAGAACTATCTTGACACTTGACACACGGAAAAGTTTAGTGTATATATACTTATTGATGATTAGGGCGATGCAGAGTTCTGGTTAACGCAGGAACAGTTAACTGAGCTGTTGCGAGAACATATTATTACAGGTGTATGTGTTAGAGATCAAATTCTGAATTATGCACATTCTTGCCTTAAACCGTCCAAGCTAGAGGAAATTCTCTCCGGGTTGTAACTAAATAACTCTCCGACAAAACTATTATAAGCAGAATAATAATATTAAAAAATCAGAATAAAAATTATATTTTCTCTGTTAAGTCTGAAATATTGTTTTACCTGTTCTTTGATCAATTTTGTCACAATTTCTATGAAATTGGGTTAAAAAATTGTTTTTCAGACAGATTTCGAAAAGAAAAATCTTTGGAAAGTTTATCAAAAATCGGGTAAAAAAACAAAATATTTCTCTTGATGTTACAAAAATAAAACTGACCAGCCACAGATCAAGTTTCATTAAAAAAATAGAATTCTTAGAAGGAATTCCTAATACCCAATGATTTCGTCATCCACTGTGTCGCAACTTTCACTTGTGTATCATCAGCGGTCGTCAACGACTGTGTCATTGACTGCTGGGGAAATTTTACAAACCGGTCTTCAGCTGGTAATGTATTTCTACATTGGTATCTTCGTTCCTGCAGTGATTCAAAATCATAAAAAAACTTTTCAGGATCTAGTTGATCTGAAGTTTGGATACCATCATGTAATTTTTGAATTGCAGAAATAATCGCATTAATATTTTCCGAATTCATTATATAATAAATATATATTAAATTGAAGAAAAAAATATATGTATTCCTCAACCTGCAATGCATTTAGGACGGCACAACGCATAATCTTAACTAACTTAATTCTACATGTAATGCTGGCACCCCTAATTGCGGGAATGCATAGATCTCCACTTTGTCTCACTTACAGTACTAAAGTTCTCATTGGCCAATCTTTATCACAACAGTGCCGCTGTTTCATGAGATTTATTTTCATTGTCAGAGATATTTACTTACAGTGGTGAAGTTATCTCTGTATTTACATATATTCATCTATTTACATGTTTACTTACATGTATTTGCATCTATTTACATGTAGAATTAAGTTAGTTAAGATTATATGTTGTGCCGTCCTAAACAAACTCTTGGTTGAGGAATGCAAATATATTACATGTACACATACACACATAAATACCAGGGGCCTTCTCTATGTTCACCAGATTTCTGCAACCCTCCCACGATCAACCCTGGGGGGTGCAAAATAGGACCCAACACGTGGTGACATGGTGGGAAGGTGTACATTTGTCTGTTGAAGTTCGAGGAAAAATATCGTAGCGATATGACTGAACAATTGCTAAAGTTACTTTCAAAATCCAAATCACACACACACACACACACACACACACACACACACACTTCTTTAATGAACTTGTAAGATGCACTCAAACAATACAGCAATGTTAGTTTATCGTCACATTTGTGACAGTTCATTCATTTGGCAGGCCTGCAAAACTACTTCAAACTTCACCAAATTACTTAAGTATGCTTTGTGAGTCAATGGCCTGGCTATTGTTTGACATTTCTAAATAAACCACTACAAGCATTTCTTTAGTACAGATATATTCACTACTCTACTCTTGTTGTCAGTACAGATCATTGTTGTGAAGAATTTCAATACAGAACATTTTGTTGATATAGTAAAACAAGCGTGTCTGTAGACAGTATTGATCGAAAATGTAGATTTATTTATTAAACTGAGAGGCACAGTCTCAATACGATCAGTAATTTGTATTCAGTTACAATCATAGACAAAGAAAACCAAATAATCTTCACACAGAGAACTGATTATCGATCGAAAACATATTAGCTCGTAGTGTATGTATATTGATCGCTACGATAGGCTTGCCTAAATAAGTAAACCCATTTTCCTTTCTATTATCACGACAGAGTTTCATCAAAGGCTGGTGTTTTTGTCCTGTCGGAAACCCTTTGGGATACTTCCATCCGGAAGAAACTCTACCCCTCTCAAATGATTAGCGCATTCCCGCGGACAAAATTAACGGACAACGGTCACTTATGGGCTAAATATGTCATGGGGGTAGAGGAGAGAACGGGTGGAAAGGCCCCAAAGGTGACAATAAAGGCAAAACTTAGAGTCTGATACTACTACCTGGGAGCAACCATTTTGATTAATGTATATTTAGATCATGTACATGTTCCACAATCATAAGACCCAAGAAGATCCAGTAATACTAAATTGTCATCAGGCGGAAGAAATTGACGATGACCCCATTCTTCGTGAAGAAGTAGAAATTACAGTTGGGTTACTAAAGAAAGGAAAGTCAGCCACCGTTTTCAACATACCAGCAGAGCTCATTCAAGCAGGAGGGGAAGAGATAGTCACATTCCTGAGAACAACCTGCAGCAAGATATGGCAGACATGAGAATGGCACAACACATGGACTCAATCCTTGGTCATCGTGCTGCCCAAGAAAGGAAACCTACAGCTATGCTGAAACTACAGAACCATTCAGTCTGATCAGTCACCCGAGGCAAATTCATGCAGAAGATAATTCTCAACAGACTAAAGCCTCAAGCAGAGAAAATTATTGCTGAAGAGCTGGCAGGCTTCCAAGCAGGATGGAGCACCACAGAACAAATCTTCAGTCTCAGGCTCCTTTGAGAGAAATACCTTCAGCATCAGCAGAATCTATACCACGTCTTTATGATTTCAAAAAGGCCTTTGATAGGGTATGGCATGCGGGCTTATGGGCAACTATGAGAAACAACATCAGCTCAAACCTGATGATGCAGGTTGTTTATCACCTCTATGACAAAGCCACCAGTGCTGTCCTCGTCAATGGCAGAAGAGGAGATTGGTTTTGAACAGTTGGAGTCAGATAGGGATGTATACTTTCACCTACACTCTTCAACATTTTCCTGGAAAGGATCGTGGAGGACGCCTTGCGTGACCACAAGGGCACTGTCAGCATCGGATAAAGAACAATCACCAGCCTTCGCTTCGCAGATGATATTGATGGTTTAGCAGGAGAGGAAAAAGAACCGGCTGACTTGGTCGAGAGCATCGACACAACCTCTACAGCATACGGTATGGAGATTAGCGCTGAAAAAACCAAACTGATGACAAACAACACCAACGGCATCAGTGCAGAAATAAAGGTCAGTGGACAGAAGCTGGAAAGAGTCACAAGCTTCAGGTACTTGGGATCAGTTATCATAGATGAGGGCTCCAAACCACAAATACTTTGCAGGATGGCTAAGACAACAGCAGCAAAAACAAGGTGGTTGAGATCAATATGGAAATATACCAACATTGCTTTTGGTTCCAAAATAAGGCTGATGCGATCGATTGTCATATCCGTCTTTCTGTATGCTTGGGAATTATGGACGCTCACATCAGATCAGCAAAGGATGATTCAAGCCTTCGAAATAAGATGCTACCGCAAGATCTTGGGCATCTCATACATTGACCATGTAACGAACGAAGAAGTCCACAACAGGATCCAACTAGTCATCGGATCCTATGTAGACCTCTTGACCACTGTAAAAAGGCGTAAACTGAAGTGATACGGTCATGTATCGGAATCATCTGGACTGCCAAATACAATCTTGCAAGGTACCGTGCGAGGGTGCAGAAGAAGAGGCAGACAGAAAAAGAGGTGAGAAGAAAAAATTAAGGAGTGGACAGGCATGGGATTTGGAGATTATCAAAGGGCAGTAGAGAACAGGAAAAGATGGAGAGAATTGGTTGTAAAGTCAACTGTGGTGCCCCAACGACCTCTTGGCTTAAGGGTTTGATGATGATGATGATGATGATGATGATGATGATAAGATCATGTATAGTTTCCACAAGCACAATATCCTAAGAAATTTCAGACAGAGATCAAAGTAACATCGATGTATGCCAACATTCTCTCCATTATTCGCCTTACACCTGCCATTCTCTCAGAAGTACATAATATCAGTAGAGAGCACCTTAAACTGTATCGATGAGACTCCTGGACAATCTGTCATATACCACCTCGATAAGTCCCACATTGGGGTGAGTGATCCGGAGTCTCGCCGTGGTTTTGAGCCAGAAAAGTTGCCTGTCGTACCACATAATACACAATTACTTCCGAAAGGCATTATCACCCAGCGAGAACAAATTCTTCCCCCGTAATATTTTCTACTATGACATTTTGCGTTATGGTTAAATGTAACACTCTTTTTCGATCTCTTGTTTTAAGATGTCTATCACGCCGCGTGCTTTGGTTTTGAGTAGCAAGGATAGATCGGTTTCTAATGGACTGCCAAGCAGTACACTATCCTGAATATTCGCTCACGATTTTGTTGCCGCCGTCTTTTCCTGTTCAACTCGTTTTTATTACGAAAGGTGGCGACTGGGCTTGTATACGGAGAGACGTCACGCTGAGATTGTGGAACGCATTGCTCTCTTTGCTACCATGACAGATTTCCGCTTGGCTCGTCGTCTGTCAGATTCGAACAGAGGGGCTTGATCGAGACTCCTTAGGTCCAGTGTTGGTTTCTGCCTGGGAGCTGGTATGGATTTCTGATGCCTTTGGACCGACGTGGGTCGCCCGTCCTGCTGTCAGCAAGCTGGGGTTGCCTGCTTAGCTCGGTCGGCTATGGTATTTATAATACAGAGCCTTTCTATCAATGGAAACTTGTCGCTGGTTGTTGGATAGTGAGGTCACTCCGCTATAGCGACCCCGATGTTCTGTTTAGTATGCTATGGTATTGTTACGCGCACACGGGTATTTACTTGACCGAGCGGTTGTCAAACCCTGGCGCGATTCTCGCTAGAAATCATAAGTTTCCCCGACTTTCCAAAGACTTCCATACAACCTCAGTTGTAAATCAGAAAGCCCGACGTGTCCATTCTATACCTAAATTTTCCTCTAATTAATGCAAGACCACAGATAAACCAAACTGCCAACTATCTATCAACCGTACATCTGCGTGTTTTGACTTCATTATGTTTCCGTACCACCAACCGTTCACGCCTTAGAACATATACGAGTACTCCCTAACAATGGGAACTATTTTAACTCCGCCACCTTAGGCCAGTCAATGTATGCTTTCCAGGCACATTTCGCCGATATAACTGCACCATATTCGCCCACATGGCGACATAAACGGTGTCTGTCAAGTCCCTTTTTATTTATTCCCTTGTGTAATTTACCGGTTTAATACCGTAAGTACTGTCCTTGCAGTTACGCTACCAATGTATACCACTAGATTTTAATATGTACTATTTTACGACAGGGACATTCATTCGGTTTTGGTCGGAATTCACTACTAGTGAACCGGGACATCATGGAAACACACTAACACTTCACTCCGTGACGTTTGCTCCTATTCATTAGCTCATTAGTTCGGACTAGGAATATTTCCATGGCGCCGAATTCCAATAATCAAACAAAGTAATCACACAAATCTAAGAATTGCTTAAAACGGGGCACTACAACCAAGTGCACATACTCTAAATTTACTACATTATCTAGCTTTACTTACAATGTGAATTTATCCTCGTCACTGGTTACACATAAATATGTTCTTGTTCCAGCCCTAACTAAATAGAGACGTTTGACGCTATGCGTGAACTTGAGCAAGGGTGAGCTTTATTATGCTCATGGTTGTAGTGATCAAGCGTGGTTGTTTTTTTTTTTGGGGGGGGCGGGGGTTTTGGCAATCTTTTTTCACAACTCGTATCGTTTATACAATTTTACACTGTTTATTTGCTTCATTTTGGAAAAGTCGTGAACTTATAAGTTTTCTTTTTTAATGTTATTTGAAACAATGAACGCCATTAAATGTTATCAAGAACGCTCATCATGCTTTATATCCACCATACACCTCTCCTTCACCATCGTTTCCTCAAATATGCACAGTAATCAAGATGCAGTGTCAGACATAAACAGCAAGCTTGGATATGTTATCTCTGAAATAGTTCAGATAGATAATATTAGAGATATGTTGAGATAAAGGGGGTTATCTAGAGTACCAAGTTAATGCAGTTATGATAAAAGTGGTGAACTAGAGCAGAATCTCTTAAATCAAAGGAGTGATGTTCTCAGCACAAGAGGTCAAGTTATGGAACTGTACAGCGTAAATGCAGATTTTCGAGAGGGTGTCGGCGATCTCATTATCAGATCAATGAGGGACAATTTATTATTCTTTGGTTTGCCTGAGACTCTCCAGGAGGTCCCCAATCAGACGATGGCCACGGTGCACGATTTCTAATGCGATCAATATAAAAATACACCGTGCTCACCACTTGGAAAGACCGAAAAGGGGCGAAATTCGTACCGTTGAAGCTAAATTTAACTATTACCCAGTTAGAGAGAGAATGTCAGCGGCAAGAAAAGAGAAGCCGACTGACATTCTTTACAGCACAGATACTGTTGGACGTATAACAAGCGAGAAAGGCCCTGAAAAAATGATTTGGTGAGTGCCAAACGAGAGAACAAAGTGACCTTTTGGAAGAGAAAATATCTATATAGATGACCTAAGGCGCCCCCTTATTAGCAACCACCCACACATCAGCTAACAGCCAAAACCTGCACAAGCCCCCCCCCCCATTTCCAGGCATTTTCGCACAACTCTTAAAGGAGCACTACTGCAAATGTATGCTGTTTTTTTTTTAAATACAGTTTCAGAAAACTCGAAAGGAGTGTTGTCATTCTAAAAACACAACTTTCTGCTCATAAAGTACATGTCTGACATTTGGACCGGCATAGATAATCTAAGTCAAACTTCCAGATTTCAAAAACGGCCACGTCGGTTTTGGATTCTGTAAACAGAGTACATGAATAATGCCTACATATCGAACAGCTGCGGCTGTTACCGTAGAAGCTCATGATTCCATGTAAACATTATGAGTATCGAAGACGCACATCCCAGAAGAAGAATTTTTTTTTTATTTTATTTTAAATCTGGCAATACATATGGGATTATTTGATCAGGAAGACACAGAAAGAAGAAATATAAGACACGACAAAAGATCCATTGGAGTTACACACTTCCAACTTGTATCGAAACTGGCTTACACTAAATTGATATAAGAGAACAAGGGGCGTATCAAAACCCTTATACAAACGCTAGATTAGTGATCTCGATAGTACCATGATTTCCAGTCGATGCTTGCAGCAAATATAAATCACAATGATCGAGACATGGATGTGCATTAAATATGATGAATAAAGCTATCGTTACTGGAAATTAGCGTCGAGAGTGAAGGTGTTAATATATACTTTCATCCTGTTGACTTTCAACTGAGTACATAACTGCATTGCATGCTATCTACGTAACAAGATGTCATTAATATTGATTGATTCAAAGTACTTTTACTGTTAAATCAGAATTAAGTTGCTTTACTCAACATTTTTTTACTGTGCATTGTATTGACTGCAGATTCAGTAAGGTATCATACTTAATGAATTTGTTTTAGTTTTATTCCTTATTCATTATCTTCTTTTTTTTTGAGGTATCACATCACGTTAATGACATTTAAAACCATTCTTTAACAGAATTAGTCAAACCGGCTAAGCAGAGGCCTACCAATTATTCTTCTGTATTAGAATCAAAAATCATTTTGTCGGTTTAGACTTATTGTGAAAAAAAGCTTACACTGATAGAAGTGTAACTACTATGGCGAAGGATTCTATGTATATATTTTATCCTGAGCAGACCTATACTTTACTTACAGTGGTTCCAAAGAATGGGTTTAGTTGCTGTTAAGAAAAAGTCCCATATAGTTTGTGTTCTTGGAAAGAGGAGAGCATATTTTATATGAATATTTGCATGTAAAACATTGTTGTATAGATTTTAATTCAGGATCTTAAAATTATCAGCTGAAGGGAAGAAATACAATTTTCTTGGTAGCCAACACTGTAGACTGAATACCTAGCAAAGCAAGGAATTAGGCCATGACAAATATCATGAAATCACCTACAGACAGTTTCATACAAAAACCACAAAATTTAAAAGCTCTCTCTTTTTGGAATTATCAACCTTTAGGAAATGGTTATGATAATAATAATAATAATAATAACAACATTTAAGTTGGCGGTATATTGCATTTACTTTGTCCAAGTCTATGCATCCGTCCATATCTACGGATCCATACGTTATTATGGATCCGTCGGTATCTGCGGATCCATCTGTGTCTATAAATCCGTCCATATCTGTGGATCCATCTATCTTATGACAAAACTCCTCTAAAGCTTCACTTATCGACATTAAACTTGTACTGTGTGTGAATTTGGGATGATTTTGTTTGTGTCTCATCCTTTAATTATTTTCTTTTAAAAGATAGAGAGAGAGAGAGGTTACCACGTAAACTTTCAGTCGGTAACACTTCTAGATGCCACCCACTATCCCAGTACACGAAAAACTACTTGCTTTATCTACTGCTCTAAAACTGCTATAATTAAAGGCGAATACATTGCTATGTATTAAAACTGTTTCATCTCATCGGCGACACCAGTACGTGGTCGTTTATTATGACATAACTTAATCTGAAAGCATCAACATCCACTCTCACGCTGTAGAGTAATTTTGTTTGTCGCGTGATCATTATTGCATAATCAAGCTCAGTTTGTAGGCGAGGTAACTCCTAGGTACGTCAAAATTTGGCCGTCTTTAAATACCATATGAAGCCTTATTAAATCGAATATAAGCTTAATTTCAATATTTTTCGACATTTCGAATCAAACAGAAAAAATGATAGCGGAGTTAATTTTTTGAAATCTATGAAGTAGAGCTCCTTTAAGACTTATGCACAAAGGAAACTAGTAGACAAAGAAATGCTTAGGTCGGACAAGATGATGGACTACAGATTCTGAAGGACTTTTTTATTTTGTATCAAAATATGACATTATTCGTTTATCATAAATATGGTCGAAGAAAACTTCTAAGTTAAATTGAGCAGGATATAACAACATTCATTGTTATAAGGAAGTTAATATTCATAAAAAAGCAAGACAAAATAGTGGAGGGCTTGTAGTTTATTATCGAGGAAAGCTGAAAAATAATATCAAGCTAATACATTGAAAAGGGGATATTTGTACTTGGTGCAAATTAGATAAAGTTGCTTGTAATCTTCAAAAAGGCATCCCTTTGTTTCCTTTACTTGTCTTCTGGGGGATCAACAATATATAACTTGTTAACCACACATATTTTTCATGAAATACATAGTGATATTGTTATGCATATCTATATTGTGCATATTTTTTCATAATAATAGCTTTTGCAACTTTTATTCAGTTAATAACAATAATAATGCTAAAACTCCTATGATGATCAATGTTTTGTATTTTAAGGATAAGGCGAATCATGTATAGTGCGTATGATGTTTCATAAGTTTCAAGGTTGAGTCATACTAATATGTGCAAGTAAACATCACGTGATCCAACAAGGACAATAGTTCTTGGAATGAAGGTCATGCGATAACTAAGAGAGGCAAATGACCTATATTCTCATTAGCTAGAACACTCTACGTGACTATTGTTGACTACAATGAATATTTTGATATACGATCGCTCCGGTGACCTAGTGGTTAGAGCGTCCGCCTTGGGTGCTGGAGGTAGCGGGTTCAAGTCCAGGCCGACTCTTACCAAAGATTTACAAACATATCACTAACAGCTGCCTTGTTATGCGCTCAGCATTAAGATTTTAGTGTTAGGACGGGTCGGCCTTGTGCCAGGATAATGTGACTGGGTGGGACATGATACTACATGTCTGCGGCATGACGCTTCAGTGCTAGACATCACACTATAAACTGCCCCACTGCAGACATCGTAACAATATGACTGAAAAATTGTTAAAGCTACGGTAAAAATCCAAACCACACACATCACACATTTTGAAATACCATATGATTAGTTCAAATGCATTGTATTCTATCATAGATATTGTGTGTTAATTTTCAAAACAAAAGGAATATTAATCGGAATCATTCATTCTTAATAATATTGTTACTCATAGTGTATCCAGGGCCAGATTATCAACAGGGAAAAGAGGGCTTTAATCCGGCCCTAACTGTATCGTCTATCTGTAATACTCATCCAACATGAGGGAGGGGGCATCCGGGGATATATCCCGGGGGCAAGGGCCCGTAAAGGGGCTCAGACCGAACAACACTTTTAATTTTCATGAAAGAAAATTTTTTTTTGAACAAGAACTCGGAGAAGCCCGGGTGCGTCTTACCCCAGGGCCCGCGATCGCTCTCTACGGCCTTGATCCTTAGGACAAATTGTGTATAATTTATAAGGAAAAACAATCGTGATTAAATTGTTACGTGTCTAGGCTCTTATAAAACGTAACAGAAAAGTGTCAAGACAACAAGCTTTGTAAAATTTAACAAAAAATTCATTTCCCTAAAAAAACAAGGTAACAGTGAGAACAGGAACATGCTATTTTATGAATCAAATAAAAAATGAATCCAGGAATTAATAAAAAGAAGTCATATTATTAAAAAGTCCTAAATGAATCTGAGTTCGAGCCCCGATGAAATTCAAAATAGAAGGCGATGACGTCTGTTGCAACCTTCAAAGTGTCGTTGTTGATTTTTGAATCACAAAAAAGAGAATCCAGTTTTGAATTCCGAATAAATTTCAATGAATGACTTTGTCCAAGAATTATGTATGAGCACTTATATATTTTCAGGGAAACGAATCAATTTTATTCCATAAATAACATTTCAACTCAAACTGGTCATAACAAAACACCTTTAAGTGTCAATGGTTTAGAGCCCGAATGTCCAAATTCTATCCAGAAAACAGTTATACACTAATTTAAGACGCAAAACAGATTCCCGTATGAGGGTCACATGGTCAACCTTCCAGAACAAGATAAAAGCTTTTTGCATGCCCAACATCACGTACTCCCAGTATTGCCTTAACTGAAATAAACGGTTCTTACTTTGGGAAAGAATAATAATAATAATAATAATAATAATAAAAAGTTACTTACCAGAATCCTTACTGGTTCTGAATCAAGGTCAGGAACTGGGTCAGCATTAGATACAGTGTTTCTATATTATAACAGTCAGGTCAAACAGAACTGAAATGAATTTCTATATAAAAAAAAGTCAAACCCAGTAGACAACGTTACCTTATAATAGCATGTAATGGAATATTTAACAAAAAATTAAACTAACAAACAAATAACTAAATTACATATACGTAACAAAATATAGTAATACAATATTTAATTAGCAATGGATAATTGGACGTTGATTAATGTTGACTGCTAACAAAATTAAATTGGATACATCACCTGGTACCGAGCCAGAATACAAGCTTGCCAAGACCACACAGAAAATGTATGCTTGAATGTAGAAATAAACAAACTGAAGAATAAAATCCTTACAAGTAAACTCACAATCATTAAAAGCTTTTTTAAAGATTTTATGAACAGAAGTCGGTCAGACATAACCGCTATGTTATGTTTATTGTTACCGCATCCAAGAGTATCAGTCTGCACATGAAATGCGTCTTCAAACAAATGATTTAATTTTTTTTCATATGGACAGTGTGATTATTTTCATAAAATACAGAATTTGATGCATCATATGTACAAGCTAGGTTTGTAAAACGTCGCTGTCCCAAAATTATTGTCAAATTTAAGAACTACTTTTATTTAGTTAGTAATGCAGCTATTAATCACAATGACACGGAATGAAGAAAACCCATGCAAGTCGACGGCATTTGCTTTAATATATATATATATATATATATATATATATATATATATATATATATATATATATATATATATATATATATATATATATATATATATAAGAAAATCTACGTGTTTTAAGTAGACCTACCTAAATACTTAACTCGTGAATTTTAATGTTTTGCATTCTCACTATGTCAAAAAAACGAAGATATCGTCTATGTATTAGCACGATTCTATTTTATATTAATGTAGGTTTTATTGTGTCCAGTTTCTGAAATAAATGGTGGGGTTTTTTCTTGAAAAACTTGAAACAGTGTCTCCTTGTATATAGCGACCTCACTGTTGGCATAGTCTTTAATGCTCGTAGACGAGTTCGTAGAAACAAAATAAAATAAAGGGGGGGGGGTAATTTTTAGGTAGATTAATCAATGTTCGCAGACTAAAAAGAATAGTCTCAACGATTAAAGATCTAAAGGAATAACCATGACTTCGGTCACTTTATCTTGAAATGGCAAAAGTAATTACATGTAAATGACTTGTGTTGTTAACCATTTTTTTCTTCAGAAACGTAATTTGTTCCACATTTCATTAATTCCTTCTTTAATTTTGCTCTTTTTCTTCTTATTTTTCTTTTGTTTATTTTTTTAAGCAATCGTTTTTCAACTGTTTCCATACTGAAATGTTTCAGGGCGTTCAATCTGAGATGTAGTTGTGCTTAACACGGGTTTCACAAGAAAGAAATAAAGAAAGAATTAAATATGCTATTGTCTATGTTTGACCGTTTGTCCGCGAACATTAGGAAACAGTCGAAAGAGGCATACTCGAGTCACTAAATGCCAGTTTTATAAGTCTCTATATCTGCTTATATTGATGGCTTAAGAGGAGATGAAAAAGAACTGGCTGACTTGGTCGAGCGCATTGACACAACCTCAACAGCATACGGTATGGAGATTAGCACCGAGAAAACCAAACTGATGACAAGCAACACCAACGGCATCAGTGCATAAATAAAGGTCAGTGGGCAGAAGCTGGAAAGAGTCACAAGCTTCAAGTACTTGGGATCAATTATCACAGATGAGGGCTCCAACCAGAACTACTTTGCAGGATCGCACGGACAACAGCAGCAATAACAAGGTTGAGACCAATCTGGAAATATACCAACATTGCTTTTGGTTCCAAAATAAGGCTGATGCGCTCGATTGTCATGTCCATCTTTCTGTATGGTTGTGAAACATGAACGCTCACATCAGATCTACAAAGAAGGATTCAAACCTTCAAAATGAGATGCTACCACAAGATCTTGGGCATCTCATACATTATACATCCAACGAGCCACCGGATCACATGAAGACCTCTTGACCACTGTAATAAAGTGTAAACTGAAGTGATACGGCCATGTCTCAAAATCAACTGGACAGGCAAAAACAATATTGCAAGGCACAGTGCTAGGGTGCGGGAGAAGAGGCAGACGGAAAAAGAGGTGGGAAGACAACATTAAGGAGTGGGCAGGCATGGGATTTCGAGATTCCCAAATGGCAGTAGATAAGAAGGAAAGACAGAGAGAAGACGTTGTAAAGTCAACTGTGGTGCCCCAACGACCTCTTGGGTTAAGGGTTTGATGATGATGATGATGATGATGATGATGATGACGACGACGACGATGATGATGAGATCTACTTACACTTATAATAGGTAGATGTAATGGGCACTCATACAAGGCCATGTTCTATCCACTAATCAAAGCACAACTCTTTGAAACACGAAATGTCAACGTTCTACCCGATATGTTACTAAAATTAATTGGACCATTCACAACTTCAAGGTCAGTCCTACAGAGATACTACATCAAATGTCATTCGGAACTACCTCTGCTATTTCTGAGAGACAAAAATACATATCGGATGTATGTGGATGAAGTAAACTACAGAAAAAATTTTTATTTTGTTCGCCGGAAATTTCCCAGCAAACAAAAACACAACAACAAACAAACAAAAATCAACAAACAATAATCTATTCTGACAACCTCAGTTGTTTCTACTTTTAGACTGACTGTCGGATTAACCGAGAGGTTACGAATGAAACAATATTTTTATTCTTCGTACCTTCTCAGTCAACCCTTGTCTTGTAAATAGCAAATATGGTTCAGTCTGGTTCTCTGTTTCGTATGCTCCCTGCGTTGCACTCCGCATTACAAATAGCGGAGTGCAACGCAGGAGCATACGAAATCGTCCAGTTATCGACATACATTCATGGTACGATCCGTAGGATTGACTTTAAAGTTGCTAATGCTTGAATGTATGCTGATAACTTCATTTGGACCACCTTGGTTTTTCACTTAACAAGGATCGAGAAAAAAGTAGCGAATGAATCAAACTATTTTTACTATTACAACCTTTTGGTCAGTCTTACAACCAGTCCAGTGGTAAAAGTAGCCGAAGTGGTCTGAAAAGATTGAGGTTTCTTTCTTCTGAGAGAAATTTCCGGCGAACAAAACGCATGATTTGGGGGGGGGGAGGGGTAAATTATTGCGCAGACGTATTACCATATTTTTCTCACAGAAAAAGCAGAGGATGTTCTGATTAAGGGTGCGCTCACCAGCTATGTACTTTTGAGAGAGTGACGTACGTAAGGTGAAGCTGTTTGCATTTGAAACATGCACAGTGGACAGAATATTGGCATACCTCTATACTACTTTGATGTAATGTGACTGACATTTCTTTAAATAATGTAGTAGAAATTGTACACGCGCTAATCACACTGCTAACTAAAATGACTGCTCCCTTGTGCTAAAAGAATCAGCCTGAATTAGTCTAAGTACTCTTTCTTTAGCAGATATTAAAATAGGGAAAATGAATTTTGCTAGACTAGACAATACCACTTCTGAAAGTGCCATGAATGAATTATCAAATACATAAAATGTAAAAAAAATTATTAAAAAATGTTATCGGCTCTCTTTTTTACAATTTACCTCTGAAATTCAGGAAGTGAAAATGACCAAGTGGAGCTAGCAGGTTTTTTTTTTTTAAAGATGCACACCTGGAATAAGGCCTAACTGTATACTCTATAACCCAAATTACACCCATCAATCAAACACGAAAATAAAAGGAATTAAAAGTTCTTTGAACAATACCTTAATCTATAAAGGTCTTTTTAATTAGCCAATATAACCAGTGAGGAAACCCTGGAAAAGTCTTTTTCTTTTAAATTCTAAACCCCTACGCAAAATACGAAACTGAGGAGCACCACGTAAGTGAACATGGAATTCCATAGGTTACCAGGTCGTCTTTAACATTGATCAGGTTTCCGTTATGTCGGAGGTCTCGATTGCAATCAGACTGAGTATTTTATAAATTAACTGCAACACGGAAACTGGGGCTTACTTACACAAAACTGTTCTTAAATTATTTATTTATGCCGCACCAATCATTGCCATACTCTACAAAAGGCCATCCAACACTGATATCAAACACACCCACCCACACACACAGTGGCGCACGGAGCTAAAATGCCAAGCGGCGCGGAGGTCCGAGATGCCGCCCTCTGCCACTTGTTTTATTTAGCTATACCACTGTCAGTTATCTGAAGACAAAACCATAATCATTAAGAAAGAACCTTTTTAATCACGTTGTAATCATGTATGTCACAGTGTCAGTGTCATTTTTTAAGAGTTTATCATTATAATTTTTCAAATTTTGAATTAAAATCTCTACATAATGATAAAAAATCTAATGTATGACTTTGTGTCGTTCAGGTCACAATGTCACAATGTATTTTTGTGTGCATTTACGGCTGCAAAGTCATGAATGACTTCGTCAGATTTAATTGTTTCAGCCGTCTCCCTTTCAATGGACAGCATTGCCAAGTTGATCAGCCATGCCTCGCTCATTGTGGATCTTAAATATGTCTTATTTAGTCTGAGTTTTGAAAAGCTCCTCTCGCAGCTAGCTATGTTGAAACACATTGTTAAAAGTATACGTAGTACAATGGTAATGTCTGGATGATATCCAGCGTATCCCCACTTGACAGTCCAATGTAAAGTTCCACTGCTTCCCAGTATTTAGCTTTCTTCACATCTCTGAATGTGACGACGATACAGATGATCAGAATCAACTTCGTCGTACTGCTAAGATTCGCAGTTGCAATACGAATTTGGTCATTATCTGCATGATTCCTAAAATTAATCAAATTAGCATTGGTAGAATCCTGATTTAAATTATTTGGTTATTTAAATGTTCTGTGTAACTTGGTGGTATTGCAGCGCAAAAACGTTTGTTGACGTCATTGATATGGCTGTGGCGCCGTCAGCTGAGCCATCATTTGGTAACCTTTTATTCCGACTTCGTTCACGATCAGCTTCATTGGCACTAATAATGTTATTATCACAGATGTCATTATTGTTGTCAACTAAATACTCCGGGTCCGGTGTTGCGGATGTTGCTGCTTGAACCTGAACAGCCAAAACAGGATCATCATCCAAGTTAGGCAACTCGTACCGTCAGGCTGATTGTCAGCAGCTTTAATTGCAGGTGTAGTCGGAATAAAATATCGACGAATAGCCGCAGCGCCACCTGCCTATCTTTTTCTTTAAATTTTCTCTGCGCACCCAATATTCTGCCCCACAGTTTTTGCAGCTTGCTCTTGCTGTGACTGTTGTAATACGGTTAATGTCACAGACTGAAAAGCTAGTATCTGAGTATTCCGATAAGATTATTTTTGTAAATAACTAATATAGTTAAAATAATTTTAATTTTATAATCACTGCACCCAAAATTACCCACGACTCTAAGCCATAAGTGTTACTGGTCCGTATCAACCTTTATATCTGACTAAAAAAAAGTACATATGAGTGTCGAATTTATCCTTAACAATGAAGTACACACTAATGTCGAATTTGTCCTTAACACTGAAGTACATGCTAATGTCGAGTTTGTCCTTAACATTTAAGTACACACTAATGTCGAATTTGTCCTTAACACTGAAGTACACGCTAATGTCGAATTTGTCCTTAACATTGAAGTACACACTAATGTCGAATTTGTTCTTTGCACTGAAGTACACGCTAATGTCGAATTTGTCCTTAACATTTAAGTACACACTAATGTCGAATTTGTCCTTAACATTTAAGTACACGCTAATGTCGAATTTGTCCTTAGCGCTGAAGTAGACACTAATGTCGAATTTGTCCTTAACATTTAAGTACACGCTAATGTCGAATTTGTCCTTAGCGCTGAAGTAGACACTAATGTCGAATTTGTCCTTAACATTTAAGTACACACTAATGTCGAATTTGTCCTTAACATTGAAGTACACACTAATGTCGAATTTGTCCTTAACATTTAAGTACACGCTAATGTCGAATTTGTCCTTAACATTGAATTACACACTAATGTCGAATTTGTCCTTAACATTGAAGTACACACTAATGTCGAATTTGTCCTTAACATTGAAGTACACACTAATGTCGAATTTGTCCTTAACAGTGAAGTACACGCTAATGTCGAATTTGTCCTTAACATTTAAGAACACACTAATGTCGAATTTGTCCTTAACATTGAAGTACACACTAATGTCGAATTTGTCCTTAACATTGAATTACACACTAATGTCGAATTTGTCCTTAACATTGAAGTACACACTAATGTCGAATTTGTCCTTAACATTTAAGTACACACTAATGTCGAATTTGTCCTTAACATTTAAGTACACGCTAATGTCGAATTTGTCCTTAGCGCTGAAGTAGATACCAATGTCGAATTTGTCCTTAACATTTAAGTACACGCTAATGTCGAATTTGTCCTTAGCGCTGAAGTAGACACTAATGTCAAATTTGTCCTTAACATTTAAGTACACACTAATGTCGAATTTGTCCTTAACATTGAAGTACACACTAATGTCGAATTTGTCCTTAACATTTAAGTACACGCTAATGTCGAATTTGTCCTTAACATCGAATTACACACTAATGTCGAATTTGTCCTTAACATTGAAGTACACACTAATGTCGAATTTGTCCTTAACATTGAAGTACACACTAATGTCGAATTTGTCCTTAACAGTGAAGTACACCCTAATGTCGAATTTGTCCTTAACATTTAAGAACACACTAATGTCGAATTTGTCCTTAACATTGAAGTACACACTAATGTCGAATTTGTCCTTAACATTGAATTACACACTAATGTCGAATTTGTCCATAACATTGAATTACACACTAATGTCGAATTTGTCCTTAGCATTGAAGTACACACTAATGTCGAATTTGTCCTTAACATTTAAGTACACACTAATGTCGAATTTGTCCTTAACATTTAAGTACACGCTAATGTCGAATTTGTCCTTAACATTGAATTACACACTAATGTCGAATTTGTCCTTAACATTGAAGTACACACTAATGTCGAATTTGTCCTTAACATTGAAGTACACACTAATGTCGAATTTGTCCTTAACAGTGAAGTACACGCTAATGTCGAATTTGTCCTTAACATTTAAGAACACACTAATGTCGAATTTGTCCTTAACATTGAAGTACACACTAATGTCGAATTTGTCCTTAACATTGAATTACACACTAATGTCGAATTTGTCCTTAACATTGAAGTACACACTAATGTCGAATTTGTCCTTAACATTTAAGTACACACTAATGTCGAATTTGTCCTTAACATTTAAGTACACGCTAATGTCGAATTTGTCCTTAGCGCTGAAGTAGATACCAATGTCGAATTTGTCCTTAACATTTAAGTACACGCTAATGTCGAATTTGTCCTTAGCGCTGAAGTAGACACTAATGTCAAATTTGTCCTTAACATTTAAGTACACACTAATGTCGAATTTGTCCTTAACATTGAAGTACACACTAATGTCGAATTTGTCCTTAACATTTAAGTACACGCTAATGTCGAATTTGTCCTTAACATCGAATTACACACTAATGTCGAATTTGTCCTTAACATTGAAGTACACACTAATGTCGAATTTGTCCTTAACATTGAAGTACACACTAATGTCGAATTTGTCCTTAACAGTGAAGTACACCCTAATGTCGAATTTGTCCTTAACATTTAAGAACACACTAATGTCGAATTTGTCCTTAACATTGAAGTACACACTAATGTCGAATTTGTCCTTAACATTGAATTACACACTAATGTCGAATTTGTCCATAACATTGAATTACACACTAATGTCGAATTTGTCCTTAGCATTGAAGTACACACTAATGTCGAATTTGTCCTTAACATTTAAGTACACACTAATGTCGAATTTGTCCTTAACATTTAAGTACACGCTAATGTCGAATTTGTCCTTAACATTGAATTACACACTAATGTCGAATTTGTCCTTAACATTGAAGTACACACTAATGTCGAATTTGTCCTTTGCACTGAAGTACACGCTAATGTCGAATTTGTCCTTAACATTTAAGTACACACTAATGTCGAATTTGTCCTTAACATTTAAGTACACGCTAATGTCGAATTTGTCCTTAGCGCTGAAGTAGACACTAATGTCGAATTTGTCCTTAACATTTAAGTACACACTAATGTCGAATTTGTCCTTAACATTGAAGTACACACTAATGTCGAATTTGTCCTTAACATTTAAGTACACGCTAATGTCGAATTTGTCCTTAACATTGAATTACACACTAATGTCGAATTTGTCCTTAACATTGAAGTACACACTAATGTCGAATTTGTCCTTAACATTGAAGTACACACTAATGTCGAATTTGTCCTTAACAGTGAAGTACACCCTAATGTCGAATTTGTCCTTAACATTTAAGTACACACTAATGTCGAATTTGTCCTTAACATTGAAGTACACACTAATGTCGAATTTGTCCTTAACATTGAATTACACACTAATGTCGAATTTGTCCTTAACATTGAATTACACAGTAATGTCGAATTTGTCCTTAACATTGAAGTACACGCTAATGTCGAATTTGTCCTTAGCATTGAAGTACACACTAATGTCGAATTTGTCCTTAACATTTAAGTACACGCTAATGTCGAATTTGTCCTTAACATTTAAGTACACGCTAATGTCGAATTTGTCCTTAACATTGAATTACACACTAATGTCGAATTTGTCCTTAACATTGAAGTACACACTAATGTCGAATTTGTCCTTAACATTGAATTACACACTAATGTCGAATTTGTCCTTAACATTGAAGTACACACTAATGTCGAATTTGTCCTTAACATTGAAGTACACGCTAATGTCGAATTTGTCCTTAACATTGAATTACACACTAATGTCGAATTTGTCCTTAACATTGAAGTACACACTAATGTCGAATTTGTCCTTAACATTGAAGTACACACTAATGTCGAATTTGTCCTTAACATTGAATTACACACTAATGTCGAATTTGTCCTTAACATTGAAGTACACGCTAATGTCGAATTTGTCCTTAACATTGAAGTACACACTAATGTCGAATTTGTCCTTAACATTGAAGTACACGCTAATGTCGAATTTGTCCTTAACATTGAATTACACACTAATGTCGAATTTGTCCTTAACATTGAATTACACGCTAATGTCGAATTTGTCCTTAACATTTAAGTACACACTAATGTCGAATTTGTCCTTAATATTGAAATGCACACTAATGTCGAATTTGTCCTAAACACTGAAGTATACGCTAATGTCGAATTTGTCCTTAACATTGAAGTACACACTGATGTCGAATTTGTCCTTAACATTTAAGTACACACTAATGTCGAATTTGTCCTTAACATTTAAGTACACACTAATGTCGAATTTGTCCTTAATATTGAAGTACACACTAATGTCGAATTTGTCCTAAACACTGAAGTATACGCTAATGTCGAATTTGTCCTTAACATTGAAGTACACACTGATGTCGAATTTGTCCTTAACATTTAAGTACACACTAATGTCGAATTTGTCCTTAACATTTAAGTACACACTAATGTCGAATTTGTCCTTAACATTGAAGTACACACTAATGTCGAATTTGTCCTTAACACTGAAGTACACGCTAATGTCGAATTTGTCCTTAACATTGATGTACACATGACTTGAATTTGCCTTAGTATTAAAACCAACCAAGCGTATCATTGACCTGATCTCTGTAAACAGAGCTCATAAAAGTCACGCCGCCAAGGGCGACGTCAACAAATTTTCAAAATATTATCTTCCTTTACCCCTCCTTTCTTTTTCGTTTTCCTTTCTTTTTTCCATATTTTGTTTGTTTGCTTGTTGTCTTTACCGAAGTGCAGCCCGGGGCGATTCGCCACCATTGCCCCCTATTCGGTACGCCAGTGATCCCACGTCCCAGCTAATGTTTCATGTTGTACAAATCATTTGTTGTCATTTACAGTAGAACTTCGATTATCCGGCACCCGTTTAACCGTCAGCTTCTGTTAACCGTCAGAGCATTGTACGTCAAAATATTAAAAACAGGTACATATACATATGTAGATATTATGATTTTTTGATGACCCGGTCTATTGTATAATACTTTAAATATACATATTCTATTATCCGTCTGTTCTTATATCCATCATGGTCTCGGTCCTGCACCCTGATAAATAATCGAAGTTCTACAGTATATTATTCATTTTCCTCAATGTAGACGAATTTACGTCCAGCTGCTAGAGGTTTTGAAAGTACTGTAAACCATGCGACAATAGACCCTCATTTATCCCATTTTTCCTTTCTTCCTTATGAAAATGACTTGTTTGTTTGCTGTAGTGTTAAAGCAATTATCCATGAGATATGATGACTTGTGAACAACTATACTCCTAAATAGTGTATATCACGTAACGCGTTCGGCCAGGTAGATCAATACCTGATATTGATCGTGTTGCCATTAGTTCTCTGGTATGATGTGTACTGCGACCACAGGTGAGATCTCATACATTCTTGTACTGTAACCGATATACTTGGGATCTGTATATGTGCCTTCTAAATAAGGTGAGTTTAACCGTCCGGTATTTCATTTTTAAAAATCAATACCGAGCTTTTATATATATATATATATATATATATATATATATATATATATATATATATATATATATATATATATATATATATATGCAAAAAGGTATAGTTTCTGAGTGAACGATGGCAGACACATATGGAATCTGATTTATTTCGCTTTGAACCCACCTCCTGTAAGGATTGCTGCACTCGTACACAACGAAAATTTTAATGGAAACTATGTCATAGGAAAAGTAAGTAATGCAAGATAGGTCTTTCGTGTGGAGTAATAATTTAACGATAAAGATAATAGTTTCAGCAGTTAGTATGCACAGCGGATAGATCGGCTATTGCAAACTATGAGTTTACAGCCAAACTTGGTCCCTGGGTATATGTATTATATCTCTGGGTTAGTTCGACTCGTTCCTTTCGCTTTCTTCAGCGACGGATCTAGAAATATCGTTTAGAATTGGGGAGGGGCTCCATCCGTCCATCTCCTCCCTTAATCCGCCCTTGCGCGCTCTCTCTCTCTTCCTCCCTACAACCGTCTCTTCCTCTCTCTCTCACACACACACACACACACACACACACACCTAATTCGTAACAAATTCGTCAGCAACTCCCATATGAATGTCGCAAACGGGGTATCTTGTAATGGCGATATTCGCATATCAAACAAAAGAAATCTGTACTAAGCTGCAAGCATGATCGCAATGTTCCCATTCGGCAGACAATGCATGTAGGGCAGCTAAATTTAAGGGCAGATTTTAAAGTACGAAAATTTAGCTTTGTTGAAAGTATTATTTGTAATAAATATTTTTTTAAAAGATCTAGTTAAATTTTTCCAATTTTTTTATGTCGAAAAAGTCTTAAACTTTGTTTTCGGTGGGCGGGAGTAACTCTGATATCTTAGCTTTTGTGTTTAGTGTTTGTTTTGTGACGAAGAGTTTATTTGTAGTCTCAAACCGTTGTGAAATCTTTGTATTTTCACCGTTATCAAGATATATATATATATATATATATATATATATATATATATATATATATATATATATAAATTTACCCGAGGCTAATAACGAACAGCCAAACTTACTCCAACAGCCACCTCGGTCTGATATCCACCTTTATAAGGCAGTCGCACTTTTTAAGACCCAGCGCTATAATGTCCATCAAAAAGCAACATGCATATAACAGTCACCTTCATATTAAAACAAGTTTTCGCCACCGTTCCCGAAGGTGGCTGTTGCACATAGCTGTAACAGCAGTTCAGGCGAATGCAGTTTGTCGACAATCGTGTTTATTGTAGAGAAATCAGAGGAAATACAAGCAATCAAACAACCCAGACCCTTTATTTTACAAATAGCAAGGCGTTCTCTGACATATTTGGCTATTTATATCCACTCTTACTATAATGTATTGGTCTGAGCTCTCCGTCATAGGGCATTCACCTGGTCTGGGTATCACGTTTGTCATTTGTGTTTAAAGTAGGAGACGATCGCTGCTATTCATAAAGAAGCAACTAATATTATATTTTAATAAATGATTAAAATTTGTATGATTTTTGAGACATTAAATAGTTGATAACCCACTGTGACAAAAATAATACTAACCGTCAGTTCATTGGATCAGTGCTGTTCGCACATCGACATGTATTATATAGGATGTAATACGGTTACAAAAAATACATGGCATTTCATGATTAGTGGTATCATTTCAGCGTTTGTACAGGAAAAGTCACCAAGTATAACATCTTTTCCGGTATTATTATTGTTGCCGCTAGAATTTACGATCAAGGTTGGGGCATTGTGTGATCTAAGGGCATTGTGTTATCTAAAGCTCTTGTCTTTACAGATCACTCACACATTTCCCCTCTGTTAGCGCGAGTTCAATTCTTAGCTCGACCAATGTGGATATGTGAGAAAATATGCCAGTATCTTCCCGTCGGTGGATGATTCTTCCTAAGGTCTTTCTGGGTTCTCCCTCCAACAAATATACTTACAGCCATGTATAGCCAATCATGTGCTGAGAAATGGCGTTAAACACACACACACACACAAACACACACACACTGATACAAGTTTTTATAGAATGATGGTTACAGCTTGTTGGCTATTCAATACTCATACCGCATGCCCTATTATGTAAACTGAGAAAGAATTGTATGAACAAAGCAGTAAACGAAAGAAACCAATAACTAGAAAACCGGAAAAGTGGTCATACGACATGGGTATACCCCCTTCGCCAAAATAGTGTACTTATAAGCAAAGACTGATAATAAATACGAAAATATTAAACGAGTTCCGTCAACTATATATATATATATATATATATATATATATATATATATATATATATATATCTTCATGATAAGGTATGATTCATTGAGCAATAAGGCTGATAGACCTCTTTAATGTTATTTTTTCTTTACCCACGGCTGAATCGTGTTTATCATTTAATTCCGGCGCCCCATATGTGTGACGCAATTGGTGCTAAAAAGACACTGTTTTACTGAGATCTTCTGTTGATATAACGGTGGCCAGAATAGTGAATCGTTCCAATCGATAATGTGACCTTTATATCCTGCAACTTTGTGCTAAAATTTATCCTTTTTATCAATTAAAAAAATACCGTGTACGATATGGTTAATAGTATTTATCCATTCAAGCGATTTTTCACCTCCTGTCAGCAATGTAAAGAACGTTTGAAACAAATCTTCTACCATTCATTTGATATCAAATACGACTCATTATAATGAAGTTTGCAAAGGCCAGTGTTTTCATTATATCACTGAAATTGCATGTCACGTTTGAAGATATGTTTCACCAGTAAAGTTACCTAACATTACAGCTGAACATTAAGCCACATGGAGAATAGCGAATGTTATATGAATGTTATATGACTCTAGTTGAAAAATGTTATATGAATGTTGTATGATTCTAGTTGAAAAATGTTATATGAATGTTATATGATTCTAGTTGAAAAATGTTATATGAATGTTATATGATTCCAGTTGAAAAATGTTATATGAATGTTATATGATTCCAACTGAAAAATGTTATATGAATGTTATATGATTCCAGTTGAAAAATGTTATATGAATGTTATATGATTCCAGTTGAAAAATGTTATATGAATGTTATATGATTCCAGTTGAAAAATAACACGAATGAATTTAGTTAAATAAGAAAAGGTACAATTCAGTGTCAAACAAGGGTAATCACTCTGTCACATTTAATAGAGAAAAAAAAATGTTTAACTCAAGCTTTATCTAGGTTTTCTTAATGTTAATTCTCAAACCAAATTTAGTTGCAATGCACAAAGTCCTTCAGAAATTTTTGAGCGAAATTATTTCAAAGTTTGATGGCAAAAATGTATCAATTAAACTTGCCCTTGGACTTTTTGATACTAAGCCATACGTCAGTGTTGGTTTCAATTTGTACAGTTATTTAAAAGTTAAAAGTTCATGATACGAACATTATTGACTCAAACTTATTGAAAATCTCTTAAACGCCATATTCATTATTATTATGTTTAAGTCGATTTTCGCATCGGGTTCGCAGCGGTACGTGACTGAAGAACGCGTCCTCGCAGTATGGTATCCGACAGCAGGCCATTTCCGTACAAAATTACTTATAACCTCGGCTAATTTGCGATTGGGGGTATATATGATTTTCTGTAGAGCTAAGAATGAATGATTATTGATAAAGAACTCATAACTGGTAATTTCAATGGCCGAGTTACTTATTTTATTTCAATAATGATTCATGTATGAAAAGACTTCTTGAATGTTTCATCTGAAAATGAGTGCATATGTAAACTCCAAGTCAGCAGCATTATTTCCACGTGTTGTTTTTATGTTGGTCAGTTATTATTAAATACTCACCTCTCATGTACATAAATATTCACGAGTGTCATGCCTCCATCAACCTAGGAATGAATCAAAATTAGAAAACAGCTGTGCAAATATGTGGAACACTCTTATCTTATCCTAAAGTATGATGCCACTATATAAAACGATATAGGTGGACTTGCGTGACAATACTCACGCAAGCACGGACAGGCAGGAAAATAATCCCCAAGCTTCCATCGACAAGGTCTGGAATAAATATGATACGCAATATACATGTTCTCAGTTTGCTTTACTTAATTTATATTTGCCAATCCCTATTTATACAAGCTACATTATAGCGTCTGAGAATAAGTGTCGGTGGTGAAGAGTTTCTAACAGTCTGTGTATCTACCATATTTGCTCGTGTTTAATATACACTGGACTGCAAACAGCATTGATCATTATGTGACGGCGCCTAATGGGTCTGGCTTCACATTATTGTGTTACTTATATTTTCAAATGAACGGTTTAGGCCCCCATCTTATGGCGTATTATGCGACGGTAATTTTTTGTCTAAATTTGAAACACACAAACGCGCGCATATATATATATATATATATATATATATATATATATATATATATATATATATATATATATATATATAATCATACTAACATTGATATTAAAAGACAGCAAATCCGTAATACTTGTCGTTTTCAGGACATGACGTGAGTTTCTTAGTAACTGGTTTGGCTGTAAGTCCAAGCGAGATTTTTGTAGGCCCCCGTATCTGTCGAGCGTCCGACAACAATTTATATTTTTAAATTTCCTCTTATAAAACATGGTCCAATTTCAAATTTGCACACATTCTGCCAATCCGTCATTAAAAGGAACCCTACTGCTAAAAATAACAAATACCCCTAATGTTTTAATGACTTCTCAGAAACCGCTAAAAGGACATGATCAGATATAAGAAAACAAGTTCTGACAGGAACTCCTTCAAGTTTGCAGCAATGATGATCTTCCGATTTCAAGCATAGCCTTCGTTACTTAAAAGAGAAAAGACCATCCGTCAACATTTATTGTTTTCAACTGCCTCTTAAAACCCAACAAGGCTCATTTGGACCAGACTTTGAACTAAACTTTCTGGTATAAAATCCTTTAAGTTTTGATCAAATTATGTATATCAGACTTCAAATTCCGGCATGAATGGCTTTCAAGATGGAACACATGATGCCAAACTGCTATAATACGAGCCTGCTGTTACTAAATATAGCAAAACCTTTAATAACTTCTTAAGAAGAGCTCAAACGATTTTGATCACATCTGACAGAAAGGTTTCCGACTTGAACGTGTTTCAGATTTATGCCAATTGTACTGTTCCGCCATCAAATATGGCTGCTGTAAAAGAGTAAGAAAAAACTTACACAACTTTATATTGCTGAAAATTAAGAGAACTCTCGAACTGATTGTTTTCATAAAATATGCAATAGATAGCAATGGATACAATTTTAACAGAATACACCATACTGACACAGATTTTTTGGGCAAACACTTCTGCACTTGGCTATAAGGGAGATGTCATAGACGTGAGACCCACTTAGACCTATGGTTATTCTATGTATCGATGATTATTTTATCAACTGGCGTTGCAACTTGTTTGATTTTACTCTTTTCTCGTTTGTACTTCAGAGCTGACTGAACATGCCAAATAAAGTGGCTATCGTGACCGGTGCCAACAGAGGCATCGGGTTCGCTGTGGTACGGAGGCTACTGCACGAGTTCCACGGGGATGTGTACCTTACGGCTCGTAATACGGAGAAGGGTCAGGCCGCATGCAAGAAGCTCCAGCAAGAGGGATTGCATCCTTTGTTTCATGAACTGGACATTACACAGCCAGCTAGTATCCGAATGTTACAGGAATTTATCATAGAGAAATATGGAGGAGTGGACGTACTCGTCAATAATGCCGCGGTTCTTTTTGACAAGGACACAAAGGCCCCATTTATGAGGCAAGTAGAACAGACTATCGAGACAAATTTCAAAGGCACCCTTAACATGTGCAGGATCTTTCTGCCACTGATGAGACCCCACAGCCGCCTGATCATCATGTCCAGCGAAACGGGCATGTTGAAATATCTTGGGAAGGCTGTTCGCTTAAAGATCGACCTAAACACTATCGGACTGTATGAACTCGATAAACTTGTTGACCAGTACACTATGGCGGTAAAAGCTGGAGCTCTAAAAAATTATGGTTGGCCAGAACAACCAAGTCAAGTCATGTACACATTTCAGAACCTTATGGCAAAAGCCCTGACGCGAGAATTAAAAGACGATCCACGCAGGAATGTTCTGATCAACGCTTGCTGCCCTGGGTGGACAATGACAGATTCGACAAAATCGTACCTGGATGGAAACGGTTGTCTTGGTGACGTGAGGCCAAGGACACCCGATGAGGCGGCGGCTGATGTCGTCTGGTTAGCTATGCTACCGCCAGGCACGCCCAAACCGAATGCAGAACTTGTACAGTTCCGGAAGACGATCGACTTTATCAGTTGAAAACGAATATAGATCATATTCAAACTGTTGATTGACAGTAAGAAGAATACTGCATTTTCGTACATGAGCACTTCTTAAATGATCCATTGCATGTGTATCACCAGATATGATAAACTACGACAACTGTTGTACATCCCAGCAAAAATGTAAAATTGTTTTGGTGTTTTTATATACCAGAATACTTTTTAGCTATCTTAGTATTAGCCCGGTATTGGTAAAAGTTTGTCATGACAGCATTCTAACTCAAGGTACAGCAAACTGATGTGTAAAGATAATTATAGTCTCTTTCTGTAAGCAAACGATAACTAGATGAAGACTACTCTTGATTTGAATACAACGGGTCCATCTTTATGTGTGTTATGAATTACGCCTAATTCCTCTCCTTTTCTCAGTTCTACACATAACGACGTAACGGTCCATCTACTTCTACTATTTTTTGTTGAAACTGTTGTTGTTATTGATGTTGTTATTATTGTTGTCTTAACGTATCCTCCAACTTTGTGCTAAAATTTATACTTTTTATCGATTAAAAATAATCGTGTACGATATCGTTAAATAGTTTTTATCCATATAAGAGATCTTTCACCTCCTGTCAGCAATGTAAGGAACGTTTGAAACAAATCTTCTACCATTCATTTGATATCAAATACGAATCATTGTAATGACGTTTGCAAAGGCCGGTGTTTTCATTATATCACTGAAACTGCATGTCACGTTTGAAGATACGTTTCACTAGTCAAGTTACCTACCATTACAGCTGAACATTAAGCCACATGGAGAATAGCGAATGTTGTATGATTCCAGTTGGAAAATGTTATATGAATGTTATATGATTCCAGTTGAAAAATGTTATATGAATGTTGTATGATTCTAGTTGAAAAATAACACGAATGAATTTAGTTAAATTAGAAAAGGTACAATTCAGTGTCAAACAAGGGTAATCACTCTGTCACATTTAATAGAGAAAAAAATGTTTAACTCAAGCTTTATCTAGGTTTTCTTAATGTTAATTCTCAAACCAAATTTAGTTGCAATGCACAAAGTCCTTCAGAAATTTTTGAGCGAAATTCTTTCAAAGTTTGATGGCAAAAAATGTAACAATTAAACTTGCCCTTGGACTTTTTGATACTAAGCCATACATCAGTGTTGGTTTCAATTTGTTGTTGTTGTTGTTGTTGTGGGGTTTAACGCCATATTTCAGCACACGATAGGCTATGCATGGCGGCCAGTATTAATGGTGGAGGAAGAACCCAGGAAAACCCCGGGAAGAACCACCGACCCACGAGAAGCTACTGGCAAGCTTTTTCACATACCCACATTGGCCGAATCCTGGACTCGAACCCACGCAGACAGAGGTGAGATGGCAGTGATCCGTAACGGAGAGCGCTTTAGACCACTTGGCCACTCGGGGCCCCGGTTTCAATTTGTACAGTTATTTAAAAGTTAAAAGTTCATGATAACGAACATTAGTAGTGAAGGGGGATATTATAGGGTCTATGGGATTTATCATTAAAAACACCCTTGGGAACATATAGGGTCTATGTAAATTTAACATGGAGAAAAATCGTGGGAACATATAGGGTCTATGGGAATTAACATGGCCAAAAACCCTGGGACAATATAGGGTCTATGGAAATTAACATGGCCAAAAACCCTGGGACAATATAGGGTCTATGTATATTTAACATGGCCAAAAAAACCCTTGGGACTGTATAGGGTCTATGTAAAATTGAAACATAAAAAAATAAAAAATAAAATAAAAAAAGGGCTAGGCAATGGAAAGGCTATCTCTTTTCGAGAAATATGGCTGGCCCTGAAAAGGGCCTTTGGGTTTTCTTCTTCTGCTTCTAATTTCTTCTTTTCCTCCACCAACTTCTTATTTTATCTCCAACACTCTTTCTCTTCTTTTTTTTTCTCCTCCTCTTCTTTCTTCTCTTCCTCCTCTTCTTCTTTCTTCCTCTTCTCATTTTCTTCTTCTTTTTCAATTTTTTCGTTCCATGTTCTTATTCTTATCTTTTCCTCTTCATCCTCCTTCTCCTCCTTTATTTCCTTCATCACACCACTGATCATGTCCTTTGCTTTTCTTAAGTTGTTAATTTCCATTTTTACTCTATGCGGACTATAAGAATAGTGGTCTTCAACGAGTCGTACGAGCATTTGTTCTATCATGCCCAAATTGTCAAGGACGTCTTGCAATGATTGAAATTTATCCAGGTGGTTTGAAGCCATCTTCTATGTAGAATGGTTTGAACGACGAATACTGTGGGTTCTTATACTTAAAGCGCGTACGTGAAGGAAAACATCCCCCTGAAAAACAAAATCTATCTTACCTAGATCATGACCTAACAACGCGCGGACGTGAAGGAAAACATCCCCCGACTTTCTCATTTCATATAATATAACCCTAACTATACTCTCTACATACACTAAGAATCAATAAATAAACCCTTAATCTACTATCCAAACCAACTTACGTGAGCTCTTACAAACACAAACACACTAACACATACCCTCACACTATCTTAAAAAAGAGTTAGTGTTTATATACACACTACTCTACCTACGCACATTGGCAAATCGATAGTTATTTCTTTTCTAGAGTGTTGGGTAGCCCTGAAAAGGGCTGTTTTTTTGAACTCCTGATGCACCTATCTAATGGTTGCACCGTCCTGGCCTGGCGCCACACACGCATCTTCTTCCCCAGTCTTCTTTCACCTTTCTTCTGGGGAGCGCAGAGGGAGGATGATTCGCTTCAACACCCCAATCCTCTGTCTCGGGAATATTGAACGACATCATCTCTTCTCTTTTCTTTTCCTCCACCTCTTCCCTCTGTCTTCTCTCCTGTTCTTCCTTCTTTATTCTTGCTTCTTCTACGATAGCCTCCGCTGATAGTTCATTTACTATGCGCCTGGCATATTCCAGGTGCATCTGGAGTTCTAACAGTTTCACTATTCTGCTATTCATTCTTGTGTTGATCAATCAACAAGGGTAGCTAGACTGCCCGGCGAGTTTCAATTTATAGTGAAAGCGCGAACGTGAAGGAAAACATCCCCCTGAAAAACATAAAATCGATCTTACCTAGATCATGACCCCAGGAGTAATTAAAAATCACGCAGTGCGTGAATAAAAAAGTGGTACATGTTCAAAAGAACGAAAACCACTATAATCCAACTAACTAACTAATGACCTAACAACGCGCGGACCTAAAAGAAACACTCACTCACTTTTTATGCTACCCATCACTATTTTAAAATTTTTTATAAATCACTTCAATAGACTATCCACATACGCAAAGCAATCCAATCTAACTCCAAATATACACCTCTAACAGCCAAAAAAAACCAAACATCATTTTAATCTACTATCCACACCAACGTACTTGATCACTTACAAACACTCAATCCTATACACAAACACATACCCTCACATTTTTTTGAAAAAGAGTTAGTGTTTATTTTCACACTACTCTACCTACACACATTGGCAAATTAATAGTTATTTCTTTTCTAGATTATTGGGTAGCCCTGAAAAGGGCTGTTTTTTTTTTTTGTTTGCTATGGCATTCTTTTTTTAGTTTCTAAGAATGCGATGTCCTCTGAGGATAGACTTTCTGGCGATAGGTCTGCTTCTTCGGAAAGAGAAGAAGAACTCTTTGGTGTCGATACGGCAATCGACAAAGCCTCTGTCAGGTTCAGGTTGTTGCTGCTGCTGTTGCTGCTGTCTCTGAAGTCTGTACTTCTCTGTCCATTCTTCTTTTTCCCTGTTCATTTCTTCTTCTCTGAAGAGCTCTTCTATCAGGTCTTCAGTGATTTTTAACATTCTCACATTCTCTATTTCTTCTGGCTTCGGTATCAGACTGTGTCTGACCCTATGCAAATTCACGTAGGCTTCGTTGAGCTTAGCTAGTTTGGAGCACATCTTCGTAGGAGGATGAGTCGACAATGGATGGTTAGACTTGAAACAACCCCGGTTCTTAAAGTCAAAGCGCGGACGTGAAGGAAAACATCCCCCACACGGTTTTCGAGTCGCAACGTTCAGTGAGTGTCATGAGAGGGATAGTAAGAAATGAAAGAGCATCAATCCAACATTCTTATAGCTAAACAAACCACAAAGGCATTTTTTTTCAAAACACAACATTTTTTATTCAAAAATCACTTAACACTAAACAGCAACTCTAACCTTTTTAACAATAATCCAACAATATAACATCAAACAATTTTTTTCAAATCACAAACATTTTTTCTCAATTCACAATCTACTTTGAACAGGGCTGACAACGTTGTGAATGAAATTGTGATTTCCACTGTTGGAAATCATTAGGCCATTGATGGACACTACGTTTCCTAGCTTGAGACAAAAGATAAGCATAATGGTCACAAAACCATCGATCTACTTTCACATCGTTTCTAGCAGAAGAACGAGGATCAAAATGAGTCACTAAATGTTCTAAGGAATAGCCCAGGCTGCGATGATGCAGAAAATACACACAATATTGTCCACACACCAAGGAATCTGTGCCTTGTAATTTCACATTATTTAATCTGGTGGTTTGAGCATTTCTTCTCATAAAGTCGATGATATCGTCTTCCAAAGGGGGCAATCCGTACGAATCGAAATATTCCACACATCCTTCTTGAGGAAAGCAGACGGCTACCCAGTGGGTTCCTGGGAGATGACTGTCGTCCGTGTTGATTACGTAAGCTTGATGGTCTTTAGGTTTGCGATGAGGGAGTTCATCTTTAGCACAGACGACAGGATTCCAAGAAGCCGTATACGAACTGTGGTTCAAAAGGTAATAAAGTTCCCAGGTATCCATTTGTGTGGTTTTTTTTCTTCTTCACAGGTAATAATAAGTCGTCAATTCGATCCTGACTTTTTGCTTGAAAATGTCTGACGAATAAACGGTTATTCGTTCTGTTTCCTCACTCTGATTCAGGAGAGCTTCGATACGATGGATCTCTTGAGTGGTTAATGGTGGACAAGAATGTTCACGCAAGTCTTTATACCACTGGTGCAACACGTCTTTGTTTGAGATGAGACTCCAAGCTTCGTCCAGATACTCGTCCAATTTTTCTTCTTGACTTAACATTAGGCATTTATCGTGTTGAATTTGACTGGGATGATCGTTTTGACATCCATAGCAATTTTTCTTGATCAATTCCGTCATTTTGTCGACCAAGTGTTTGGCAAAACAGGAGACTAAATGGGCTTCTTGTTCTGGCCATCTTGACTTCATCATGATCACTTCTTCTTTTGCCACAGTTTCCTCACATTTCATGTCCAAAGTTTCTCCACTAGGTAAAGAGGGATAACAGTCTTCCATGGCTTCTAGTAATCTAGAATGACTTCTCTCAAACTGTTGATTTCTATCGTATTGTCGAATTCTGCATACAGGATGACGTTCACTGTGTTTTCTGCGCGTAAAGCTTCTGCAAACTGAATTTCCACACGAATCTGGCCAGATTTTATAGGGTGGAAATGTCCCTCGTCGCTGCCTTGGTCAGGAGTGAAATCGAAAGCCCACAAAGCATAGCCTCCTGCATAATCCTCGTACGTAATACCGTGACTGGTGTTGGTTCCTAACTGTCCCGTGGCTTCGTACAGGGACAAGTACGATCTCAAGTAATTCTTCTCGGGCTCAAATTTAGGCTCGAAAGGTCGGGTACACAAGGTCTTGCCGTCGCGACTGACTTCAATCTTGGACACTTTGTAATGTTGAAACTCAAAAGGATTTTCGTGGTAGGCTCCGTTGAAGGCTGAATTCTTGACGATACCAACAATCAAACGTTTGGGTAACTGTCCTTGGAACAGATGATCTTGGATCATGGATCGCTGTTCAGCAGGAATGGTGAACGTTTTCACTTCCACACGTCGGATCGGATACTTGGCGGTTGTTCTGCTCAACGTCTGACTGATGTCGTTACCTACTTTAGGTAACACTTCTACACGACGCACGTAGAGTCTGGCTTCTTGGATGATGGTTTTGTAAGTGGCATCACGAGCAGCCATCAAATGGAAAGCGGCACTACTGCGATTCAGTCTCAGGCGGACATCCACCCCGTTCAGCAAATACTTTTCTTGTAACCACATGTCCAAATGCAAGCGATCCATTAGTTCTAAACTACGACTTCCAGCAATTTTCGCTCGTCGATCTACAAATCCCTTTGAATGTGAAGCATCCGCAGCAAGTACAGTAGTGTTGAACTTAGTCGCTGGGTCAGGTTTCCATACCACGCAAGCATCTAGATGACTGTCCTTGGCGTTTTTTCCATACGTCAAGAGATTCTCCAGGTACGCTCGGTAAGGGTAAGTATCCATGCTGCTGCTGACTAGTTTGTTATTCAAGTACAAGTCCACTTCGCTAAACAAGGAATGCATGAAATTGTTGACGGGAGCTACTGCATCATCATCGCCTAGGATATCGTTGGGTGGTTCGATCACTTTCACTGTTAAGTATAGGTAACTGCTATTCAGATCGATGTAATCTTCGGGCTGTCCTTTGATTTCAAACTCGATGGGAGCAGAATCGGTCAAAGAGGAGACCGGGTGAAATTCCACCCACTGGGATTCTTGCATCGTCGTCATGGTAGGGGGCATGGCAAACAGATCCAGTTCCGTCTTGGAACAAGCGCAAGACTCTCGGTGCATCATTTTTTGTTGCTGTGTTTCAATAATCGAAAACGTCTAAGTCTCGAACGGTTCTTCTTTTCTTGGCCTTTCTAGCTTGAAGTCTGGTGAAAGGGTGTTTTCTTCGTCGTCTCTTTCTACCTTGTCCTTGCTGAATGCCTGATTCGGTAGCGTGCAGGGCATTTATAGGTGTGTCTCGTCGGCCTAAAATGTCTTTGCCCGTTTGCAGCAAGACATTTTTGCCTGCCCTCATGAAGGCTTCTTTAGGGTTTTGTTTGTCGATGATGACATTTTGGAGAAATTCTTTGCCTTGCGTCAGTGCCGCATCTTTCAAGGCGTGCAATCCGCGTGTCACCATCGGTTTCAACACCGGGGCCACCGAACGAAAGGCCGATTTTAACATATCTCCTAAACCGTGTCCTCGCTGTCGAGCAACCCCTCGGTACACTGGATACATGACTTACGAGTCGTGAGAGAACCGTTTTCGAAAATGGAGTTTCACCGTGACTTTTCCTTTGGTGAATGGAATATTTGTCCCAAATCTCCTTTTATAGTAATGTTGACCGTGTCCAAATACGACTTGCTGACCGGTAAATAGTGAGGATGGACAAATTCGCGGTGAACGTGGTAAGTGTTTCCACCTTCCTCGTCAGCGTTTGCGGCAGAATCCACTTTGAAAGGAATGACACGCAGTAACGGTACGGAGGTGTGTCCCACCACGTTGTATTCCACCACATCGGAGTACACGAACATCAAATTCAGTCCTTGGTTCAGTTCTACTGGGGTATGAAAATACTGGCCAAAAGACTCGTTGTTGTAAATGACTGATAATTCCTTTTTTTTCTTGTTCTATTTTCTTCCTCATCTTCATGTTACCGCCCAACATGTCAAACAATTCATCACAGAAATAGAAACCCATGATTTTATCCCCCTCAGGAAATTTCATCAGGAAGCGACGAGCTGTTTTGTGGTATTCTAGGGTGACACTTTTGTTCTTGACAATGTCAAAAGCTTTCCCAAACACACCATTAAACCTGGTGGCTATGGTGTTGACCAAATGTTGGCCACTAAAATAATAACCTGGGGGAATGAACAAGTGATAGTCGGTCCACTTTGGATTTTTTGTGTTAGGGATTTTATGCTTATATTTGCTATTGGTATCCATCCATTGTTGCAATGGCTCGTCATAAACTTCCACCATAAAAGTATTTTGATTGGGAAGGACATTGAGGACTTGGGTCGGGTGAATCATTTCTACTAAAGCCACTTCCCAATGGGCTTCGTGATCTAAGGGGATGGCTTGAGGTAATTTGGCCGTGTAACAGCACAACGTGTTGTTGGGAAACACCTCCATGGAACTGTCACTGGGTAAGGTTAAGTAAAATTGGTTTTGGTGACTCATAATTCCAGAGTTCTGTGGCTGTCCGAGGGAATATTAGTGGATGTCAGAGGTGTGTCTCCGCCCAAAATGGGGTTCTGGTTGTGGCTGTTGTTGGAGTGGTGACTGGCACTGGCACTGGACACAACGTTCCCGTTCGAGGAGAATTTCAGGGAGGGATTGGGAAGCAGGTAACCGATGCAACTGCTCAATAAAATGGTCCACAATTGTTTGTCTCCTTGTTGCAAACTCAAATTGGCAATGGCTGCACCGATGACACAATACACCACGAAGATTTGGCAGAAAAAGACGATTTGCGTTTTAGGCACACGTTCTCCGCACCACACCCACAAGGGTTGTTTTTGTAAATCTTGCACAGAAGAACTAGGGGAAGAAGGAGTGGTCGACGTAGCTGCGTCTGCTGTGTGAAAGGGCATGATGGTCACTTCTTCTTTTTATAGTCGATGACTTGCGAAGCGTCGATCCAAGAATCGAAACTGGGTGGATATCCTTTCCAACGTACTTTGACTTCTTTGACACGTCGTTTGCCCACTTTACGGGTTCTGCGTTCGAGAATGCTTTCGATGTCGTACACGTCGTCTTCTTTTTTGGTGACACGTTGTAACTCGGGCAAATAAAACGTTCCTTTGAGCACTTCTCCGTTCATGTCTTCCAATTTATAGACGGCAGGATGACCGCCATGCACTCGTCCAGTGACGCGAAACAATTCGGTCGTCCAGTTAGGTAAGTAACCTTTGTCGAAAGTGCGTTTGGTTTTGCCAATGCGCACCCAATCTCCTACGGTCAACTCTCCACTTTTCTTGGGGACAGCCCTCGTCGGGGACGTACCAAACAGGCGCTCAAACACCAACACTTCGTTCTCGGGGGTCACGTCTTGCGGGGCACGTCCGATGCTTCGATGGTAAGATTGGTTGTACGCTTGCACCAGGTGCGGTAAGATGTCGATGTACTTCAGAGTGTGGTGATGCGTAAAATATTTCCACATGCGTTCTTTCAAAGTGCGTTGAAACGTTCCACGATGCTGGCTTTGGTTTCGGGATTCTCGGTGGTAAAAAAATGAATGTCATGTTTCTTTAATTCTTTTTGGAAAGCTTGGTTCAGAAATTCGGTGCCTTTGTCCGTTTGCCATCGAAGAGGGTGACGACCGCTTTGTTTCAACACCCGTTGCAGGGCTCGCACTAACTCGCTGCTCGATTTGGAAGTCAAGGGCACGACCCAGGCAAATTTGGAAAAGACGTCGATGACACAAAACAAATATTTGTAACCACGATTGTAGCTGGCCAAATGAGAGACATCGGCTAAATCGGCTTGCCATTGATGATCGATGCCTTCCACTCGGGTGCGACTTCTGGCAAACTTGCGTCGAATGGGTTTGTGTAAAGTGTAGGTAGCTTGTTCTTGTAACCATCGTTGCACTTGAGGTAAACGGAGACTTTTCAGTCGCGTTTTGGCAGCACGATACAATTTTTGAACTCCTGCGTAACCTGCAGGATGCGAGGGATCTTAGTAAATGCTGGCTAAGACTTTTTCCATTTTTTGTGTTGGTGTGTTAATAAGTCACCCACTCTTCGGTGATGCTACTTTGGGTGGGTCGAAAGGGTGGTTTGGAAACGGATTTACGTGTCCGATGGGCTACGGGAGTAGAAGTCGAAGGTAGTGGTGGTGGTGGTGGTGGTGGAGGTGGCAATGGAATGGCTTTGGTTTTCTTTTCTTTTTTCGCTTCTGGTTTCCCTTCTTTCTTTTTCACTTCTGTCGAAGGAGGCGTGGACATCATCTTTTTAACCCAAGCTTTCATTTCTTCTCGTTGGGGTGTGGGGGACGGGGTCAACAAGGATGCTGCAATCTTACTCGAAATGGGAGCTGCTGACGGTGTTTGAAACACTTCGCGCATCTCTTCTTCCTCAGGTCTTTGTGGGGTAGCATCTCTGGTGACCCTTGGGGATGGAAGTGGTGGTGGTGGTGGTAATGATGATGGTGCTGGACTTTTCATCAAGGTCTTAAAATCTTTTAGAGTGGGTAAAGCTGTTTCGTCTAAAGCTTTCTGGTGAAAGAGTTGTAGTCTTTGCAAGAGTTGACCGTACTTTTGCGATTTTTCTGTTTCGGACAAATCTTGGCGATCAATCAAGGATTGCAATTCGTGTTGTAACTGGGACATCTCGCTCAAATTGGGATTGGGAGGTAAATGCGGGGTGCGTTGTTCTTGCCACCGATAGTATTCCATCCATCGTTTGTAAGGCACTAAAGCTAGTTTTCGTCCTTCCATGGGGTTGTCAGGGGTGAATTCTGAGATCTTGGGACTTCCGAGGGCCTTTTTATCTTGCTCCCACCAGTCCTCCCAACATGGTTCCCAAGACTCCTTTCAGTATGGGGCCTAACAAGAGAGGTAAAATGCCTCCACGTTGGACCAACATCTTCTTTTTTTGACGAATGGGAATTTTCTTTTGAACCATTTTCCGAAGAACGTGACGATGTTTGCCTAAGCATTGTTTCTGGTGTTTGGACAAAGGGATCGTGCCTTTCAAAACGTTCAAACAACATTCGCACACGGTATCGATGACCTCTTTGGAGGCCGTTTGAATGAGTTTTTTTCGTAGGGGTGGAGAAGCTTTGGACAGGACAGATAACATGTCCCCATGTTTGGCTAAACGTGGTGGCAGTCTTTTCCTTTTCTTTCCTTGGGGTTTTCTGGAGGGTGACATCTTTGAGTCTTTAGGAGCACCGAAAAAACACTGATACCCGACTCGGTCACAGGTCTTTTTTATACTGGAACGCGTCGCCATTGATTGTCTTTACGTCGTATCAGTTTGAGGACAGGCATGACACGTCGTGCAGGGGTACGTAACGGACTAAATCGAGCCAGTTCTTGCTTGGACAAATCCAGTAAAATTTGTAACATGCCCGATCTTTCATGGACTTTGATTTTGGGAGAAGGTACTTTGTGAGCAGCAGCCACTACCGCTAAATTGGAAGGTCCTGCCACTGGGGAAGTTCTTTTGGGGGTCATCAACGGAGAAGTTCTTGGTGTGATCAACGTCTCCAAGTACTCTTCAGTTCCTGGTGACATCAACGGAGAAGTGGACAAACGTGAGGCTGCCGGAGACGCAGTCATTGCCGTGGCAGGTCGTGGTTTGCGAGTGTAAGGTTGCGTCCTGGCCGATGTGCCTCTCTTGCGACTAGTTTTCTTCTGTGGACTTTTCTTTTTCTGGGAACTTTTTCTCTGTTTCTTTTTCTGGGGGCTTCTTTTCTTTTTCCGGGGTGGTGGTGGTGTCTGGTCAGAGGAGGGTCCTGCCACTGGAGAAGTTATTCTTCTTGGGGACCTGGTCTTTTTCTTTTTCTTCTTGGGGCTTCGTTGGACTTTTGTCTTGGGGATAACTTTGGGGGCATTAGGATCCCATCTTAAGAGTGAGCGAATGATGACCCCTCCTAGAGTACCGCTCCCTCCAGGTTTCAAAATGATTTGTTTTTTGGTTTGAGTGTCGATGCGGGGATCGGCCAGTTGGACCAAAGCGACTTTGTTTCGATCGAAAAAGCGTTTGGTTTGATGAGGAATCTGAATGATTCCTTGGAGTAATTGACGTGCCGTCACCGTGAACCATCGTAAGACTTCTTTGAGACTAGCTTCTAAGACACGAGCTCGTGTTTGTGGATCTTTTTCTCGACTGATGCCATATAAGGCACGGATCAATTTGACGGGAAGATGCGACTGAAGGGACGTCATGTTCACACTGTGTGAGACAGACGAAAAAGGGTCTGAGGTTTTTATAGATTTTTTGATGAGGAGTGAAATGAAGTCGAGGACGGAGACGTGTACAGGACAGGCCCTCCGTCTTGGCACCAGTGGTGAAACAAGTGGGTACGAAATCGCAAATCCTCGGGAGTCGTAGGTTTCAAATCGACGAGTAAATAGGCGTGTGGCGTTTGAGTGGCATCGTCGTACGCCTGAGTCAGCCAAGGCGTTCCTAACTGTTTGGCTAAGACTTGCACTTGCGATTTATCTCGAGGGCTTTTAAACAAGACCACGTAATGCGCATTGAGACTGATGGTGCGATGGGCTTTACTTTGTTGAAACAAATTTTGGGTGATGTAAACGACACTGGCATTACGGTGATGCCCTTTGCGCGTGAACCACAGTTTAATTTCTTCTTCGTCTTCTCCTAACATGTCGTCGAAAATGACCAAATGGGTTTGACGGGAGTCAGAGACGATGCCGTCGTTTTCTTTAGGAATGCCTTCCACAAACACGATGGAATCGCCTTGACTTTCTCGCAAGAGGCTGTACGCCGATTGCCACTCTTTGTAACACCACACGATCCGTTGAGGGGGCCGATCGATCAAATGATGTTTATGTTCGATCAAACGTTTGACGAATTCGGTTTTGCCAGAACCGCTAGGTCCAGCAATGAGCATGTTAAAGGGATGGCGAAGATACAAAGCCTCCCAACTGGCACGATCTAAGTGTTCGTCGATGACTTTGACAGTAGAGGAAGAGGGAGCAGAGACAGCAGAGGTAGCCATGGTGTGAGAAATGTCACTTGTGACACGAAAAACAAACAAGACAAGAGTTTATATACTTTTTCAGAACACCTTTATTGAATGTTTTTTTTCAAACATAAATATGAAAGACAAAAATACATAAAAGCCAAAGGCTTAAGTACAAGGATAAAAGGCACATGATAACGATGAACGTGGAATAAACACAAGTGTCTGTACAACAACAACATGTTTTGGGTAATGTTCTAACCAGTTCTATAGTAGGGGGTAAGGTCACACAAGTGTCCTCCCGAAAGGGTCTTTCAGGCCTGTCCACGACAGTCCTGTCCTGGGTGACGGGTTCTTCTGGCACCGTCACTAACACGGGTTGAAAAGTAACTTTTTTCCTTGAACAACTCTCGTGCAAATGGGGCCACTTCTTGGGTCCAAGCCTCAAAAGCCCATTCTTTCCAGGCACGGACATCTGTCCAATGGGGATGTAAGTCACAAGCTACACACACATCGTCATACACGTCTTGGGTAGCTAAAAGTTGACGAATCTTTTTTTCCTGTTGAGGTCGAGAAGTATCCAGATGAAAACGCAAGGCTTTGAGCAAAAGGAGCTTTTCGTGACCATTTAAGGCCATGGAGGTGGTAAGTACTGATCGTAAAGAGTCCACAAAGAATCGGCTGGTAAACGAAATCCCAAAAAACAAGTCACTAAGACACACACCACTTGTCGTCCCAAATTGAATGGATACAGTTCTTGTAATAATCGATGGTAATGATCCACGGTTTGAATATGGTCATTGAGTTCCTTCCACGGAATCTGTTGGATGACATACGACATAAGTCGTGGCATAACAGCCTGTTTTTATAGTCTCTTTGTTTCGAAAAGAATACACGTACTTTCTAGCCAGAGATCTTCGTTCTCCAGTTGGGAATGTAAATCTTGCATACTGTAACCGAAACGTCAGAGTTCGATTAGAAGTTTCCTCTTCCGCTAAGTAGATTCCACGTAACAAATGTTGGTAATCCTTTACCTCGTCTTCCTCAATGGGTTGCTCTAGGTGAATCTCGAAGTAACCAAAATGATCAACACGTGAATCATCGGGGGCCTGGAAGTATTGAACAAGGTCTGACCACTGAAACAATTTCTGACGAATCAGTTCTCTTATACCATTCAGGTACCAGTGGTTAAAGATCTGGTGACGTAACGGATGCAGTTGTTCTTTACGTTTCACTTGTATTTTCACCAGCTCTCGGTAAATGCGTTCTCTCAACTCCACAGGCAAAGCACGAATGTTCTCTAGCAAAGTATCCATGAATAGGTCATACTAAATCCTCTTTGGTCTGACACAAGAAATGTACTCTTTGCACAAACATGGTTTCACTTCAGTGTCGAATTTAAATCGTTGAGTCACTAATCTACACATTACAATTCGTTCAGAAGTTTCCTCTTTCACTAAGTTGACATTGTGTTCAAGATGTTGGTAATTCGTTAACTCTTCCTCTGGAATTCGATGCAGTACGTTTACAATGATGTAACTACAATCGTCCATACCAAACCAATCCTTTTTAAAACTAGAGGATCGTTGATCAATGTCTGTCCGATGGAACACTTTCAATTGAATCAATCCTTGTATAGCCTTCAGGTACCAGTGGTTCAAACACCGATGACGTAACGGATGCAATTGTTCTTTACGTTTCACTTGTATTTTGACCAGTTCTCGATAAATGCGTTCTCTCAACTCCACAGGCAAAGCACGAATGTTCTCTTGTAAAGTATCCATGAACAGATTATTATGGTAAGAAGTTACTTCAATGTCTCGGTCCCACTAAGGGTAAGTAATGACAATTCGGTGACCATCGAGCATGTTCTACGTAGGCCGAATCTTGCGGTTCCCAGTGGTGAAGTGACACACCGCAACTGAAGCACTTGACTTTATCTCCTTCGCCCATGTAGAAAAATCCGGCTCTGGCTAATTCTTCGGGGGTCGGTCCTCCCAGATACTTTGGCCATTTTCCTTTGAACGATTGAAGACGATTTTCAAAGTCGCAGTATTCCGACAAACGCACAGGAAACGAATATTCGTCTTTCACAGGTTCGTTTCGATGAGGGTTGAGTGACATGGGCAGGAGTTTGTTCAGGGCTGGATGACATCCGTAGGGGGGTAGACGTGAAGGTGAACATTCCCCTTTAAAACGAAACCCAGTAAAATGTCCAAGAGGACGAGCAGCATCGCTTTCGCATCCCACAGGTTTGACACGCACAGCATCACTTTCCATGATAGGGGTAGGGGCACTAAAGTTCCCATGATGCTTTACGGCATCGCTCAGGTCACAAGGTACAGCATCGTATCCATCGCAAGGCTCACAATCGCACTCGTCTGCAAACTCCGTTACGCAATTACAATGGTAACCACATGGACAATCGCAGTTTCCTTCCGGACATTTTCCGTCGCAATGTCTGGGTCTTATCCATCCAATATTAGTCACACTAGAGGAAGATACAACTTTTTTACAATCCCCAAACTGGAACGATGTCTCTTTCAAAGTATTCATCTTGTTCGCTCGGTCTTGGTAGTCACGATGAACTATCAATCTTGCCTAGGGTTCCTTTTTATATACAGACCAATACCGACGTGACCGTACGGTAAGGTGAAATGATTGGGAAGTCGAACTCGCTTCTGGTATACAATTTGATAGATTTTTTCCAAGGGTCGACTGACGATGTGGTGAGTGGGTAAACGTACAATTTTGTTCGGTTGGTAGGTGGTCACTTTAAAGTTTCCATCCTCTCCCGATTGCAAGGCTTCTTTCAATACCCCAAAGTTGACCACTCGACTGGTACGATAATTCAGAGTCAGTCCTTTCACTTTGCACGTCGTGTGCACTTCTCCTTGTTTGTCACGGTATTCGTAGCCGTAATTTTTGGGACCGCCACTGACGAAACTTAAAATCTTGTCGTCGGGATGCTCGTCTGTCCAGGCTCCTAAACGGTCTCCTTCGATGTTAGGGTGATGTTGAATCGGGTGATGGATGTAAATGCAACTGTCCGTGTCAAAGTACAGGACGCGTTCCCCTAACAGTTCTAAAGCTTCGTACAATTTTAAGCGAGCATGAGCTGTCACGTAAGCCGCAATGATGACATTTCCAAAAGGGTCGTCTTGCACAAAGTCCAGATCTTCTTCGTAATTGACCAAGATCAAATTCTCTCGAACGACGTCCACGTGTTTCATGTATTTGGTTTTGTCGTGAATCATCTGGAAGTAACGGGAAGGTTCTGTCAAATATTCCGTCTTGGGTAAACACGGTCGTTGTGCCATTTTACCCCACAAGCAATTTAACATCACTTTGGCAAACGATCGCCTGCCTTCGTTTTTCTCGATGTGGTCTAAAGAGATGCCTTCTTGTTCGTAGTATTTCTCTTTGAATTGTATTTGGTCTTCGGGAGTGTGACACCAGGAAGGATAGCCGCTGGCTTCTTGTTTCAGTTTCAAAAAGGCATCCACGTAGTCAGCGAAAATGCCTTTCTGACTGGGATCACCCTTGTGGTATTGTTGTGTCTTGGGAAAGTGACAAATTTCGTACACTTCTAACAGTTGGTATCCCATGTCCAGAGCTTTGAACAATTCTACGCTGACCCAGGTTCCCGTCAAGGCACGTTCTTCCTGGCTGTGATGGCAAGGTTGGTCTTGGTTGCACGTTTCGGCACAAGTACGGCACAAGGGAAACATCAGTTTGCCTTGACAATGGTGAGGTAAGACGGGATGGTATAGGTTCGTGGGAGGCAAAACTTTACACTTGATCAAGCCTTCGTATTGTCGAATGTTGACCAGGTCGATGTGTTCCGTCAGCAATTGCGGGTGCCCTACAGGAAAGCGACAATATTTGCACACGTAAGGATACAGCGAACACACGTCCAAGTATTTGATTTCTTCTCCTTTCTCTTCGTCGGCTTGGTACAGCAAACAGGTGGCATTGGTCCTTCCTCCGTACAAACTATCCCTCGGGTTCAGCGGGTCCATGAACTGGTAACTTTCCACGAGGCGTTTAAACTCGGGATCGGTTTTCATACGGTGATCGTACTCGTGTTCCCACATTTCCACCACTTGGTATCCTTGCTGTTCTAACTTTAGGCGCCGCTGACAAGTGTCCTGGTACAAGTCTTCCATGGTTCGTTGCAAAAACTGATTTTTAGTGCCACGGTCAGGGTAACAAACAGGACATCCGTGAAATAAGCAACCGTTAAACTCGTACACGATCTTGGGGTTTTCTAAGTCCCAGCCATCGACCGAATACGTTCCGATGGTCTTTTCGCCCCCTCCGTTGCGGGCATGCTGAATCCACTTGTCTTCCTTGTCGCACAAGTAATGTAACCAACGTAGGGCTTTGACCGAGTATTGACGTTTGACAAAGTTGGTCGTTTGAGGGCTGATGACAGCCACGGTGTTTTCAGGCATGAATCGTTTTCGATACACTAAGGAACACGCTTTGGCAATGGTGCAAGCTTCTTTCAAAGGATCGACCCCTCCGTGTTCCATGAACAGTTCTCGAAATTTTCCACAGCAACGTCGTAAAATGTCCACGTCGGAACGACAATACTTTAGCATTTCTTCCTGAAAGTCGAAAGGGTCCGAGGCGTGAGCCTGGTACCAAGCGTAGAAAGCTTCTCGTTGTTCGGTACGCATGTTGTCGGGGTCGTAATAGTGAGCCTCAGGTAAATGGGGTAGAACGGCGTGTTGATTGGCTTCCGTATTGAAAAAGTGTGGAAAGTACCCTTTAGCCATTTCTGTCATTCCAAACGTTTTAGGCATTCGACTCAAAGGCATGGCCAAATAGCTCATCGAATCTTTAAACTGTACTTGTCCCACTTGCATGAAAATGATTTTGGCTCCGTTCAAAGTCACTTTAGGACGTTCGGTGCCTTGTTCCGTATAGTACCTCAAAAGAAACTGTCCATCGTATCCGGAGAAATTGTGAGCCATCACCGTGGCATGACGATGACAATCTCCGTAAAGTTCGATGTCCTCTTGGCTCCACGTATTGTCGATGGGGTCTAAGACCCATTGGGCAAAATCGGCTAACGTGTTCGGTCCCCGAAAGATTTTTTCACGCCCTCCAGGAATCTTGCTACAGTGAGGACAATGACTGAAGATAGGTTCTTGAATGCACTTCTCGCACGCTCGATGAGCCACGCAGAAATTAGGAATGTGAATGCCGGTCTCTTGCATGCATTCGAAATCGAAAAAGATGAAATTACCTTTCTTCTTGTGACCATCCTCTTTCTCTGGTGGGGGCTGGTATTTTTGCACGTAGCATTGGTGTTCCAAGTCCACGATGTGGTGACAAATGTGACATTTTTTCTTTCCTGAACATACGTGTGCCTTGGTATTATTGGTACGTATGACTTGTTCACACGTAGGGCACAATCTCAGGAGTTGACAAGCGCATTTCTTCTGTGAACCTTGCGTTTTCAGATGTTGTTGGTAACAGGTAGGGCTAACAAACGTGCGCAGACAAGTTGAACAAGGCACTGGTTCTTCGCTCAGACAGGGTGAAGAGGCCAAACATCCTGAGCATTTCGATCCACAATGCTTGTGTTGCTCTCGATTATTATAACCATGGTCACATTTCTCACAGTAATAACCGTATCCCAGGAATCCGGTGATAGTGGTAATGGTATCGAAATGGTCATCGTGATAATAGACATGAATGTATTTTCCGTCCTTAAAGTCTTGCCCCCGAAACAACAAAGGCCCGCGCACTTCTTGAGGGTGCACTTTCAAGGTGTATCGTGGAGCTAGGGCATCTTGCAATTTTTGCATCTCAGGAATGCCACAGGGTGTGTCTTTGGACATGCCAGCTTGTCGTAACAGGAGTTCTGCTTCACTTCGTTGTTTGGCTCGGTCCGATTGTCGAATGTTCTCCCAGTCTCTTTTCCATTCTACCGTGTCGTTCTTGTTGGCATAGGTTCGTCCCACCACGATGGCACGGGCTAAACACATCTGGTCATGAGGATTGTGAATTTGGACAAGGCTACGCTTAATGCTGCGAAGGTCGTTCACCAATAACATCTTTATGCGTCCGGTCCCTTGAGGAGGAGAGACGTGGGTCATGTCCAATGTGGCTTTTCCATCGGTGATGTCAAACTGGTCATTAGATTGTTGCACGTGTTGAATCTTGTCCATGACTTTGGAAGCGGTCAATTCTGCAGGGGTGCTAAACTCGATACAAACAGGGGATTTCAAACCGTCGTGTTGTATGGAAAGTCTCAAGCGGTCGTCTTCTTTGGGTTGACATTGTCGCTTGAGTGCAGTGAGCAGAGAATCCCACACTCCGGTGATGAACCCTTCTGCTTTCTCTAACGGTACTTCGGACTTGAAATCTTTAAACTTCACCGTGTATTTGTAAGCCGTGGTTCTAAATTTTCTAGAGGAGCGCTTTTCCGTCTCTCGAATGGAATAGTATTTTTCAGGGTTGACTAAGGGTGGTGAACTTGATTTAGAGGTTTCAAATTCTGGTTCACTCATGTCCTCTTCAAAATCACTGGCATGAATTTGTGCCAAGATTTCAGCCCTGGTACGAGGCGATAGATCACGTTTCTGCCTCTTACTTTCTTTTTCTTCTTCTTTCTTCTCAAATGAATGGGATCGTTTCATCTTGAAAGCAAAAAGTCAAATGACTCAAGTTCAAACACCATGAGCTACTTTATAGTCATAGCAGACCAGCGTATATAAAAGGGTGTGTGTCTTATCCTTTCACTATTCATTTCACTCTCAAGCCGAGCACAACGATGGAAGAGACTAACCAGATGGAACGTTTCGTCAGAGCTTTGCGAGGGGTCATTAGAAAATTCTCTTCAGACCAGCCTACGGACTACTCTCCTTCCTTTCGAGATAAAAGTCAAGATACTTGCTATATCTGTCAGAAGAAAGGGCATTGGTCTTCAGAGTGTCCAGACCGTCAAAAAAGAACAAAAACAGAGACTAAAAAAGACAAAAGTCAAGATACCTGTTATTATTGTAAAGAAAAAGGACATTGGTCTCCAGATTGCCCAAAAAAGAAACAAGAGGAGTCAGAAGAAAAGAAGGATTCTTCAGAAGAAGAGAGGGATTCTTCGGAAGAAGAGAGGGATTCTTCAGAGGAAGAAGAGGAAGAAAAAAGACAATTATATTTACAAGAGGCAAAGAAACAGGAGAAGAAGAAAAGAAGAAGGAAGAAAATGAGGAAAAGACGGTGAAGAAATTTAAAAAACAGAGAGTAAACAAGGAGAAAGAAGAAGTCAATGAACTTTTTGTTAAAGTGTTGTGTTGTGAATTGTGAATTGGATTGTAAAAAAATGGAGAAAAGAATAAATGAATGATATAAGGTAAGTGTCTTTGAGTTTTGATTTTAAAAAAAGAAGCTACACTCACGCACTCATACACAGACACGTACTATAAGGGTAAAATGGGTGGTTTTTTTTTTTTTTTTTTTTTTTTTTTGAGTTATTGGCAAATTGAAATTGTATTTCTTTTCGAGAAATGTGGGTGGCCCTGAAAAGGGCCTTTTTCTTCATGGTGAAGGGGTGAGTTTAAGCAATCAACTTTAACTGCCTTATGCCTTTGCCACGGCCAAGGCCTACTTCTGGACTGCGTAATGTTGATGATGATGATAATGATTGGGTTGAAATCACTAAGGGTGGTACGGTAGGCTTAGTCACAGGGTTGACGTGTTTAGCTCGGGAAGGTCGTATTCTCTTCGGTCGTGATAAAGAAGTCTGATACATTTGTTTCAGACTTCTTAACTCCGCTAAAATGTCCAACAGTACCGTGACCGTTTGATTTTCACCCTCTTGTTTCTTTGCTGCTACTTCTTCTTGCTGTTGTTTTTTTCTTACCTCTTCTTCTTGTTGCTGTTGCTGTAGGAGAAAAGCCTGTTCCGCTTCCTTTTGTCGTTGTATAAATTTCTCCAATTCTTCTTTCTGTCTCTGTCTAAAATTCTCCACTTGCGGTAATGAAGAAGGTAACGAAGGTTCCGGAACAAATTCTTGCGAGGGGAGAAAATCCACAAAATCCCAATTCACCTCTTCTGAAAGTAAGTCCGGGTTCCCTTGGGCAGTCTCCCCTGCTGGTGCACCCCAATGGATCGTTTTCTGAGTTTCCGTCATGTTGAATCACTGTCGCATAGATTGACTGCACATAAGCGCTAGCGAATCTATATAGACTTCGTGACGTCACAGACTGCTCTCTTCGGATTGGATGCGGGCTGACTGAATTCTGTAACGCGTGTTCGGATTGGTGAATGAACTCAATCCGTTTCAATCCTTCCTGTACCTATAAATAAGCGCCGTTCAATGCATTGATTCACCTGTTCTCGTCGCTTCAAGATGTGGACTACAGTTGAGTCATCCACCCTTGTGTCTTCCATGATGTTTCGGACAGACTTGCTCATGTATGTCCGATCCAAGTGGACCGTTGTCCACAGGACAAACACCAGCCTGTGGATACGTAGGATCTACGTCGAAAGACAAGGATGCCTGAAAAGAGTGCTGATGTACGGACCAACAGTAAGACGCAGCCTAAGGACAAGAAGAAGACCAATGCGGTGCCATTTATGTTAATGAATACATTAACATAAACCCAAAGGCCCTTTTCAGGGCCAGCCATATTTCTCGAAAAGAGATAGCCTTTCCATTGCCTAGCCCTTTTTTTATTTTATTTTTTATTTTTTTATGTTTCAATTTTACATAGACCCTATACAGTCCCAAGGGTTTTTTTTGGCCATGTTAAATATACATAGACCCTATATTGTCCCAGGGTTTTTGGCCATGTTAATTTCCATAGACCCTATATTGTCCCAGGGTTTTTGGCCATGTTAATTCCCATAGACCCTATATGTTCCCACGATTTTTCTCCATGTTAAATTTACATAGACCCTATATGTTCCCAAGGGTGTTTTTAATGATAAATCCCATAGACCCTATAATATCCCCCTTCACTACTAACATTGTTGACTCAAACTTATTGCAAATCTATTAAACGCATTCATTATTATTATGTTTAAGTCGATTTTCGCATCGGGTTCGCAGCGGTACGTGACTGAAGAACGCGTCCTCGCAGTATGGTATCCGACAGCAGGCGATTTCTGTACAAAATTACTTGTAACATCAGCTAATTTGCGATTGGGGTATATATGATTGTCTATATAGCTAAGAATGAATGATTATTGATAAAGAACTCATAACTGGTAATTTCAATGGCCGAGTTACTTATTTTATTTCAATAATGATTCATGTATGAAAAGACTTCTTAAATGTTTCATCCGAAAATGAATGCATATGTAAACTCCAAGTCAGCAGTATTGCAGCATTATTCCCACGTGTTTTTTTGTTGGTCAGTTATTATTAAACACTCACCTCTCATGTACATAAATATTCACGAGTGTCATGCCTCCATCAACCTAGGAATGGATCAAAATTAGAAAACAGTTGTGCAAATATGTGGAACACTCTTGATCTTATCCTAAAGTATGATGCCACTATATAAAACGATATAGGTGGACTTGCGTGACAATACTCACGCACGCACGGACAAGCAGGAAAACAATCCCCAAATTTCCATCGACAAGGTGTGGAATAAATATGATATGCAATGTACATGTTCTCAATTTGCTTTACTTAATTTATATTTGCCAATCCATATTTATACAAGTTACATTATAGCGTCTGAGAATAATAGTGTCGGTGGTGAAGAGTTTCTGACAGTCTGTGTATCGATCATATTTGCTCGTGTTTAATATACACTGGAGTGCAAACAGCATTGATCATTATGTGACGGCGCCCAATGGGTCTGGCTTCACATTATTGTGTTACTTATATTTTCAAATGAACGGTTTAGGCCCCCATCTTATGGAGTATTATGCGACGGTAATTTTTTTGTCTAAATTTGAAACACACAAACGCGCGCATACCCCCATATATATATATATATATATATATATATATATATATATATATATATATATATATATATATATATATATATATATATATATATATATATGTTGTTGTAGGGTTTAACGCCATTTTTCAGTACACGATAGGCTATAGATGGCGGCCAGTATTAATGGGGGAGGAAGAACCCGGGAAAACCCCAGAAAGATCCACCGACCCACGAGAAGCTACTGGCAAGCTTTCTCACATACCCACATTGGCTGAATCCGAGACTCGAGCCCACGCAGACAGAATATATATATATATATATATATATATATATATATATATATATATATATATATATATATATATATATATATATATATATATATATATATATATATATATAATCATACTAGTATTGATATTAAAAGATAGCAAATCCGTCATACTTGTCGTTTCCAGGACATGACGTGAGTTTCTTAGTAACTGGTTTGGCTGTAAATCCAAGCCAGATTTTTGTTGGGCCCCGTACCTGTCGAGCGTCCGACAACAATTGATATTTTAAATCTCCTCTTATAAAACATGGTCCAATTTCAAATTTGCACAATCCGCCATTAAAAGGAACCCTACTGCTGAAAATAAAAATATACCCCTAATGTTTTAATGACTTTTCAGAAACCGCTAAAAGAACATGATCAGATTTAAGAAAACAAGTTCTGGCAGGAACTCCTTCAAGTTTGCAGCAATGATGATCTTCTGATTTCAAGCATAGCCTTCGTTACTTAAAGGAGAAAACACCATCCGTCAACATTTATTGTTTTCAACTTCCTCTTAAAACCCAACAAGGCTCATATGGACCAGACTTTGAACAAACTTTCTGGTATAAAGGCCTTTAAGTTTTGACCAAATTATGTATATCAGCCTTCAAATTTCGGCATGAATGGCTTTCAAGATGGAACAAATGATGCCAAACTGCCATAATACGAGCCTGCTGTTACTAAATATAGCAAAACCTTTGATAACTTCTTAAAAAGAGCTCAGAGGATTTTGATCACATTCGACATAAAAGTTCCCGACTTGAACGTGTTTTAGATTTGTGCCAATGGTACTGTTCCGCCATCAAATATGGCTGCTGTTAAGAGTATGAAAACACTTACACAACTTTATATTGCTGAAAATTAAGAGAAATCTCGAACTGATTGTTTTCATAAAATATGCAATCGATAGCAATGGATAAAATTTTAACAGGATACACCATACTGACACATATTTCTTGGCCAAACACTACACAATTTTATATTGCTGAAAATTAAGATAAATCTCGAACTAATTGTTTTCATAAAATATGCAATCGATAGCAATGGATACAATTTTAACAGAATACACCATACTGACACAGATTTCTTGGCCAAACACTCCTGCACTTGGCTATAAGGGAGATGTCACAGACGTGAGACCCACTTAGACCTATGGTTATTCTATGTATCGATGATTATTTTATCAACTGGTGTTGCAACTTGTTTAATTTTACTCTTTTCTCGTTTGTACTTAGAGCTGACTGAACATGCCAAATAAAGTGGCTATCGTGACTGGTGCCAACAGAGGCATCGGGTTCGCTGTGGTACGGAGGCTACTGCACGAGTTCCACGGGGATGTGTACCTTACGGCTCGTAATACGGAGAAGGGTCAGGCCGCATGCAAGAAGCTCCAGCAAGAGGGATTGCATCCTTTGTTTCATGAACTGGACATTACACAGCCAGCTAGTATCCGAATGTTACAGGAATTTATCATAGAGAAATATGGAGGAGTGGACGTACTCGTCAATAATGCCGCGGTTCTTTTTGACAAGGACACAAAGGCCCCATTTATGAGGCAAGTAGAACAGACTATCGAGACAAATTTCAAAGGCACCCTTAACATGTGCAGGATCTTTCTGCCACTGATGAGACCCCACAGCCGCCTGATCATCATGTCCAGCGAAACGGGCATGTTGAAATATCTTGGGAAGGCTGTTCGCTTAAAGATCGACCTAAACACTATCGGACTGTATGAACTCGATAAACTTGTTGACCAGTACACTACGGCGGTAAAAGCTGGAGCTCTAAAAACTACGGTTGGCCAGAACAACCATGTCAAGTCATGTATACATTTCAGAACTTTATGGCAAAAGTCCTAACGCGAGAATTAAAAGACGATCCACGCAGAAATATTCTGATCAACGCTTGCTACCCTGGGTGGACAATGATAGATTCGACAAAATCGTACCTGGATGGAAACGGTTGTCTTGGTGACGTGAGGCCAAGGACATCCGATGAGGCGGCGGCTGATGTCGTCTGGTTAGCTATGCTACCGCCAGGCACGCCCAAACCGAATGCAGAACTTGTACAGTTCCGGAAGACGATCGACCTTATCAGTTGAAAACGAATATAGATCATATTCACACGGTTGTTTGACAGTGAGAAGAATATTGCATTTTCGTACACGAGCGCTTTTTAAATGATCCATTCCACGTATATCACCAGATATGGTAAATTACGACAACTGTCGTACATCCCAGCAAAAATGTAAAATTGTTTTGGTGTTTTTGTATACCAGAATACTTTTTAGCTATCTTAGTATTATCCCGGTATTGGTAAAAGTTTGTTATACTAACTTCTTAATCCTAAGCACCAAGCGAGGCAGCTGCTAGTACCATTTAAAAAAAATAAGTCTTTGGTATGAATCGAGCGGGGTTGGAACTCGCGACCTCCCGCATCCGAGGTGGACGCTCTAACCACTTAGGCCACGGAAGCGGTCATCTGAAGAATATAACAGCTACTGTTTCAGCTAAGGTGGTTGTACCTAACCTGCAAACAATATGTCATCTTGCAGGATTTTAACTGAGAACAGAAAAGTATGAAAATGAAAAGAAGAAAATTTGCAGACATCGGTTTTCAAACTGAATATTTTTGTATATGCCAGTCCCACGCGAGTGCATCTTCGAATGCATGCAATTCATTCAGGTAGGACTAAACTGTGCAAGGTCCAAGCATCTGCGTGCACCATGTCCAATGAAAATCCGCCCACCGCAAAACATTACAATGTAATCAACATGCATAATTTTGTGCCCTCGTTAGAAAACGGAGAAATTGTGTATTAAAAAAAAATTAACAACGCTCTGTAAGAACTCTGTAAATAAAAAATTAGAACACCTATACATTTCAACAATTTCTGATCAATATTAAATAAAATCGTGGAAACGATTATAGTATAAGATTATCAAACAATACCCCAGATATTTAAATAATTGCCAATAAAGTTGACAAATTAGGTTGTACATAGCGGCGGTCGTGGGTATATACACGGTCCGTCCGAATGAAAATATTAACAGCAATATTGATAATTCACAAACATGCAGGCCATATCGAATAAGGGGAGAGTTTTGGAGGTAGTTAAGGTTCATTTATATGCTAAAACGCAGGCGCACAAATAGACCCCTTTGGCAGCGCATTTTCCGTTATTAAATCAGCAGCTTCATATGACGAAGGGGTAGTGCCGTACTGGGGGAACTTTCATTCTTCACGTTTGAGCAAGAGAGCAAGCAAACTGTTGTTTCAACAGTTCGGTCATAAATGCGTATGCCACGGAACTTATTGTGTATTCCAAAGAGATTTTTTCATAATCTGCTTGCATATGAGGCGCCGTAGCGGACAAAAGCTGATCCAATGAGAAAGTTGCAGTTAAAATTTCGGTGTCGTATGTCGAGAAATCCAATATCAAGTGTTGAAATCAAACTGCGTGTCCTTAAAGTTACATTTTCTAGATCGAGATGTTAGATTTTATATGTTGATTTATACGGTGGTGGTTTCAAGTTCTATTTCCTAAGTCGACGTTTTAAAGTGTATATTTTTAATTACACAGCGGTGGTTGAAATTTCAATATCATATGTCGAGAATCCCTATTTCACACGTTGTATGTAACTGTTTGTGATGAAAGTTCCATTTCATATGGCGAGTATTTATTTTTCATCTGTTGAATTTCACAGCAACGAGAAGCAGCCTCCTTGTTTAAAAATAGCGCGGTCCGTTCACTAGAGCGACCTCTAGCGAAGAAATTCATAGTAATTCTCGACCTGTGAATGGTAACTTTCAAACCTGTAAATGCATGAAATGTAATGGTGCCTCATAACTGAATACACGAATGATGTATCTTAATACTCGATATTATTTTGAATTGTAAAAGTGGACATCGTGTAATGTTACTTTTAGCACCAACACATCATTTCACGATAAAAAAAAATGACAATTCTGACAAGCACAATAAAATGTCCAATCACCACTGTGTAATTCAATAGCTATAGTCCAAAAATTCAACACACGAAATGGAACTTTCAGCACAATCAATGTGATTCAACATGTTAAACTGAAACTCTCGACATATGACATTAAAATTTCTACAACCGCCGTATAATTCAGAAGATACAATCTAAAAACTCGATATTGGACATCGAATTTTCAACCAGCGCTGTGTAATTCAACAAATGAAATTTAAATACTTAACATATGAAATGGAACTTTCAACATAAACTCTTTGAACCAATACGTAAATTAGGAATTCTCGACGTATGGCATTGAAATTTCCTAAAATTAGCTGTGGCCTTCAAAATGGCGAGCTCAGCTTCTTCATCGCAGTCGTTCTGATGGCCTAGTGCAGCTTTCTCAAGCTGTAGAATCAACATGGAGCTAAACTTCAGGCCACCAAGTTTCTCTCTCTGTAATGTCCTGTGCAACAGACGCCATGACATTAATAAATGCCAGAGCATCTGCTTGGTGCCTATTTTTCTTGGCATGGTGGTCTTACACAGCCACACTGGTTTTATCCTGCTACCCTAAAAAGGCTGGCATTAGCTGCCTTGCTTGGACAGCTGGCAGCAGCACACTCCATGGTGCTGGCTGCATGCTTATGTGAAGCTTTATACATATGAAAAAATCAGCGACAATTTCTAATTGTTTTTATATAAGATGCCTTTGTTCTGCTTGTAGTTCACATAAAACTGTATTGAAATGTCTTCTTGCTTTATTCTCTGCTCTCTTCATGGCTCAAGTCACATGATTCCACTGCAACCCATTCACATTCTGTAATTGGTCATTATTCCAGTAGCACACTTCCAGCAAGGGTAGACACTACATCCTCTTCTAAACTCTGCCATATGCATCCTGTAATATTCTACAACACAATTTTTCCTATGTCTTTACCCCCTAGTTTAAGCCAAGCACACATGCTTTTGCCTTGAAACACCATGTCTATCTGTTGGGATAACATGCAATAACCAAGAATTAAAACATGTTATCCAATTTTTTTAACAGCCCACCAGATGTCAGCCTATATTAATTCAGAAAAGTATACAATAGCATATAGAAAGATGACTAAAGGTGAGAACAAATGCTGCTGACTTCTGGGAAGCATACAAAGTGCAGAATAAGTTGCCTCTGTGAGTATTGCCAAGTCTACGTGCGAAAGCTATGCAAGGAAGAAGGGGCGGCACACTCGCTAGCACTAAGTACAGCACTGGGCAATTGGGTTAAGACTAAATTTGCCAACGGCAAGCAATGCAGGAGTGTGGCGTACAAGGTACACCTTGAGTGCAAGCAGTTTGCAGCAATTCTGGTGTACAATTTTTCATACATAGATTTGGTTAACTATGCATTAATTCTGACACACAGCGTAACAACACGTCCTTCATCATCATCATCAGAGTTCCTGGGCTTGGTGTGCCTGCTCATTCTGTGCATGGCAGGATGTGATGTATGATAGTGACCTTTCCAAGCACATGCTAGGCAAACTTGCTGCTCCCATGACTGGGCAGAATGAGCCTGCTGTTTCCATGACTCAACAGGAGAACTGTGAGAAATTATTCCTGCTGCTCATTGAGCACTACCTCCAAGCAACAGATTTCTGTAAGGTGCAGTGTTGCTGCTGGGGCTCTATTGTCAAGTGGGATACCCCTTACATTAAATCTACCAGAGAAATGATGTGCTTATTCCCTTCACAGACCAAGTAGGAATGGAGAAAGATTAGAGACAACTGTTACTAGGATGACCAGCTTGAGTGGTCCTGCTGCAAAGGAGGCCCAGTAACATGAAAAATGATAATAAATGAATGCCAGCTATGATGGTGTTACTCTTGACACCTCTTCCTACCAAAGGATAAGCAGATGCTGTTCCTTAATGTTTCATGCCCTTCCCAACAGTGTGTGTGTGTGTGTGTGATTGGATTTTTAATGTAGCTTTAACAATTTTTCAGTCATATTGCTATGATGTCTGTAATGTGGCAGTTTATAGTGATGTCTAGCACTGATACATCCACAAAGGTATTATTTAGATACATCCACAAACTAGGTATGGGGAAAGTCCACTCATACTTTTTAATGCTATCATGCTTACCCGGGTGACATGTGCCATCCAGCCAAATGCAAAAGCAGTTAGGCAAGAAATTTTGGTTGGTAGGATGCTTTTTGTTGAAATTTCTTCCAATGCTATTTATATGTAGCTATGACAACATCTTCACTAGTTGTTATATCTTGTCCAAATTGGATGGCATACCTGCATAATGTCATCAATATTGAAAAACCGGGACAAAATTGGTCCAGTGATTTTTTTTAGATCAAGTTTAATACAGCAAATGGATGCATAACATAATCTCACTTGTCCTTTAAATCCTTGTCAGAATGCTATGAATATGTTTTTTGAAAAACATCAAAATACAATGTCTGGTAAAAATTTATTTGTACATTATCACATCACTGTGTTCACAAGTTAAATGAAGTTCAAAAATGCAAGCTGCAATCTTGACCCCATCAAGGTGGCGTGGTTTTCAAATTTGTTTATGATAATGTCGACATGCTGGTCCATCAAGCTGGCGTGGTTTTCAAATTTGTTTATGATAATGTCGACATGCTGGTCCATCAAGCTGGTGTGGTTTTCAAATTTGTTCATGATAATGTAGACATGCTGGTCCATCAAGCTGGCGTGGTTTTCAAATTTGTTCATGATAATGTCGACATGCTGGTCCATCAAGCTGGCGTGGTTTTCAAATTTGTTTATGATAATGTCGACATGCTGGTCCATCAAGCTGGTGTGGTTTTCAAATTTGTTTATGATAATGTCGACATGCTGGTCCATCAAGCTGGTGTGGTTTTCAAATTTGTTTATGATAATGTCGACATGCTGGTCCATCTAGCTGGTGTGGTTTTCAAATTTGTTTATGATAATGTCGACATGCTGGTTCTCAAATATGCACCATTTTTATTCAGGACTACTTAAGTAGTTCATGAGGTGTTTTACTGAAACCCAGTATCAATGCTCTCATTCTTTCATAATTTTTATAGATGACCTCTACAGCTGTGATGTAGGCTGTCTGATCAGTATAATGTTTATAGATGACCTCTACAGCTGTGATGTAGGCTGTCTGATCAGTATCATTTTTATAGATGACCTCTACAGCTGTGATGTAGGCTGCCTGATCAGTATCATTTTTATAGATGACTCTACAGCTGTGATGTAGGCTGTCTGATCAGTATAATTTTTTTTTCTGGGCCTGCTGCACAAAAAGTTAAAGTTTTGGTGAAACTCTTGCACTGATACAGCCATCCATTCAGGAGAAGTAGTTATACGATTTTCAAGATGGCTGCCATTCTGGAAAGATAATCAGTGTAACTTTAATGCATGATGAGCTATATATTTTAAGAATTTTTTGGTGAGAACATCATGTCAACACAACCATCCAGTCAATGAGTAGTCACAATATTTTCAAGAGAACAAGAAGGTTGTATCTGCACCATTTTCATGACAACAACAAGGCTGTATCTGCACCATTTTCATAAGAACAACAAGGTTGTATCTGCACCATTTTCATGAGAACAAGGTTGTATCTGCACCATTTTCATGACAACAAGGTTGTATCTGCACCAGTTTCACGACAACAACAAAGCTGTATATGCACCATTTTCATGACAACAATGTCATATCTGTACCATTTTCATGACAACAATGTCATATCTGTACCATTTTTATGACAACAATAAGGTCATATCTGTGCCACTTTTATTTCAGAAACCAAGTACACAAATATTTTAGGGAAACATCCATGATGATATCATCTGTTCAGCAAAAGTAGCATTTAGTATATTTTCAACATGATTGCCATGGTGGCCATACTAGATGTCATATTAGCACCATTTTCATTTTGGTCTATTTATTTTGAATGGACAGACAATAGAAGATGGACACAGGCCAATTCCATTGGCTCTTTGAACAGCAAAGCTAATGTTTTCAACCAGTAGAGAGCTAATAATTCTAGTTTTCTAATATTTTATTCTGTAAGTTGACATGATAAAATTACAAATGTCAAGATCTATCATTTACTCCAGTAATCTACTGGATACAATTGTGTGTTTGCAAACAATGTTCAGATCTCCAGTTGAGACCAATCCTATGATCAAGTTCTCTCTTTCTCTCTCTCATTCTTATGGCAGACAAATCACCTCTCTACTCCTCTAGTATGCAATATACATATATACGCAGCATTTGCAAAAAAAAAATGTGAACATTTCAATAAGGTAATTAGGTGTATACTCTAATCCAGATAACTCAAACATAATGACACCAAGTCTGTAGACCAGCACAAAAATAAAACATGCTAATTGGCTACTTAATTGAACAGATACCCAGGAGTGTCATCAGTATAATGAAAGACACTGTAGGATTTTAAAATAGACATGTCTTATATTTTCATGCCCTCTGTTAATATGAACAATATCAATCTAATGTAAATACCATTTTAAATTTTTCATCATAAATTTGATATTTAACCATATGTCCATTTCAGTTTTTAAATTAAGTACACCTTCATATAAAGAACACAACTGCATAAAGGACATATATAGGCAACCAATTCTCTTCAAGGCCATACAAAGTTTCACTTTTACTTGCCAGATATTAACTTCATAAATACAGGAAATGACAAGCGATTTAACAAATATGCAAAATATTTTCCATTATGGAGGTGACATAATATTTCCTGTGTATTACATGTAATAAATATAATCTAACATTACCTATTTACATACTCAACGTCTTTATAAAGAACACCTGTTCATGAAGGTCACATTTTTGTGCTACCATAACATTCCCTTATAGTCAGGTTTCATTGCAGTTATTGAGAAGAAAATACCTGGTCCACAGCATCGGGTATTCAACTAATGGGTTTCTCTAATCAACAGTAAGTAAAAACCAGCAAAGCAGAGAAATTATTAAAATTAAATATAAAATCAAGAACATAACTTGGTGAAGAAAATGGGTCATTATCTGGATAGAATATTTCATGAAACTCAACTTTTTATCTTGCCTAAAAATACTGCACATACATGTGAATTGAAAAGACAGGTATACATAATATAACACAATTCCACCTATTATGGAATACACAAATTGCTGTGTCAGCATCCTTGTGCTCTCACAGGAATTAATAATAAGTTGGGTCTTTATTATGTTAAATCTGTGACACTTCAATACTAGCATCAAATTCTTATCTTTCTGAAAAATGTAATGCAGATTCTGATATTCTGAATACATAATTCATTTAAATTGATACTTCGTCATTTGATACTGGTAGCCTTCAAGCTTCTCTTTTTTCCATGTTTAAAAAGTCAGTGAAGCTCAAAAACAGCTATATGAGAATACAACAATATGCCTGAGACTGCTTACCTGGCTGACATAAGCCTAACAGTCAGCTGACTAGTAATCTGAGTGACAAGTGATAGCAGCTCAACACATTATCTATACAAATTTAAAAGGTCTTCTTGATGCCATGATACTTTTTGTCAAATTCATCTGAGTAGCTGTTCAAAAGTAGTTCAAACATTATTTTCTGTTAGTAACAGGGCTAATTTCCAATAATGAAACTAGCATCATTTTTGAAGACTTGAAAATATTTCTTGTCAGATAATCCCTGACAAATTTTTGTAACAAGAAATCCACAGAATGCTCATTCTCACTTGCCATATTGTGGTACAGTGTATAATACAAAAAACTTATTTACTAGAGCAAGAAAGTAGGTCCATATTACAGTAACAGTAGATCACTGAGGTGATTAATAACTATTATAAATAGACCCATCAAATATTATGACCATATACACAAAGTATCAAAGGAACTGAGCTAATGCAAATATTTCACATACTTGCTGGAGTGTGAAAAGTGGGTCACCATGGCCTACTTTTGTAAATGGTGTATAGTACCATCCAAGATGAATAAACTCATCAAATTACATGACTGTACATACAACAGCATCAGAGAAACTAAGCTGAGAGCAAAATCTTTATATAATTGTGGGAGGATGAAAAGTAGGTGATTGTGACTGATTTTTGCCCATGGTGAGTACTACCCTTCAATATAAATAGGCGCACCTATCAAGTCTTTTGACTGTACATGCGATAGTAAGAAACTGAGCAGGTCAGACAAAAAATCTGTGTGGTGTCTGAATAGTAGTTGATAGGTTTTCCAATTTTTAAAAAGTAAAAATGGTTATACTTGAAGATAAATTAGCATAAGTTGTAAAAAAAATTAAATATCTTTATGAAACAATGCTCCCTGTCCAATTTTGGTTTTAAGTGATCAAGTGGTTAAAAAAGGCTGATGTTGACAAATACAAAAAGGATGATGTAAAATGGAGGGATGGCTCTATCATATGCTGACTTGTCCTTAAGGCCAAGTGAACTAACAATCAATAGATATGACCATGTTTAGAAGAATATGAATGTAGCATGCAATAAATTATATATAATATGACACGGATCCATTGTAAAAATTAAACACCCTGATCAAATTTCAGGACTAAAGTCCTATGTATAAATTAAGTGCTCATACATTATGCCTGCAATGCATTCCTTATGAGAAAAAAAATATTTGTAAAATGGAAATTAATTCCAGTTCAGTGTATTCATATATTAATATTATATAACTGCTTGCCAGCAAGGAAATACCTCCACAGGATAATTACAATAAAATTTCTTTAAAAACTGAATGAAATCATTAAAAAGATAAGCCAGCAACCAATTTTCGAAGAAATTACTGGGAAATGCAATTAATCTGGACTTAATAGAGGATTCAATGATCATTGTTGGGTATTTATCAATCTGTACATTTTACATAATCACTCACAAAGTAAATAACGTCCAAAGGACTAAAGGACTTTATGTTAACTTTGTGAGAAAGTGATTAGGTAACAATTTACACATATAAAAAGACCCCAACGTGGTCATTTTAATCTGTATAATTACAATTTACTTCCTTTCTGTTATCATATCAGTGGATTTCATCAAGAAATCATTTACTTTTAGGTACCTTGAACTTTTCTTTTATTAGCCTCATAACTGCAACAGAATAAATAGCCCCATCTTGCTAGCTAAAATTCGTCATTCTTTATTTAGTATAGGGTTCATTGTCAGAGTGGGTCATGCCACTGATCTAAGGACTTATTATGGTCATTTTGAAAAAGGTTGGTTGTAGCTGTTTAACCTAGGTTATTTCTTCTTTTATTTCTCAACATAATGCTTGTGTATGGCACATGTTATAGCATTCTTTGTTATACATATTTTGAACTTTCAAAAGCAAAATTGTGTCCATTTTTAGTGAGATCCCTTGCTCATCATGTGAACCTGACCATTAATGACAGCTGGTGGAACATACTGTCAAAGCAAAATTGCATTAATTTCAGAAGATTGGCTTAAAAAGCCTGCCATATGCTTTCTTTGGCAAAAAGTGTGAGTGTTGGAGTGCAGGATGGTTTGTGCCAATACATTCTAATGGATGATTTTAACCTCAGGGTTGTAAATTTTCATCAGAAATCACAGAGCTGGGTGGTTCGGGGGTTCTTGTTGTTATTATTATGGTGTAAGGCATTGGCATATATAAAATTTGACATAAAATGACCTAGAAACAGTGAACCAAAAATAGTCCTCAAAATTTACTAATGTGTAAAAAAATTCCAGATCAATATCGTGTGATCTTTTATATCCAATCAGACTGTACAAAACTTGGTCAATTCATATTTTTTTTAATTATTTGCTAATAAAAAGCAAAATATCTTACTCATTAATAGCAATTACAATACAAGTGGCAAATTGGAAAAAAAATCTTTTTCATAATGTAAATTTAGTTTAAATAGATTGGTATAAAACTATTTCTTATAAAGGATGTGTTTGACTTTTCAACTGATCTGTGGAATAAAACATTAATGCATCTTAATCTCATGTTCCTATAATAAGGTTGTCTTGCTTGCAACATGACTAATGACCTTGACCTTTCATGAAACTCCATTTCTGATGCAATACTCCCAAATCTTGTACTATGCTTTACTAGTTTTAAAAAAAATCAACTGAAACTTTCCAGGGTAACATGGAATACTGAAAATTCCGTGACTATCATTTTATTTCAATTCATGTTACTTACTACCAAAATTTCAAACTATATTGGATCGAGTTTTATGTTCAAAGCATTTACAGACAGAGACTAGGGTTCTCCTCACGTCTGTAAAGTTGGAGGTTTACTAATATAGAACAGCAAACAAAGCCTTTTTCCAGGGAATGTTTCTTAAACAACATCAGTGACCTTGAATTTGACCCAGTTATAATGGATTTCAAACAAATATTTTACTCTGATTGTTCTACAAAGCCTCAAAACCAAATTTAATTTAATTCATGAAGCCCTAATAAAGTTATTCAGCAGAAACAAAATTGAACGGCAAAGTGTCAGGTCAAACAAAGCCACAACTCCATAGGTATGTTGTAAAAAAGTAAATATCAAACATAACTTTTTGATGCAAAGATTCAAACCAAATTTTATTTCTATTTAGACATTGCTTAGTGGGAAAAAATGGAATGGCAAAACTCAAACAGACCCAGAAGGCACTAAAATTTTTCCAGAACATGGTGAAAATTTGAGCTGCATCTTCCTTGTATATTGTATATTCCTTGTATAATCAATCCTGGAAATCCTTCAAAAGTTATGGAGTAGAAACAAAAATGGAAATGGTAAATTCTATGCCAAACAGGAGCTATAATTGTAAAATTTGCTGGAACACCAAAAATCGAACTGGACTTGGATCTTTGTAAGGTGAAGCCTAATATCAAACAGGATCTCAATCCTTTTAAAATTACTCTGTGGGAACTAAATTTGCGATGGATGAAATGGAATACAAGGGCACAGATATACAAAGGTTACACAAGATGTCTCCTCCAAAGCCAGTTTACAACAAATTAGAGGGTACGATAAACTGCAGACAGTATTGGAATTCAAAATTTCAAAATGATGTTATGCCTGGATTCTTTACTGGCAAATTCAAAAGGAGACAAAAATATCCCAATATAACAGTCAGGTAAATACTTAACTTAATGATTTACAGTGCATATGCACAGCAATCAAATGCAGTCGATTATCACAGGTAAATCCTCACACTTTGAAGTGGTAATTCACGGTTTCAAACAAATAAAACTGATAAAAGCAAAAACTATGGTTCGTAACAAATTCTGAACACAATTTGTAGATTTTGTTAGAAGTAAGTTTTCGGAGATTAATTATTTGGTCTTTACTTTATTGATCTTGCCTCCTTGTAAAACATATATAACAAACATACACTTGGTACAACAGCTGCATTTACAGTAACGTTACAAAATATTTTCACTTTATGAAGTTAAGTCAGCTATGGAAGGCTGACTTTTAGAAACCAGCAGTCATGGTTTCAAATACACACATGTATAGCATTTTTGTCCCATGCCTTATAAAGAGACAAAAAGGTCAAGATATTTAGAAACAAACAAAAACACCCTTACATCCAACATACCCTTAGCTTCATGAAAATCTCTCTATAGAAAGCATTGTTAAAAGATTCTTGTCTTTTGATTGGATCCTGTCCTTTTGCTTTGTGCTATAGTAGCTGAGCTGACAGAACAATGAACTTCTAATCCAGTGGTAATGGGTTGAATACCTGCCCATGCCAGCCCAGGTCAGTTACCATATTGTGTCCTTATGAAAGGTACTAAGTTCCCATTTCTTTTGCAAGATATAGCCAGTGTTCAAAATGATGTTACAAGCAAAACAACAACAACAACAACCTTTAGCCTAGCAGCTGACATGACAGAAGCATGGCTAAAAATCAGGCTCAGGATCAACAAGCCTGGCCTGATGATACATTATCACCAATAGCAACAAGCCTGGCCTGATGACGCATCATCACCAATAGCAACAAGCCTGGCCTGATGATACATTATCACCAATAGCAACAAGCCTGGCCTGATGATGCATGATCACCAGGGGCAACTAGTCTGACTTGATGATGCATAATCCCCAATAGCAACATATGCAAATGTTAAAGCTACTGAAACTGAATGATTTGTTCACGTTTTTTTTCTTGTTGTTTTTCATTCAAAGGTTTCAGAAAAAATATAAATAAATCAAACTGCAGGTTTGTCCGAAGTCCTCAACACTATGGGCCACATATAGTAATCATCCTACAACTATAGAACTAAATTTTATGAGTCCAGGTCCAAATAAATGACCTGCAGGCAACATCTGGCCCACTGGCTTTTAGTTAGACCATTCTGATTCTATTCATAGCTAAAATGTTGTTTACAGATTTTTTCAATGCCCATTTTTCATCATGAGGATCTGGCCAGATATATTTGCCAAAACCTATCTGCCAAAACTTCTAAACTAGATAAAAAAGTTGAACTCTTTTGTCTCACATTAAGAAGAGACAAGGGTGTCAACCCAACTGTAACAGGATACCAGCTTTTCTGCTGGGAGGTAAACTGATGGACTGGCAACCATTCACGTAAGTTTGTGCTCTGTCACTTGAAGCTACAAAAATTGGCACAGACTATATACATATGAGTCACCACTTGACTTGGAAAAAAAGCTGAACCATCATATACATGAGAAAGCTTTAGTGACCATGAGTTTCCACTTTTAAAAATCCCACAAATCTCCTTAATGTGATATCATCATATTTATCATCAAGTACCCTAGGGTAGTGTCTGCATTGTACAGAAATTATTATTATTTTAAGATAACAAACGTTATTGTGACATATTACCAAGCTGTTCTTGTTGTTGTTGTTGTAGGGTTTAACGCCATTTTTCAGCACACGACAGGCTATACAAGGCGGCAAGTATTAATTGGTGGAGGTAGAACCTGGGAAAACCCTGGAAAGAACCAACGAGAAGCTACTGGCAAGCTTTCTCAGATACACATACTGGCTGAATCTAAGACTCAAACCCATGAAGACAGAGGTGAGATGGCAATGATCCGTAACGGACAGCGCTTTAGACCACTCGGCCACTCGGAGCCCCCCCAAGCTGTTCTAAAGAGGCAATGGAAAATGTGGACAAAGAATAATTAGAGAGAAAGATCTGCATTGTGCCTCTATTATGCCAGGAATGGCCTAATTTAGGATTTGAATTCAATCTTGTATCTCTTCCTTAATATATCCATAATACTTTCTTGAGGATTAACTGCAGAATTAAGTATTTTAAATGAGTAACAAATCTGATACATGTATACTGTTTTTGTTTTTTTGTCTAATAACTTTTATAATTTCTACAGCCTTTACACAATATGACAAGTGTGGGCCTTATGATGTTGTCCTGGCTTACATACATGTAATGACATTTGACCATTTGACTAAGCTTATGTAATATTAAATCCAATTGAAATTCAATCTCCACAGAAACAGTCTCAGCCAATAAGATAGAAATTACCTCATAAATATGCTTGTATCTTGTATATTATCAAACTCGTCTAATATCATGCTGACTACTGACCAAGCTGGATCAAAATCTGAACAGAAATATTATTGACAAGTCAGCCAATACTGTATATACTCATTTATGAGTCCAACTTTAAACTGCACAGACCCATACCTGCCATTGCACAATGTGCCAGCAGATCTGGGCATGTGCAGTTTGTTAGAGTAATCAGTATAATAACAACTAAGACCCTGATTTTCATGCACATTATGTCTAGGCAGATCAAGATCTTTGTTGTTTGCAGTTTAACTTGATTTATAAGTGAGTAGATATGGAATATGATGCAATAACTCATCATTAATATGCATAGACTTTAATCATGCTAAATTGAGATCTTGATAATGTATATAGCCTATCTGCCAAGTTTGATTTAAATCCTATTAAAATACAGTTTCTAGAATGGTAAAAAAACTGCCAATCAAAAATAACATAGGCATCCCTCATAATAAAATTAATTAAAAAAATCTTGATGATATCAGCCTATTTACCAAGTATGATAAAATCTGATCAGATACAAAGCTGCTGAAGTGTTGAAAAGCTCAGCCAATCAGATGCACGATCAACTCATTAACATATGTGGATCTCATCTCATGAACATGTGTGGATCTCACCACTCTGATTAACATTTGTGGATCTCACTCATCTCATTAATGTGTGGATCTCACTCAAACAAGTTCTTGATGATTTAAATATAATTACCAGGTTTGATTTAAGCTGGATCATGGTAGAAACAAGCTTAGCCAATAAAAAACAAGATTACTAAATCAGTATGTGTGGATCTCACTCATTATGAAATACATGTTGAGATCTTGATCCTATCAGCCTATATTCTAAGTTTGATAAATATTGGACCATAGTTATGGCTTCCAGATTAGAAACAAGCCCAGACAATAAATGCATAATCACCTTAATGACATAAAGCCCACATTCCAAGTTTGATCAAAATAGGATCAGAAATGTTTTCTAGAATAGTAACAAGATCAGCCAACCAATCAAATGTAGGATCACCCTCATTAATATGTGTGGATCTGATATCTTGATATAAGCACATATTCCAATTATGATCAAAACCAGATGAGAAACATGGCCATGATGAAAAGCTGATGGATGTAAAGATGACCGATGGATGGATGAAAAGACAAGGGATGGCTAGATGGACAAACAATGGATGGATGGATGGATGGAAGATGGACAGTGAATAGATGGAAAATGTACAATGGATGGAAGATGTACAACGGATGGACAGAAGATGAACAAAGCATGGATGAATGGACAGAAAATGAATGGATGGAAGATGGACAAGGGAAGCATAGTCATACCATAAACCCAAGTTGGTTGAACAGTTAGGTGAGCTAAATATTTCTGTATCAGTGGATGGGATATCTTTAATTAAGCACTCATTTATGTTAGACAGTTGAAACTTTGGAACTCTGTAACAAATTATTTTTTATCCAACGTCAAGGTTCTCTTAAACAGTCACTAGTGGTAGAAACACAGACAAGGGATAACTGAGACCAATATGTAACCTGAATTTCTCTTAGAAATGATTCCAAGGCAAAATAACATGGACAAGATATCATAGTAAGGATTGTTAAATGTGATACATAGTACATAATAAGTACTGAACTGGTTATTTCATGATACAGAACACACATTTCATTTGCACATTAGCTTATCACATGTATAAAAACAATGAAAATTCAAATACTGCCATGGAATTTATTGTCTTCAGCACTCCAGCTGCATATGGGAACAATGTGGACATCTAATATCACTACCTGATAGAGTAATCACTGCAGGAAAAAAATATGCAAAAATATAACTTATCCACACATCTTTCTCCATAAAACAATATGAACTGCTGGCCTAAAATCACAGCTATTTTCTTACATCTCACCATTCTGATACATGCGTTACATCCATCACAAATTCTAACATCCATTACGCTTACAACTACATCTCTGCCAACATCAAGTTTTCTTTGCATAAGATTCTTGTTGCATTTAGGAGACCAAGGAAGCGGACATTTCTCTCTTCAGATTTTATCCTTTCGCTTTGTCTGATCAACAACAACCCTTCTTCCATTTGTTATCACTCGGGGTATCTCTCGTCTCTGCGGTGTTGGAGTTTTACTAACCCGTTCTTTTTCAAATACCTGCCAAAACATAAGATTAAATAAAATTATATAAGTCTGAAACACAAAGAAATATAATCTGAATTGGCCTCCATTTTCCATCCATCAAACAAGTTATTTTGTTCACACACACACACACACACACACACACACACACAGCTTCTATTATTGTCTTACAGTGGTAGGGCCTGGCAATATAAAATAATACATGTAATAGAAACTGAACTGGCCTCCAATTTTCATCCATCAAACAAGTTATTTTGTTCACACACACACACACACACACACACACACACACACACACACAGAACAACTTCTACTGTTGTCTTACAGTGGTAGGGCCTGGCAATATAAAATGCATATGACCATGACTCTAGTGTATATACTCATTTATTGGTCAATTTAATCTGTGGACAACAAAGACTGATCTATCAGTACATAATGCACTATCAGATCAAGGTTTATACTGTCTTTCTACTAAATATTCAATCTGTGGACAACAAAGATTCTGATCTATCATTACATAATGCACTGGCAGATCAAGGTTTATACTGTCTTTCTACTAAATACTCCTAACAAACTGCAGAGACAGATCGGCTAGTGCAGTAAGACCCAGCTTATAAGCAAGTATATCAGTATGATGGTCCACAATTAGGACTTCAACAGAGTGTGACCTGCTGAATCAGTGAAATAAGAGAACTAACCAATCATAGTACATGCATATGCATTGCTGACCACAGACTGCCCACAAAAATATGGTGGATGTGGACACCGTGGGCAAGGGATTAAGTGTCCACCAACTAAAACTAGTAACAATGTTTGTGGTACTAATCAGTGAAATAGATAGGGAGATGTACTGAAGAATGCAGGAACAAATATGAGGTTTTGAATTGAATGGATATCCTCATACCCCTGTCCATGACAGAGTGTACATCAGAAAAAAATGCCCAGCTATAACATATATCCTGTTGAATGTCTTTATGTACATGTACTTGTTAGCATATATACATAGACATATACACTGTTCTGCATCAAGCACCAACTTTGATAATTTCTCTCAGTATATCATATTTCATGAAAAGTGCTTATTGTACTGGTGGTTATTAATCTGCTAGAGTTTCCCTTTACTTTCCAAGGCTCCCTTCAAACAAATTAGCTGTATATAAATAAAGAAAAAATAAAAGGCCCCATCTTATCACAAATACATAAGATGTTCATGTAAGATAAGCATCATTTATTAATTTTGTCAAGTAAACAGCCTAATAAATTAATAATAATAAAGACACAGCAATAGTAATTCCTAAAAATGATGATCAACTTTAAAGACTAACAATTATGACTCATAGTACATGTAATTACAAACAAATGCCATACTATTATAGTGTACATGCACAATGAAAAATACAAGGGAGATAATGACATCCCATATTTCCTTCTCAAGTTTATTCAGGAAGGATAATGTGGCATCATAAATTTACATATTACAGAAAAATTACATAAGCTATGCTTAAAATGTTTTTTTTCCAGCCTTATCCGAAGACTTAGACAATGTTATTGATATTTGGGAGTATGCACATTATTTGTCTATGTTGCATTGAAGGATGAGTTGTACTGGTGACTCATCAAAACCTCAACGAAGGATGGGCTGTACTGGTGACTCATCAAGTCCTCAATAAAGGCTAGGCTGTGGTGACTCGTCAAGCTGAGTGACACTGCTGCACTAAAATCCATACCTGCCATAACACGATGTGTCACATTAAAATCCATACCTGCCTTAACACGATGTGTCACACTAAAATCCATACCTGCCATAACACGATGTGTCACATTAAAATCCATACCTGCCTTAACACGATGTGTCACACTAAAATCCATACCTGCCATAACATGATGTGTCACACTAAAATCCATACCTGCCATAATACGATGTCACACTAAAAACACGAGTTTTAGTAATCTTCATGAAAAAAAAACCCAACACTTCAATATATGCCTGCAACACATAGCATGTGTAAGTGGGAAACATCCCTGCTTACAGCTCAAGTAAAACTACCCTTGGGGCTGTTTATTCAGCAAATTGTACAAGAGGCAATTAAAAGGCGTAGAGGTTAGGTATAAACAGCCACCTTTTTATGTATTACTTAACTGGCTGACAGTTGCTAGGGTAAAGTGTTAAGTCCTTTAAAAACTGCTGTGGGGAAGCCCACTCTGCTAGCTTTGCATAGGTAAAGTTTAAAAAGTGGAAACACCCGATTTGTTTTAGTAATGGTAAGTAGGTAACTTACAGAAATTCAAAAAGCATGATGAAAAACAAAAGTTCTTACATATGAGTGACTTGAATGAGAACGTTTAAGCCATCTGTATTAAAGATTGACGGCAAGCTCATGAACCGCAGCAACATTTCTGTGAAGTCTGACTTTACTCCATGTATAAAATGCAAAGCATGATTGTTTCAGTTGTCCAGATATCATCAATCAAGTGTGATTAATTTTTGAAGGTTATTCAGGAAGCAATAAACTATCAGCAACACAGGCCGAGCCTAGCAAAAGTAAATTACAAACCTCTTGGTTGACATTTTAACTTTGGGAAGCACAACAGCAAACAGGAGTAATTAATTTTTTGCATAAGCTGCACACAATGTATCAGCTTAAAGGTCACTGGCCATAGCCTGACATTTTATTTTAAGATCAGATTTGCATTGCGTGAGTAAAAGTAGTCATACTCACACAAAAAAGAATTAAAAAATTATGAAGTGTAAAGATGATATAATAATTAATCGAAATATAAGTATACAATGCTGTTACCTCCCCTTTACTAAGATTTCCCACCTACAGAGGATGCCAACCAGAAATGACGTACATTTATCCCCAGAAGAGAATGTACATGCTTCTTGTTCTTGATTGGTTAGCCACTCTGGCCGTTTTATATATTTATTATCAGATAATTATTCTTTTATTTCTATAAGTTTGATTACAAGAGATGGATATGAGAACATTGAACAAACATTTGTTTCCCATACCCCAACAGCTTGTCCCACAATGTAAACAAATCGTACACGATCCTATCTCCACCACAACCCCATCCACTAGAGTTTGTTACAAATGAATTTAACAGTATAACATACCCAGCCCAATATCCATTGACCAATACTCTTAATTTCATTTGTATTGAACCCCTGTGCACAGACAAGATTTTAAAAAAAATACAGTATATACATACACTGATACATACGATAATAACTCAGTAATATGCGGCAAGCTGCAGCATGGCTTCTTGCCATTCCTGTGGCGTTATTTAGATGCAATATTTTAAACCCTTTTTTAGGCAGAAAATTATCGTAATTTGATTTTGTAGCATATGTGTAAAAAAAATTTCACTTTTTTGTGTAACAACTGTCATCCCATGGAGACGCAGTTAGAGTCCATGTGCTGTAAACAGTATGAGGAATTGCAGTGTAAGCTGGAATCAGTTTCTGACTGCATTACTCAGCATAAAGGGTTCCTGGGAAACTGCCTCAACCCAGATGTTTTAGAAGTGCCCTTATATGAATTTCTACAGGCCAATGAACACATAGGTGAGGAGAAGGCAATACACAAGTAAGTTAATTGTTTCGACATTCAACTGTAGAGTTGCAAGCACATTTTATATTGCAGCAAATTTATTTGTAAATTTTTTTATAAAATACAGAAAAGAACAAAAAATATTAAACAAAGTATTGGTATATTTCATTTATTCAAACAGTTAGATTTGTCTGCAAAACTCTCATGGTAATGAGAGATTACACAACTGACAATTTCTTTCTTTTTTTTTGTGTTGCAGAGTGTATAGACATATTGCCTATCGATGCATTGCTTGCTGGATATGGCACAAACTTGCCAAGTATGACCGGTGTGTACTACCAGCATGTGCTGTGAATGTCATCAGAACCAGATTTCCTTTGGAGAACTACAAAGGGTTTAAGTACACCAGAGACTTCTTACTGCAAAATCTTGATATGTGCATGGTGATGGCTTCTTCTTTAGGAACTTTATTGGCTGTGCTGATGGTGACTGATAATGCCTTGAAGATTCCTTTTCAGCCTCTCTGTGAGAATTGTATTTTTGACGAAGAATGATTAATTCGTCCAACAGAGCAGCCACAAATTCTGTTGAAAAGAAGCACAACTTATGACATATTCATTCCTAATCAAGTAAATTTTAGATTTCTAAAACACTTTTAAAATATGAAAAAATAAATATATTTAATTGTATCACAGGGACATGAAAGTGTTTATTCATAGAAGTGTTATATATATTAGCAAATTAATTCTTGCATAAATTTTGTACATTTAGTAGCATTTTTGGTGAGAAGCAATTGTTTTATAATGGAAATATTTCTGGTTTTATTTAGCTATTGTGTACAACAGTTGCATGATTATAAATTATTTATCCAGCAGCTATAAGAAAACTTTGAACTGTGAAATTTAACTATGTACTAACCAGGAGTACATAACGATTGCATTTAAACACTAACCATAGCTACAATCTTCCTTCACCAACTTCAGCACATACTGGCTAGTCTTACAAATTAAACCTCAACTGTTATCTTTGTTCACTGCCTGAACTCCGTCTGCATTGCAGCATGTGTGTAGAGCTGCCAAGTGCAACCTACAAGAATGATAAGAGATTGTTATTTTTAATGCACTTTATATATAAATATCCAAATAAAGTGTCATTAAAGATTTTGTTCATAGTTATTTTAACTTTTTTATCATTTGTAATACTGAACTGAAAACTATATCACAGCAAAATGATCTGCACACACTTTTATTTGAATTCTCAATAGCATTATTGTATTGTATCTTCTACATCAATTTCTGTTCATAAGACAGAGTGATCTGTAATTTCTTGCCTTTGTTTCATTTCTGGATAGGAGAAGCTCACAAACTTTGGGGCAAACTGACAGACAACCTTGTGTTGTGCCTCCAGCTGCTAGGTCTGTTCTGCTGGGGAGATTTTGCGGTTGTCATTCAGCAGTCTTTTTCTGGATATCAACAGTTCTATTTCTTTGTGAGCCTTAGATTCTAAAATATGACAAGTGCATTGCCTCTAAGTATTATAAATTGATTATAATACTTAATTGCAACAGACATAATATTGTTGTAAACAAACTACCAGAAACTTGCATTTTTATAAGTATGCAACAATTAAAACAAATGCAAACAGGAACTGAAAAACATGTCAGACACGCATTGTTACTGACAATATATATTATTTCCAATTTAAAGAGTGCAAGGTATTTTTTATAATTTAAATTTCATACCACTGCCTTGTGGTAAATGAAGTACTGTAAAGTATAAGTAATGTTTTTGAATAATATTACCTGCTTTGATCCAGTTCTGCTCTATCGGGCCATGGAGACAATATGGGAATTTTTCACCATGACCTTCATGTTTGTTGGTCACATGACTGACAATTGACATCCATTTCTGTTCCACTGCACCACCACTGGATGCTGCACAGCAGTATAGGTGATCTGATATGGACTGTGTCCACTGACTAATAATTTCACACTCCTTCTTTTCCCCAGACTGCTAAGCTGTTTTTTCATATCTGGAACAAATGACTTAATATTGTTAGTTCTATGTACAAATTGCTTGATTGCATTTCAGGCCAAGAACATAATTATCAAATTTTCATTAACATTTAAAATTTAGAATTAAAAAAAATTATCAATAGCAAAATTAGGACCAAACCACTGCATATCTGAAATGAATGAAATTTAGTAAGCAAGTTTGTTAGCATATAAAGAGGAATTTCCGAACACTGACTCTGTGCAGTGGTATCTTACATGTCTTACAAACAAATCTACTTTGCAGTTTTTTCATTTGTACACGGATACCAACGAATGCAATTTGCATCAAAGAAATTCTGTGAAAATAACAATACTTTTTCAGAATATTACATGTTGTGTCTAACAAATGTTCTTGCATTTTCTTTTTTAAAACAGAAATTCATAGGACTTAATCTTAGCTAACTTTAAGCAAGATGCCATTGAACCAGTGGTTAATCATCTTCTGTTCCTCCCTCAGGTAGTGCTTAACCTGTATATGCTGGTCTGTTGTTATGTTGGTGACGGAAAACCAGCATCGTCTTTCCTTTGTAGTGCCCTCTTGAAACCCTCCAACTCCATTGCATTTGAATTTTTCACCTCATTACTCTAGGAAAATGAAATGTTTTTAAGACTAATACATGTTTCGTTCTTTGGCTTGTATGACAGCATGGTAATATACCATGAATTTGCTATTTTCGTTTTTTGTTTCAGGGGTACCAATTACCGGTATTGTGCAAATGTTGTTAAAGTATGGTAAACTTGACAAAATGCCAATTGCATATTATCTTATTGAACAGAATGAACCATGCAAAAATGTATGTTGTAGTACATATAACATTTTTTAACAAAATACACATATCATTAATTTCAATTTAACATTCACTCAGTAAAATATAATTAAGTTAAAATGACCAGTAACTGAACGTTCCATGCAACAGACTTGAATCAATGTCTATTTTTAAGAATATATACATTCATAGTTAGGATACCTGTACTAGCTCCACAGCCAACACAAGCCCAGTCTGTAGATCCATGATGGTATAACTACCATATTCAGCTGAATGCCGAGTAGAACAGCATCTAGCATCTCCTCCAACCATAACAGGTCTGTCTCTACATTCTCTCCATATATCCGTCTGAATTCATTCCCATACGCCTGAAATGGCAGGTAAAATAAATGATCTTTGAAACCCTGAGTATCTTCTACTTGCTACCATTTGCACATTGAGAAATCTAAAAATGTTCAAAACTTTGGATGGTGATGCTCCACTGAACATAACTGACCCAGACATAAGAAGGTTCATAATGAGAGTGTTTCTAATTAGCGGCTGACTGTTCCAGTGTTTACCGTGTCTATGTTTGCACACTGCCTTTAACACAACCACTGTTCCCATCAATTTTTTCTTCATCACATGACAAGTACTACCACACACAAAGCACTAAAGTAATAGTTGCCTCAAGTGGCTCTCATACACAATCTATTTGGCTTCCTTCATGCTATTTGCCTCCTCTTCCACACACAATATATTTGGCTTCCTTCATGCTATTTGCCTCCTCTTCCAAACTAAATATATTTAGCTTCCTTCATGCTATTTGCCTCCTCTTCCATACACAATATATTTGGCTTCCTTCATGCTATTTGCCTCCTCTTCCATACACAATATATTCAGCTTCCTTCATGCTATTTGCCTCCTCTTCCATACACAATATATTTGGCTTCCTTCATGCTATTTGCCTCCTCTTCCATACACAATATATTTGGCTTCCTTCATGCTATTTGCCTCCTCTTCCACACACAATATATTTGGCTTCCTTCATCCTATTTGCCTCCTCTTCCAAACTAAATATATTTAGCTTCCTTCATGCTATTTGCCTCCTCTTCCATACACAATATATGTGGCTTCCATCATGCTATTTACCTCCTCTTCCATACACAATATATTTGGCTTCCTTCATGCTATTTGACTCCTTTTCCAGACACAATATATTTGGCTTTCTTCATGCTATTTACCTCCTCTTCCATACACAATATATTTGGCTTCCTTCATGCTATTTACCTCCTCTTCCATACACAATATATGTGGCTTCCATCATATTTACCTTCTCTTCCGTACACAATATATTTGGCTTCCTTCATGCTATTTGCCTCCTCTTCCAGACACAATATATTTGGCTTTCTTCATGCTATTTACCTCCTCTTCCATACACAATAAACTTGGCTTCCTTCATGCTATTTGCCTCCTTTTCAAGTGTTTCATCACTGAAAGAAAGATAAATAGTCAACTATCTTCTGCTTTTAGGCAGTAACTTAGATTACCAAACTTCATAATCCTTTACAACACAGTATTGTAAATGTTCTTTATCCACATAATAGTTATTTACAAACAAATTGTTCTCTGATTTTGAATGTGACCTGATCAAATTTAGATGACTTTTGTAGTTACATTTTGTTGCCAAAACTAAAGTACATGTTAGTTTATCACATACCATACTTGTTTTTCTTCCTCATATTCCATATCAGCATAGTCTCCATCATCTGGTTCCCAGTCTGGATCAGTTTCGTTACTGTCGACTAACTCTTCCCACTCCTCCGCATCAAAGAAAGTTTCCTCTTCTTCTGCCACTGGATGGTCATCAGGATCTGGAAACTGAACTTCTGTCAATAAAGTATGTTGGTTCATCTGGGCCACTTGCAACGGATTTCAACTCCGGCCATGCTGTCATACCAACCTCCTTCTGCTGAGGCTTGACCTGGGATGCCTTGTTTACTGTGGGCCTATGCAGAAAAGTCGTGAAAGAAAAATTACAAACCTACGAATAGTGATGAATAACTACTATCTTTAATTCAAAACTTTATATCAATATTAGTTACATAATTCTTTGGACTTTTCTTGTGGCTAGACTAGTGCATGAGGGACGAGTGAGCACAAATGTCATACACTCAACAGTCTGTATAAAAATGTGTGGGTCTTTTTTTCCTGAAAACCTCTAAGTCGAATTCCTTTGGATTATTCACTTTTTATACAGATCTCGATACATATTTGTGAATACACATTCTATTAGTAACATGCCACAGAGGAAGCAAATTTTCAATATTACCTTGTACTCAACAATCAAACTGAGGTCTCATCATTTTAAAACTTATTGTGAACAAAATACAATACTGTAGTAATTTATATTTTATCCAGCTTGTACCCAGGAGAAATGAAATTTCCAGCCTTGATTTACTGTTGTATCAAATTTAAAATATATGATCACAAGAGAATTTATGTACAAGACTTGTCTTTGCAAACAGTTATACACAAAGAAAAATATAATAACCAAAATTTAATTGTAGTGTATTTTACCTCTGTTGTTTGGGAGCCTCTTAACATATGGCCTGATCAAGACCAATCTAATAATTCCGAGGAGTCTGACTCCGTTTCTGTCCCTGTTGTGGTAGCTCCTCCATACCAAGCTGCTCCTCTAAGAGCTGTCTTTATTCGGCTGCAGCCTCAGCCTTTCAGGATTCATGCTTTTCCAGCAGTTCATCATTAGTCTACAAATCAAAATTATAATGATACTGAGCCCAGTTTATTGAGCACTCTATGAAAACTGACTTCAGTGATTATTTAAATCAAATGGGATAAGTTTACCACTGCAGTTTTTGATAGTATTAATTATCACATTTCAATTAAAAGTTTTATTTCTTAAATTTGAGTTTCGAAATTTCTGACAGGACTGGATGTACAACCAATGAAATTTTTGATTTCTTGAGAAAAACTGTACCAGACATCTTAAAATAAGATGATTTAATGTAACTTGCCACTGTGCTTTTGTGTATGAGTCGTTAATACTATAAATATATATATATATATATATATATATATATATATATATATATATATATATATATATATATATAAAATTTATTCCAGATTCGTACACCTGCTGTAATGATATATGTCCTAGAGTAATACCTCATATTTCTTTTGTTTTAAACCCTTTAAAATTCATATTTGTTATAATAATGCTAAATAGTTTGAGGTCTACACATTACACATTCCAAAGTATTATGATTATTTTAAACATTAATATTTTACATATGCTGTATCATTACTGTAATCTTTACTGGCTATATTTTACTTACTCTTTCTATCCCTCTTCTCATTTGCACCATAGAGTTTTCTGCCTGATTTAGGTGGTTCATACTTCTCTGGTGACGGAAGGGTTTTCTTCTTATATTCCTCAGTCTCTAGGAAAATTGTAGGCACTGCCGTCTTTAATAAATTCAATTTCATTTGAACACTAATTGATTTCATCATAGAAGGAGGGTGTGAAAAGCAACTGTCCTCAAAATGCTGTATGCACATGCAGGATGTTGCAGTTGGTATAAATGGTACAACTTTCCCATCCCTCACTCTACTGGACCCCACAGCTTCAATCCAGTTTTTCCAGTAAACATGGTCTTTCAGAAAAAGAAAGAACCCTTTTGTCCAATCATCGCTCTTTTGATTACATCTATATGTAACACAGTGCACCATATTCATTGTAGAAAACCATGATCGTTAAGCTATATCACACAGAAATTTACACTGGGGAAATTCAACGCATGAATGGCTAGGTTGAACCGAAGGGATAAATGTACATCATATCCTTCTTTGGCACGCAGAAATTACCGATTGTTTACGGAGATTGCCGAGTAAATTATTTCATTTTTAAAATTTTTTTTTTCTCTAATTAAACATTTGAATGGTGTACATATATAACAAATGCACTTCTATTATGACTATAATATTACACTTTTGTACAATATAGGTGGCCAGTGACCTTTAAGTAATTTTCGAGTGTATAATGTCTGTCGGAATAGGAGCACCACTGGTAACATTTTACATGCTGAACTGAATATTCAGATCGGTTCTCATTATTATTATTATATGTTATCTTAATCTTGTTAAAATACTAACTACTAATTTACTCATGCTTTTCAATATGAGTAAATATTAATATTAAACAGACAAATAATAAGCAAAATGCTCATGTTTGCAAACTGATTTGTATTGACGAAGCACTACCACCTGTACTGGATAGAGGTATTTATTACTTCTGTATTACCTCTAACCCCACTCCCTACAAAACTTAAAAATATTGTATCCCCTCCACTCCCCCCAATGAAAAAGTCTGTCCTGAATGTGATGTATATTCCTTTTTTTTGAGAGACAAGCATATCTTGTGGTCAGGCTGCATTGGATCCGGCTGCTAACGTTATGGTTGTCAAGAAGAACAGATGTGACCATGATTTTCTCACAGGATCCTGCAATTTAGTTTGAACAACTGTACCATCCAGTCCATCTCTAGTGAGTACAAAGATGAACACCAATGGCATCTGCATTACTTTCAAATCCCCTATTGAACTACTGGGAGTAGCAAAGACTAGTTAAGCCTATAATTTGATAAATTGTTGTGAGCAGACAATCAGCAGTAGTTTACAGCAAGCGTGTTAAAAATTATTTACTTTTAAAAGAATATATTGTCTTTCAATTAAACCCCAAATCAAATGTTTATTCCTTAATTTCCGCTATTTAATTATGATTTAAAATTCAAGCCATGTCAAGATTAATGTTATGATTAAATTTATATTTTGGAAATTTGTTTACATCGGCACCGATTATTTCTGCTGATACTGATTATACAGATTGTTCCAATAATCGGCCCGATTATGAGTATGGCCAATTAATTGGTACAGCTTTAGTATGTGGCTAGCAGGGTGACAACACGTGTAACAGGCTAGCACAGTGATAACACGTGTAACAGGCTAGCACAGTGACAACATGTGTATCAGGCTAGCAGGGTGACAACACGTGTAACAGGCTAGCACAGTGACAACATGTGTATCAGACTAGCATGTTGACAACATGTGTATCAGGCTAGCAGAGTGACAACATGTGTATCAGGCTAGCATGTTGACAACATGTGTATCAGGCTAGCAGAATGTTTGAACATAAAAATACGAAAAAGTATTTTTTAAAAATTTGGGATGCCACAGAGTTATGAACTTGCTACATCTTGTTTGGCAGCCGAGACACATAGAAAGACAAAAACTGCCCATTAGGAGTAAAACAATTCAATATATAAAATAAAAAAAGTGAGAAAAAAATAACAAATAAAATTGGGACAAGTAAGTTTAAAAGAAAGTTAGAACATAAAAACTACAAAAAGAGTTTTTAAAATTTGGGATGCTCATGACCTCTTATTTGGCAAGAAGGACTCACGGAATGAAAACAGAAAGATAAACACCCACATTTGTCTTTCTGTCTTATATACACAATACAAAAAACATGAAATAAGGTTCTGTTTTGACCTGGTTGTTTTTTTTTAAAAATATGCTATTATTGACTGAAATTCATACAACCTATCAAACATTATGCGTTTAATGCTATACTTGATACAGGTATGAAAGATATCCATTTTGTTTGCAGCATTCTTTCATGCACCATTATGCATTTAAAACAATGTCTGATACAGGTATGAAAGACGTCCATTTTGTTTGCAGCATTCATACAGCCTTTCACTATTATGCATTTAAAACAATGTCTGATACAGGTATGAAAGACGTCCATTTTGTTTGCAGCATTCATACAGCCTTTCACCATTATGCATTTAAGGTGGCGCTATACAGTTTTGCATTTTGCATAGGGTTAGGAATTTAATGAAAAAGAATGTCCCCGGCTTTCCTCACTGGTTATACTGGCTATTTAAAAAAGACCTTGTATATCTAAGGTATAATGCAAAGAACCTTTAATTCCCTTTATTTTGGTGTATGATTGATGGGTGTACTATGGGTTATAGAGTATACAGCTTGGCCTTACTTCAAATGTGCACCTTTCAAAAAAGTGCTAGCTCTACTTGGTCATTTTCACTTCCTGATCTTCAGAGGTCAATTGTATAAAAAAGAGCCGATAACTTTTTTTACATTTTATATATTTGGTAATTCATTCATTGCACTTTCAGAAGCTGGTATTGTCTAGTCTGGCAAAATTCATTTTCCCTATTTTAATAGCTGCTATGTATAGTGTACTTTAGACTAATTCAGATTGATTTTTTAACACAAGGGAGCAGTCATTTTAGTTAGCAGTGTGCTTAAATCATGTAAAATTTCCAAAAGTACAATATCCAAAAGAAATATCATCCACATTATATTAATGTAGCATAGAGGTATGCAAACATTCTCTCCACTGTGCATGTTTTAAATGCAAACTACTTCACCTTACATACGTCACTCTCTCAAAAGTACATATTATCTGGTGAGCGCCACCTAAAACAATGCCTGATACAGGTATGAAAGATCTCCATTTTGTTTGCAGCATTCATACAGCCTTTCACCATTATGCATTTAAAACAATGCCTGATACAGGTATGAAAGATCTCCATTTTGTTTGCAGCATTCACACAGCCTTTCACCATTATGCATTTAAAACAATGTCTGATACAGGTATGAAAGATCTCCATTTTGTTTGCAGCATTCATACAGCCTTTCATCATTATGCATTTAAAACAATGTCTGATACAGGCATGAAAGACATCCATTTTGTTTGCAGCTTTCATACAGCCTTTCACCATTATGCATTTAAAACAATGTCTGATACAGGTATGAAAGACGTCCATTTTGTTTGCAGCATTCATACAGCCTTTCATCATTATGCATTTAAAACAATGTCTGATACAGGTATGAAAGATCTCCATTTTGTTTGCAGCATTCACACAGCCTATCACCATTATGCATCGAAAACAATGTCTGATAAAAGTATGAAAGAAAAATAATCAATAACTGGTATTTGACAAGAACATTCCACTGTCAGGATCCAAATTTTGTGGGCAAGAAGTTGGCAAAGATTTATTCCTGCCACAAACATCCGATCTTTGGATGAGATTTTCTCATTTTACAGCAACACATATAACTGACTACATTAATCCTTACTTGAAAACTAATGTCCTCTTCTCCATTTTCTCGTGTGACTGAGATGCTGTGTGTTGGAGACAGTCCTGTCTCAGATGTGTATGAGGAAGAGCTGTCTGTGCTTATTTTTCGCTGATTTAATGCATCTCCTCTTGGTCCCAGCATAAGGGTTTGAATGTGCTCACAAACGCGTCTGAACCTTCGAGTTGGACCTACAATACAGCATATTAATTTTCACAGTTATTACACATTTCCAGTAGGTATTCTCAGTGAAAAAGTTTGTTAAGATATACCTCACTATGGCATATCCTTCCTGTAGGTTAGACCATTGTTTCCAGCCAAGCATATTGTGCTGCATACACACAAACTTGACCCATGCATACATTAAGAGGGGTGAACCTTGATAAGATTGCATACCATGACGGGCCATTGACAGTAGAACATATCCTCAGTGTACATGTACTAACTTTCACCATGTAGAACAACAATTTTGTCATGTCAACTTAATCAAATTTTTATATGATGCACCAAAAGATAAACAGATCTTGACTTTCTAAAATAATGTATTTTATATACATTGTGTTCCCTAAGGGTGCATGATGGAGAGTCAAGAGTCACCTTTGTGTCAGAAATGGGGGTCTGATTGGGGGAAAAAACAAATATCAGAGTCAAAACAGGAAGGTGCGGGGTCAAATTAAAAAATTTGGGGGTCTCTGACGTACAAATGAGAGTAAAGAGAAATGCTGATTAAAAGATATTTTTTACCGAACAGCTGAAGGATTTAACATTTTGACCATTATCTTTTATTACTATTCAAAACATTGTAGCATCTTTAATTTGTACCCATTATCTTGTGTGAGTACATGTTAGCTTTTATATTGGATGGGTCATGTTCCTAAAGATTTTTTCTGTTACATTTATTTTTAAAGTCTAACTTTTAGTAAGGATTATATAGCCAGAACTCTTCTGATGCCTGTTAAATGCTACACATACAAACATACCTAACAGAACCGTACTGACATCTGTTAAACTCTTCACATACAAACCTACCCAACAGAACTGAACTGACACCTGTTAAACTCTAGAGACAGATATACTCTACTGAAAATTTAAAAAAATCATAAATTTATTACAGCAATGTTTAGCCTGTGATGATGTTGCTGTGGCATTGACTTTTTGAATGCCCACTGGCTGGGGTGTTTTATTTCATCTGTTAAAATGTATTTACTTATCAGAAGATAAACTTGCTTCATGACATTTTCACCATTTTATCCAAAGGTTTAAAACAATGCACCTGGACCCAGACCTTTGATCTGTCAATCCCAAAAATACACACTGGTGAATCTACCGGTGAATCTGGTTCAAAGTCTGTTTCCTGTCCTTAGTCACAAGATCTAACCTGATATATGGGCACACTGACAAAAGAGCGCAGACAATAGAGCTCTGACATAAGGGCGCCGACAAAAGAGCGACCTTTAATTGCCGACAAAAGAGCGCCAAATTACCAACAAAATAGCACCAGACACAATAGCGCAGGTTATACAAATAATATAATATTAAAACATTCTAAATAACTTAGATGAAGTGTAAAAATTTTGAAGATTAGAAAACACTTTAATAACGTATATGTACTTTGATTTATAGTTAAATTTCTAAATTGTGGGCAATGTCTTGTAGATAATCCATCACTTTATCATTAGTATATGTTAGAAGAAGCGCTTGTAACCTTCTGTTGAGTTGGACATATTTGTTCTTAGAAGCTTGTGGCTGAATCACTCCAGATAGATGGCGTACCATTTCTATTTTGACATGATCTTGCTCCAACCGGAAATGGTTGATCAATTTGAAAATCAATGGATGATTGCAGTCAACAGTTTGTTGGAATGCCTGATGCCAGGCTTCAACAGAGTTATTTGTACATGATAGATTTTCATTAATGTGATCATGCACATTCCACATATCCACAGTGAAGCGAGGATTAGCTCTACGGTTTCTTCTTTGCCTTCCTATGTACGTATCCTCCCAATAATCTGCAAGTGGCATAATTTCTTCTGGACTAGCCTCCACCAAATGATGATAGAATGTTGTCGTTTAACACTTTCATCCTTCCACGCAACCGTCTTTCCTGCAGCATCTCCATGATGCACTTCCATCAGCATTTTCTTTGTCTTTGCGATATCTGTAGCCGTGGACCAAAAACATAATCTTTCTTTTCTGTGATTCGATCTTATCCATGTTTCTTTATTAATAAACTTTTTACAAATAAAGTTTGTACTACACTTTTCACTATATATGCAAAATGACATAATTAATTCTTAGCTCATTAATTAACTTCTACTCAAAACTTTGAGAAGAAACTACACTTGACTGCGCTGAATTGTCGGTGCCCTTTTATCGGTGCCCTTATGTCGGCGCTCTTTTGTCGTGTACTCTTTTGTCAGGTCACCAATTTATGCTTTAGTCAACTGACCTCTGCAATCTTTTGATCTTTTAACCTCCAAATCCCTACCGATATTTTGACCTCTGTGATCTTATGCCTTTTTAACCCCCAAATGCCTACCAATATTTTGACCTCTGCGATCGATAGACCTTTTAACCTCCAAACCCCAATGATATTTTGCACATCACAGTTCCATTCTTTGCAATGTCTGCCAAAAGTATATTCATGGCAATAAAAGATACTTTACCCATTCAAATAATTTTAGTCCACAGCCCCTTGTGACCTTAACCTTTGACCTAGCTGGCCTTCAATCTCTAGATGTTCCTTAACCCTCGTCCTCCCTGACGCAGTTGTGTTGTGTTCAATTTCTAGTGTACTAATACGCTGATGCAAACAAGTGATACTGACCTTCTAAAATTTTTAATAAAAAGTTGACTCCAAATAAAAACTGACTGCTATGTCTTGCCGTCTTTAAAATTCATCCACAGTGAGATGAAACATGTCAATTGTCTTGTGAGCTAGTTGGAGATTTATAAAGCTGAAACCTCACTCTTACCGAGAAAAAGGTACACCAGTAGAAAGCTGAATACTTGCTTAGTGTAACACAATTCATATTTGAATACAATTTTTCCATCTGACTAAAACTTCTATTAAACGAAATCTGAAGTTTACTAAGAGATACCAAAACCACTTTTCTGCATACACTTTCAAGTTGTGTGGTACCAATTTTCATGGTTTTCATGAGCAAGCCAGGCTACAAATTTCAAGCCACAATGAAATATTAACCAAACTGATATTAAAAGCATCCTCACCCATTCCACTCTCCCATGGTAAAGCATTACTTCTTTGCTTTAGTAAACTGTGAAATATATCAAGGATCATTAAATCTTCCCAAGTTCAACTGGACATTTTGAATGACTTTATACACATATGCATGAACCTGCTGTTTGTGAAATATATTCATTAAAAATAATTTGATCCCTCTTTAGGTCTCATCAAGTGGCAGCAGCAAACCGTAAGTTTATCCCTATGATTTGCTATGGATTTTCAAACAATTTTAAAAAACAAGAATTTGAAGCATAATGTTTTTGCACAGTATTCCTGTCACTGACAATAATGTTGCCACTTTTTAACTATGGCAAATCCACTCACTTAAAGTTCATCAGTTTAGCATAAACAGTCTCTTTGTTTTGACGATAAAAATGTCAGTTTCAATTTCCCTCTCATCTCCTGACTGTTGTCATTTATATCAACACCAACAAGATTTATTCTCATAATTTCATCACCACTCAGCCAGCACAACAGACTTGTTTTGACAAAAATGGGTGCAAAAATCTGCTATCTTACTCTTTGCATAATATTGAAGATCCTATGAAACTTATATGACACCTCTCCGAAAGTACCCTTTCACTGAAACTAGTTTTGTCATTACTTCAGCTGCTTACAGTCCTCTATAATTGTTCTACACAATGAACTTACCAGCTCACAAACTCATTACTTCATTGGCACTTATGACTGTATCACTATTCTCTTTCAGTTGACTGTAATGAGCAATCAAAACATCCACGTGACCATAAACCATGCTAAGGCATGTCACTACCATTCGCGGGATTAGTGTTAGGTTCAAAGACAGAGGATACATTCAAAATTGCATGGTCTGGGAATCTATCATGTATGTTTGTATTATAATCAGTTTACACCGTATTGCTTTGGCAGACAAACAATTCAGTTCCATCCCTCTTAAGTGACCACTCTCGCACGTGGCTAAAAGAAAGTCATTTGCTATGGGGTCTGTGTCTGAAGTACACAGCTTCCACTGATATTTAAATTCCACCACCAAGATGCATCATGGGAATGTAAAGAAAATCTCTCCTCTGCAAACATCAACTACAGGTGACAGGTTTCATCATTATTCTTATCCTTTGACATGGTGAATAGTGCTCTCTCAAGCAGTAAACTTGATACATGTTATTACTTCATCTATGTATAGAAAAAAAGGAACAAAAATAAAAATATTTAGAATAACACATCTTTACTGAGAAGTAAATCTTTGAAACCTAGCTTGTTGACTTTAAATTAAAGTAACATGTAAATTACTCATGGTTTGTGACCTTTAAATTACTCATGGTTTGTGACCTTTAATTTACTCATAGTTTGTGACCTTTAAATTACTCATGGTTTGTGACCTTTAATTTACTCATAGTTTGCGACCATTAAATTACTCATGGGTTGTGATCTTTAATTTAGTCATGGTCTGTGACCATCTTTAAATTACTCATAGTTTGCGACCTTTAAATTACTCATGGTTTGCGACCTTTAAATTACTCATGGTTTGCAACCTTTAAATTACTCATGGTTTGTGACCATCTTTAAATTACTCATAGTTTGCGACCATTAAATTACTCATGGGTTGTGATCTTTAATTTAGTCATGGTCTGTGACCATCTTTAAATCACTCATGGTTTGCAACCTTTAAATTACTCATGGTTTGTGACCATCTTTAAATTACTCATAGTTTGCGACCATTAAATTACTCATGGGTTGTGATCTTTAATTTAGTCATGGTCTTTGACCATCTTTAAATTACTCATAGTTTGCGACCTTTAAATTACTCATGGTTCATAACCTCTAAAGTACTCAGTTTGTGACTTTTAAATGACTCTGTGACCTGTACTTCACAAAGTTTATATCAAGAATACTCACCAAAACTGTATGCAGTCCAATAAAATTTTCAAATTTTTGAAACATGAAAGCATTAAAGTTCAAGAAAATACAAAGACAACCACAGCTAACACTTTTTAAAGCACTCATAGCTGTTTACTCATGAAAATGTCCATCATAATGATCATGAAGACAGTATGCATAGTTATAGTTTCTATTAGATTTTTTTATTCCACTGATCACAATCCCCATTTATTATTCCACTGATCACAACCCCCATTTATTATTCCACTGATCACAATCCCCATTTATTATGCCACTGATCTCAATCCCCATGTATTATTCCACTGATCACAATCCCCATTTATTATTCCACTGATCACAACCCCCATTTGTATTCCACTGATCACAATCCCCATTTTTTTATTCCATTAATCACAATCCCCAGTTATTATTCCACTGATCACAACCCCCATTTATTATTCCACTGATCACAATCCCCATTTATTATTCCACTGATCACAATCCCCATTTATTATTCCACTGATCACAATCCCCATTTATTATTCCACTGATCACAATCCCAATGTGAAATGAACACAAGGGCAAATTATTAGTACTAATTACCTTTCTAAATAACTGCTGAATTAACCTCAGATCAATCCTGCTTTCTTCAAGCTTATTTTAATTGTCCAAAGAAATACATTGTCATGTATGGAGATAATCCATTTTGTTATTTGGATTAAGGGCCGATTTTTCTCAGGTTGCCTGAAACCTTATCTAACTGAACACCATTGCTGAATACCACTCATGAAAGCTTGATTAGAGTTCTTGCTTGACAGATAAATCTTGGGGTGCATGTGGCTGGCATGAAAGAGCATAATTTTGTTTCCTTTACTGAGACAGCAGCCTCTCCAAAAGATGAAAACATTCCAGAGCAAGCCAACTAATTACAGCATTAAGCTAGTTTCTGAATACATGCATAAGGATGTTGGCATCTTCTTTGGTTCAGATCTCTGCATTTATACCAAGCATTATCAGTGAATAAATTACCTCGCCAATCCATAAACTGTAATATGGATTAAACCTGTTTCTTCCAAATTGCATGGAAGTGAAAGCCAGCACAATTTTTACAGAAATATATACATCATCACCCTATATATATATATATATATATATATATATATATATATATATATATAATTTTTTTTAATGCAAATCCTCTAAACTAAGTACACACAAATAAGTATTTGTTAACCAAACCATCAAATTTGATACTTATGAGTTTAAAGTCATTCACAATACATATCAGCACTATACCTGGAATCTTGTTTCCACTGCTTCTTATGACTTCAAGCCCTTTTCTACTTATGTTACTAAACTTCACAGAGAGAGGTAAAAAAACTTAAATATTTATAAGGTTAATAGCAGATGCATTCATGCTGCTACCTGAATAGTTATTATTGTAGCACAATAGTTATTATTGTAACACAATAATTTTTATTGTGGCACAATAGTTATTATTGTAACACAATATTTATTATTGTAAAACAATAATTACTGTAACAATGAGACAAACATATTTGTATATCTGCGATTTGTTTGAATGTTAGACAACTCTCACTGTAGAATAGTTATATTTGTAAAAAAATTGGGCTACCTGAGAGTTTTAAATGTGGGACAGGCTTCTACCTGAGAGCTGCATTAAAATGAAACAAACTCCAATGAGGACAGTTTAAACATGAAATAAACTTTGCCTACCTGAGAGTTGTGTGAATGTGAGACAGTGCATCTCACACTCCCCTATTGCAGCTGGCTGTGTGGGAGTTATGTCCACCTGAAATCTCACATTCCTTGAGAACATAGATGAGCTCCCTGACCTGCGGTACTCAGCCCTGAATGTTGTTGCTGAAACAACACTGTGGCTAAGATCTGGTGTCTGCAAGAAAAAACAATTGATCTCATATAAAATAGAAGACCATTTGTTGATGGCAGATATATCATAAAAAATCTTCATCCCTGAGAATGAACAATTTGTTTCCAACAACATTTGGTAAAATGTCTAATGTCAGTTTCCCAAATTAAAACATGACCCACACTATCTTCAACTAATGACATCATTTTAGTGTATCACATTTCATATGACAGTGACCAACCTAACTGAGCAATGGAAATCGGCAATGTGTGTGTATGATATGGAATTTTAATGTAGCTTTAACAATTTTTCAGTCAAACTGCTACGGTGTCTGTAGTGTAGCACTTTATAATGATGTCTAGCACTGGGGGATAATGCTGCAGACATGTAGCATGATGTCCCACCCAGTCACAGTGACCATAAAGCATATACATAGTTCTGACCATGAAGCATATACATAGTTCTGACCATGAAGCATAGACATAGTTCTGACCATGAAACATAGACATAGTTCTGACCATGAAGCATATACATAGTTCTGACCATGAAGCATAGACATAGTTCTGACCATGAAGCATAGACATAGTTCTGACCATGAAGCACATACATAGTTCTGACCATGAAGCATAGACATAGTTCTGACCATGAAGCATATACATAGTTCTGACCATGAAGCATAGACATAGTTCTGACCATGAAGCACATAGTTCTGAACATGAATTATAGACATAGTTCTGACCATGAAACATAGACATAGTTCTGACCATGAAGCATAGACATAGTTCTGACCATGAAACATAGACATAGTTCTGACCATTAATTATAGACATAGTTCTGACCATGAAGCATAGACATAGTTCTGACCATGAAACATAGACATAGTTCTGCCCATGAAGCATAGACATAGTTTTGACCATGAAGCACATAGTTCTGCCCATGAAGCATAGACATAGTTCTGACCATGAAGCACATAGTTCTGACCATGAATTATAGACATATTTCTGACCATGAAACATAGACATAGTTCTGACCATGAAGCATAGACATAGTTCTGACCATGAAGCATAGACATAGTTCTGACCATGAATTATAGACATAGTTCTGACCATGAAAAACCGACACAGTTCTGACCATTTAGCATAGACATAGTTCTGACCATGAAGCATAGACATAGTTCTGACCATGAATTATAGACATAGTTCTGACCATGAAGCATAGACATAGTTCTGACCATGAAACATAGACATAGTTCTGCCCATGAAGCATAGACATAGTTCTGACCATGAAGCACATAGTTCTGACCATGAATTATAGACATATTTCTGACCATGAAACATAGACATAGTTCTGACCATGAAGCATAGACATAGTTCTGACCATGAAAAACACACATAGTTCTGACCATTTAGCATAGACATAGTTCTGACCATGAAGCATAGACATAGTTCTGACCATGAATTATAGACATAGTTCTGACTATGAAGCATAGACATAGTTCTGACCACGAAACATAGACATAGTTCTGACCACAAAACATAGACATAGTTCTGATCATGAAGCATAGACATAGTTTTGACCATGAAGCATATAGTTCTGCCCATGAAGCACAGACATAGTTCTGACCATGAAGCAAAGACAAATAATTGATGCTGACATGAGCACTGCTTATCAGCAATCTGTCAATATTTCTGGAATCCGTGTTTTCTTTAATAGTCCACTATCTGGACAACGTCTGGGATATCTAACCTGTGGATAGTGTCTGCCCATTATTTAACTTACCCCAGCTAAATCATACAGTATCAGTAAGTCAAGAGACCTTCCTCTGCATTATGGACATGTGACCAAATTTTCCTCTTCCTACTTGCATGGATATTAGTTTAATAAGGAGACAATAAAAATATGTGCTGGCCATTTTATAATGAAGTGTTTTTGGTGTGCATGTGTGTAAAACTGATTTTAATGATGTTATTCAAGCTACTGCATAGCTATAGTCTGAATATACCTCCCCCTTTGTTTGAACCCCCCTACCAATTTCAATAACAGAAATCTTTAATGTGATTAAAAGTGCACAGAACTTAGTCAATTCATTCACTGATTTATAATTTATAACCCAACTGTGTCCAGGATCCTCTGCGACTTTCATGCTTAACAGACTTCCCATATTAACATGGCACCATATTGCGTACACTACGGGCGAGCCTCTTTTCCTCATACAAAACTGTGACGTTCATTCTTATTCGGTAACTGCTGGATAATTCCATAAATTACTCTAATGCTGATGGTTTAGAGTTATATCTCTTTGCACACATGAACATAGAAATTACACCGCTTGTTAAATCCATGGAAAAGGCAAATTTGTAACTGTCATTCTTTTATGTAAACAACTGGACATTACAGCATGTAGCTCGAGAAAAGAATGAATTGACAGTATGCATGGGCAAGAATGTATGAGGTGTCCCACAGGAGATCCAATGTTTTGGAATTTTCTGGTTCACCCTAATGGTAGGACAAATTTTTGTCATAAAGTCAGGGTATATTTTCACAGAAAATTACCATCTATGCAATAGCAACTGGTAAGGCATTACCGATGTTAAATATTCCAGTAAGCAGGAATCAGGAAAACCACTCATCAAATTGCTGTAAAAAGTGTCTATGCTGAGGACAATTGTAATAATTACTCATCCCTGGGCCAAGTTGATACATATTCATACACTAAGAACAAATCTGCATCCAGCTGATGCCTTTAACAAGTGCCAAAGTTTAACATTCTATAACATGTAGCATGCAACGATTATCGATTACATTTTCTATTTGCCAACTAGAGTCCAGAACATGTTGCGAAGTAAGTTGTCATTATACACACGTACCTGATGCAAACTTGATATTAAATTAGGTAGCAAAATCAAGACGACAGTGGATTTGAAAACTTTCTCACATATGGCCCTTATATAAATACATAATACACAAGGTCTGTCTGTATAATAAATTGAGAAATCACACCAATACAAGATTTCTTAATGATATTAATGTTTACAGTTAGGTATTCTAGGCATTATCTTAATGTGGATACATTGTCCTGTCAACGATCCATTACACATCTTTATGAGTTTGATCTGTGGTATGTTTAGAGCCAGAGAATGTCAAAATTGTATTATATTTCATCTCGCCAGAGTGTTACGTTCGCACCAAGTCACAGTAACTTTCAAGAGTACGGCTTTATTAATGCAGAAGCAAAGTGAAGACACCCATCAGATATTTCTGTAGAGTGAAGACATCCATCAGATATTTCTGTAGAGTGAAGACACCCATCAGATATTTCTGTAAGTATGTAAATAGTTTTCACAAGATAAGTGGTGCTAACTTGCATTTCAAATTATTTCACGTGCCTCTCCTGATTTCCAGCAAGTTTCACACAAATTAATGCATGCTATTGTAACCTATTAAATAAAGTACATAATGTTGAGACAACAGCTGGTTGGCCTGGTGTCAGGATAATGTGACTGGGTGGGACATCATGCCACATGTCTGCAGCATAATGCCACAGTGCTACACATCACTAAAAACTTCCACACTGCAGACATTGTAGCAATATGACTCAAATTGTTAAAGAGACGTTAAAAATCCAAAAACACACCCAAGTATGAGAAGGAAAGTTGCATACCCTAGATAATCAGTCATACCATGTATGATGGTATATAATGTGCCAAACTGCAAACATCATAGAACCAACCTGTCTCAAAATTTGCACACTGATCCTGACTACTTTCTGGCAATGCACACATACAGATCCTGACTACCTTCCCATAATGTGCATACAGATCCCGACAACCTTCCTATAATGTGCATACAAATCCTGACTACCTATAACACACATACAGATCCTGACTACCTTCCCATAATGTACATACAGATCCCGACAACCTTCCTATAATGTGCATACAAATCCTGACTACCTATAACACACATACAGATCCCGACTACCTTCCTTTAATGTGCATACAGATCCCAACAACCTTCCTATAATGTGCATACAAATCCAGACTACCTATAACACATATACAGATCCTGACTACCTTCCCATAATATGCATGTGCCTTGGATGTGGGAGGTTGCAGGTTCAAACCCTGACCAAGTCATACAAAAGACTTATAAAATGGTACATACAGCTGATTGTACATACAGCTGAATGGACTTATAAAAATGGTACTAGCAGCTGCCTTGCTTGGTGCTCAGCATTACGAGGTTAATGTTAGGACTGGTTGGCCTGGTGTCAGGATAATGTGACTGGGTGGGACATGCTACATGTCTGCGGCATGATGCCCCTGTGCTAGACATAACTATAAACTGTCACAATGCAGACATTGTAGAGATATGACTGAAAAACTGTTAAAGCTACATTAAAAATCCAAAACACACACACACACATAATGTGCATACAGATCCCAACTACCTTCCCATAATGTGCATACAGATCCAGATCTATGCTGTTCACTTGAAAGCTGCAGATTGGATTCCCACCACTGTATCTGACTTGATCCATTACTAGGATGTGTCCTTAGCTAGAGAGTTTGCTCAGCTTCAGGTATTTTAGTGCAGTAAAACTCCAAAATAAAACCAAATTTGCTTTGAACCATCAGCAGAACAAAAAGAATGGACCCTACTGACAATGCACACTATGCTATACACATCTGGTTGAACATGGATTAATATGGTTATCTATTCCATAAAGGCATTTCCACTAAAACCTACCGAGAGGAATGCATGGACTATATCTGCCTTGATCTGGCTGAGTGGTTTGTCCCTCACCATCACAAAATGGTGCTCTTCCCTCTCTGACCCCATCAGGGCACCAAACCAGGACTTCTTGGTCATTCTGCAGAAAAAAAACATAAAAATGCATTGAATGCTTTTTATTCTACATGCATAAGCTACAATAACCTATAGATTATCACTTTTGTTTTTGGAAGAATGTTTCATTAGTTTTATTTTGTACCTGATAGTGACTATTTTGAAAAAAAAGTAGAAGAATGGTGAGGAATTTGCTCACTTAAATATATTCCTATCTCTCTTGCATCCTCCCCACTGTGGGATTGGGCATGTAGAATAGAATAGGTCCAATGTCCCCACTGGGGCATCAGGCATGTAGAATAGAATAGGACCAATGTCCCCACTGGGGCATCAGACATGTAGAATAGGTGCAATGTCCCCACTGGGGGATCAGGCATGTAGAATAGGTTCAATGTCCCAACTGTGGGATCAGGCATGTAGAATAGGTCCAATGTCCCCACTGGGGCATCAGGCATGTAGAATAGAATAGGTCCAATGTCCCCACTGGGGGATCAGTCTTGTAGAATAGGTCCAATACCCCATGTGGGATTAGGCATGTAGAATAGGTGCAATGTCCCCACTGGGGAATTAGGCATGTCACCAATGTGGGATCAGGCATATAGAATAGGTCCAATGTCTCAAATATGGGATCAGACATATAGAATAGGTCCAATGTCCCCACTGTGGGATTGGGCATATAGAATAGGTCCAATGTCCCCAATGTGGGATCAGGCATAAATAGGTCCAATGTGCCCACCATGGGATCAGGCATGTAGAATAGGTCTACTGTCCCAACTTTGGGATCAGGCATGTAGAAAAGATCCCATGTCCCCAATGTGGGATCAGGCATAAAGAAAAGGTCCAATGTGCCCACCATAGCATCAAGCATGTAGAATAGTTCTAATGTCCCCACTGTGGGATCAGGCATGTAGAATAGGTCCAATGTTCCCACTGTGATCAGTTATGTCCAATATGCCTTTTAGCATACTGAAAGAGGCTACTAATGGTGCTACTCTCTTTGGTCTTGGATGGCTTTTACGTTTATGTTCCAAAAGAGCAAGATTACTTTTCAAGAGTGCAGCTTATGTAATAAGTATCTGACTTTCTTACTTTATAGATTTTACTCTATTTTTTCTTCATCTTTGTTTTGTATGAATTTTTATGATACCAAAATGTAATTACCACTATATAGCCAGCATTGTGCTGATGTACTGTTAACCCTATATAGATATATAATTAACATACATGTCTCCTATATTGTACTCCTGCCACTATAATGGAGATAAGATTATTAAAAAGAGAATACTGTTAATGTCACATTGTATGTCCACCACATGTTAAATAGTCTACTCTTCTTTTGGTGACATTGACCTTTGATTTTACCCCCCCCCCCCAATCAATACGCTTTTTCTTTACCTTAAGTGCAAGCCATTCACAAAGTATGACTCAGGTCTGTGATTAATACTGTTGTGTGTACAACTTTGACCTTGACCTTTCAAGACCAAAATCAAAAAGCTTCTTCCTTACACCAAGTTTTTTTGGAGTTATTTTATAAAGAACAAATTTGTATTGTGTATAAACAACTTTTCTTATTTCATATACAGTGACCTTTGACCTTTTGACTCTAAAATCAATAGGTTTCTTTCTTTCCCAATTGCAGGTCATCCATCAAATTTGATAACTGTCGATGAAGCAAAATTCAAGTTAATGTGCAGAAATATTTTTTTCTTTCAGTCACATTGACCTTGACCATTGACCTTTTAAGCCTGTATTGATAGTTGTTTCTTATCCCAGCTGCAAACCTTCCACACAATTAGTAACTGTAGGTTATCATGCATAAAACATTTTTCTTCTTTCAATCACATTGACCTTGACCTATGCGTTTTTGAGCCTAGTTCTTCATTAAAACAAATGCAAGCCATCCACAAAGTTTGTGAGGTTGTAGATGGTGGAGAACTGGAGTTATTGTGCAGAAATGAAATTGATAACTGGCAGACAGGTGTTGTTGTTGTAGAATTTAATGCCATTTTTCAGCACAAGATAGGCAATACATGCTGGCCAGCCAACATTGGCTGAATTCGAGACTCAAACCCACAGACAGATAATATGACATTATGACGCCACGTAAGACAGGCACATAAAAAGTGCATAATTCTTCTGAAAATAGCATCAGTACCATGATTAGTAAAAGTACATGTATGAAGATGACCATAATGTGTCCTAAGCTTCACAGCAATACACTGAAAACCACTGACATATTCAATCTGGCTGTAAGTATAAAGAAAACATCAACAGCTCTTAAAATAACCCAAATGAGACAAGAAGATTTATCAATATGTGTATCTGGAAGTAACAATCATAATATGTAACAAGTTTTACAATGGTCAATAAAAATATGTAAGCTACATTGAATTCACAAGAGTCCATTTCACCTTAAATTCAGTTGCAGGCCAAAAAGGGGCAATAACTCTTTACATAAATTGCAAGAGCACAGTGCTTTGTTGGTATGAGAATCTACAGATAGTGAAGATGATATGTACAAAGTTTGATGGTGACCCAATAAAAAAAATGCAATCACAATATACTGTCATACTTTACATCCAGCTGTAAGTAAAAAGTAGCAATAAATCCAAAAATGACATAAGCATAAATATATCTTCAGATGATTATAGTATGTACCATTTTAAATCAATCAAATCCTGTCAGAAATGTCATGTTCTTGAGATTCTATCAACCTGCTGCAAGATCAAAAGCACAATAATTAACATGAAAGTTGTGTGAGTGAAGTGATTGGATGAAATGTGTATCTTCGGATGACCTTCATGATTATTAAGATAAGATAAGAATTCTTTATTTCAGAATACAAAGTCCATACCTCTAAATTAAAATATAATTATAAAATAAAAACATTGTAAACATAAAAGAACATATATATCATACATACAAGTATACATATCCATCTACAACAATTAATTGTGCTATGCATTCTTAAGAATGACATTAAATGGCACATTTAAAGAGTAATTTGTTCCATCTACTAATAATATGAGAATTTAAATGAATGTCATAGTTCCAAAGAGATTTCAATATACAGTTCTTACTATTAGATATTCTTGTCATCATTGAGAAAACATACTTTCTCATTACTTCATCAAAACTGAATACATTCTAATTTACAAACATGTTGGAGGCACTGTTCCACCTAGGAAGACCTAATAGAAAACGAAGACTATTATTATAACCAATAACTAGTTTTCGTTTCATACATTCACTAAAGTTTGTCCACAGAGGAGCAAAATACATAGTGCAGCAGTAAGATCTGAATAATCTAATTTTGATATTCAATGAACAATTCTTAAATTCACGTAGAAGCATGTTTGTTTGAGTACACAAAAATCGGTAATGTTTCATCATATCCTCATTATCTGACCGATTGGATTTCAAAATATGACCCAAATAGGTTATCACAGCAATACTATAAACAATCAGAGACTAGTTTAGTTCACAAGATTCTGTCATTAATCAGCTGGAAGACAAAAGAGCAATCTCCATTGCTGAAAAGGGCAAACTCTACTGCTCACCTGGCATACATAACAGTTGACCATTTCACTAAGCAGGCTTACATAGTACTGAAAGAAAGCAACTCATGCCAAGAATCTTCAGAAACTCTGTATCATGTCACTACACCCATTTTACATGTCTGATAAAATGTAATTTATAGGTACATTTCCTAAACAGTAATTTGATTTTATACTTTTTCTCCAGTTATAAATAGCAAATTATTTTATTTAATCCCATATTGTATTCTGAAATGCATATTTTTACAGTTGGGTTTCCTGTTTCAAGGGTGAGAACTCTACTACAGATCTATCATTCTCAATAGTTCATGTGGGTTATGTCCCTTGCTTGATTCACACTAGAGATATAGAGAACAAATATTTTAAAAGTATATATATAAAAAAAACTGTTTATATTGCATATGATTTGAGAAGTATTTCTAACTGTGCTAATTTCATTAATATGCACAGATCTTGCTCATACTAAATTCACTGGAATTTCTTAATGACTTATGTCTATTTACCAAGTTTACCTGCAATTGGATCAAAACTACAATCTCAAGAGCGGTAAATCTGTTTAAAAATATTTTCTAGAGTGGTAACAAGTGCCAAATCAAGTTAATATGCAAGGATCTCACTCATAACTGACACAGTCTAAAACCTTGATGATAGAAACATGCATTCCCAGCTTGATCAAAATCAGGTCAGAAATATGGACTCCAGAGTGGTAGCAAGCTCAATCAGATGCAAGATCACTTCACTAATATACACAGAAAGTGCTCATATCTGAACTTGTCCAACATGTCGCTGACATCAACCTATATTCCATGTTTGATTAAAATTGTATCAAAAGCCTCTGAAGTGGAAATTAGCAAATAACGATGGGAAGACTGTCACAAACTCATATGGTCTTTTGGCCAGGTGAAGTACAAAATATGGCACTAGTTGTGTCCATAATCATATGAAACAGATGGTCATGAGGATTTCTATGAACTCCTGTCTCTACAGATGGTTGAGTGAGGTACAAACCATGGCACTTGCAGTGTTCATAAAATATTGCAACAGATGGTCACGAGGATTCCTTTAAATCTCCACCTCTACAGATGTGGTCGTATAGAAACCAGAATTTTCAACAATCCAACTGTCTCACACCATCATTCTAATCTCAAAAGAAAATTTCTGTTAAATTGAGCAATGACAATTTTTGTACAGTAAACCTGTTATGAGAGACTGCCTCTTATACCAGCAAAAAGCAATATCTCAAGACAGGTGGTCTCTCATAGCAGGTTTATACAAAAAAACAAGTTTCCAAAGTCCAGTTTCAGAACAACTTCAAGAAAAATAACCACAATCACTGTACATATATTCTATTCTTTATTAAAAGTTCTTGCTAAAATATTGTATGCAATCATCTAAAAACAAAATTATATGGCAATAAAGATATACTTAAATCATTAAACATGAAATCACATTTACATCTGAAGGTCACATAGTTTAGCATATGATCTCATTTCTGAATTACTCCTTTTCCTTTATAACAACCAAAATTTGTTTTACCAACGTTTAAACTGCTTTTTTGCGAGTGGTCTGCTCTTTTTCACTTCTTTCAGTTACAATAATTATTTTCTCCAGCCTTAAAATTTGTCTCTTTTTAGTTGGAGGTTCATCCATTGTTATTAAGGTTCTAGGTGTTAAAATCATTATTGCTCACTTGTAATACTGAACGTAAAGACGGTTTTGACTGGGCTTTGGGAAAATATGAAAAATCTATACATGTGCATAACATATCTAACAATTAATGATACGGATTAACTCTAAAGACAAACAATATAAGTGACCACTACGTCAACTTTGGCAAATACAATGGCAATTTGTGACATGTACATTAGCCTGGTCTACAGACTGTTGCATCTATCACTGCTATCAACAATGCTTTTTTTAATATTCTTTTTATGTTTGTTTTTAATCAGAACAATCGTTACTATCAAACAGTCGCAGTAACAATTTCATACAGTTCAGTGGTGTCTGTTCTCACAATACAGTCATTCATAGGGATGCCGGGTCCTATGATAAGGCGGGGAAGCAGGCTAATTGCGGGAATAATTAGTCTCGTTCCCTGCTTTGTATGTTCCGTGCATTGCTCACCCCAATAGGAATAGTGTAGAACAACACAGGGAGCATACAAAGCAGGGAACCAGACTAGAAAATAATATACATATACTTTAGTCTGGTTTACGACAGAAACAATAAGCATAGCTCAAATAATTTAGACATTGGTGGCCAGCCTATGTTTTAAGTTTTTCTTTGTATTTATTTAGAATGATATGAGCAGTTGTTCTTACAGGGATTAAATAAAGGTTGGTGGAGTTTATCCTCGTTTTTGCAATGCGGTTGTTCTTAGCAGTGTCGAAATGCATATTTTGCCAAGACATCACGGTTGCTGGTCACGTTCAGCAGGTGGTCGCTCAAGACAGAGCATTTATATAATATAATCGATCTGTGCATTATGATTGTGGTTTGGAAATGACAGGTGGCCACTCAAAGCAGAGGTTGCTCATGGCAGTTTTTACAGTACTTACAGTAAGGTAAATGAGTACCCTAAGGTGTATAACTGATGTACACCTTTTACTGCAAAAAATGCAAATTAAACTTGTAATAAACTGAAATGCATACATCTTTATGATCTTAACATTACCTGATACAGAAATTACAGAAAAATAATCCATATCTGGCACAGGATAGTGAAATATCCATGCTGGGTCAGAATTCACTAGTGAAGTATAAGGAAATATCCATGTGGGGTCAGAAATCATTGGTAAAGGATATGGAAATATCCATGTTGGATCAGAATTCATTGGTAAAGGATAGGGAAATATCCATGTGGAACCAGAAATCATTGGTACAGGATAGGGAAATATCCATGTGGTATCAGAATTCATTGGTAAATGATCGGGTAATATCCATGTGGGGAAAAATCATTGGTACAGGATATGGAAATATCCATGTGGGATCAGAATTTACTGGCAGACCTTCAGCCTGGTCTCTGCCTTACAAAGTTTAAGCCATTGATATTAAACCCTTATCCTGTCTGATGGAATACCACCAATTTGGTACCACCAATTTGGTTTGTGTTATTCTAGTGACATGTGATACCTTGTATTTCCAGACTGGTGCTAAGCCTTGCTGGATTCTTACAGAATGCATTCGATCAAGAAAAGTTATGGGTATTATCTTGCATGTGTTACACAGTTTACAGATGTATTATACAGTTTACACCTGTGAGAAAGCCATGTGATATTTATGGTAAAATAAATGAATTCACTCCATCACTTAAAGCATGAATTTCTGCAAATTCTTTTGCCGTTTGACTATGTTCAAATTTTTTCACAACGTGCACCTACTACTACATACAAATTATTTACTTTTTTATCACTCTTTCCGAGTTAGTGGAAAATAATCTGATGCACAGATTTGATAAATTCCACTGCAGGCTGGATACAATTTTGGGCAGAATCAAGGACTTAAACTGTGACCCACGCAGCCAAGTGGGGTAGCCTTATTCCCAATTCTTGGGGTGGAAGTTTTCAATCACATTTCAACACGTACCATTCATTCTATGAATAAAATACTAAGTGAATTATGAATTGCACTTACTCAGGTGAGGATTCCGGTGTCATGGAAACCTCCTCTGTAGGCACTGAAATGCAAGATGATTATATATAAGTGGAGGAAAACAAACTGAAAAAAAATTAAGATGACATTTTTTTTCCCCTTGGTAGAGGTCCAGATAGAGACAGAACAAAGTGATACCTATAAAATTTGCTTTGATTGCTATCATGGTGACAAAAATTATTTGGAACTAACATGAGGCATATGAAAAATATTTTATGAAAGTTTAATATTTCTGAGAGGTAACTGTGATTCCTATTGTAGACGATAACACATCTCACAAAGGTTAATGACTATCTTACACATCCCTCACACTGCATTCTGAGAATCTTTCAGATGTTTAGCTTAGAAACAAGAGTATTTCATGTACACATGAAAAAAACCCATACATGGTCCAACTTCATCAGTTTGGAAACATATCAAGTTTCCTTCATTTATACAAGTTCAATATTGTCCAGAAATAAAATGCAAGGGTGAACTCTCTTTTTGGTAATATTGATGTTGAACTTCAAACTACAAGTCCCTAATATATAGGGCTCTTTCTTACACAACTGGATTATAATATGTCAAATTTCACTGATATTGACTGAAGAGAACTTTTGCACATGTCAGGAATGACATATGAAAGAAAATCTATTTTTAGTAACATGGATCCCTCCATCAATAGCAGTCTTTCTTATGGCAGAGGAAAACACGTGGACAGTTTTGTACAAATGCAATGTGTAGTGCTGAAGTTACCATTTGGAAAACAAAAGTACTGGCTTTGACCTTGCAGCTATGAGCCCAAAAATCAACTGGAATCCATCACTGGGCCAAGGGGGAATAAATGTACTAAATCTAATTTATGTCCTCTAGAACTTAAGTTAACATCTGGAAATATAATCGTCATGTCTAGAATATTTTGTGCAGGAGTAACCTTGAAGATAATAACACATTTGGAGCAAATGACAAGACAAGATGGCTGCCATGAATGGATGGTTCTAACACAGCTCCACTCAATATTCAATGAACTTGGTGTAAAAACTGGTGTTAATTATGCTAATACCTACTGCCATATTTTATACTGTGGATTTATGACAATATTACCGGTAAGTTAGTGTAAGTGAAATTTAATGTGAAAGTTTTCATTTATTCAAGTGAATTTGGAAACCTGTTCAAAACAAAGGATTTTTGGTAGCCATTATCCAAGATGGCTACCAAAGTGGATTAATTAGAAATTGAACTACATCTACCATATCTGAACTTCAGATGATACCAACTCAAACACATTATGCAAGTTTCTTTTTCAAAAGTCGATGGATATGTGCTAGTCATATATAAAGATTTCATAGTATGCTTTCTATCACTGTTATGAACAAGCTGAAAATATCAGAATCATGGAAACATATTTAAATACCGGCCTTGTAGGTTCCTTACTCAGCACACATAGCTCAACCTTTTCTGCATCATTCTCTGGCTTTAGTATGTCTGATGTACCTGAAGATCAGAGCCACACAAATAATCCCATGCAGGAAAGTCAGAGTGAAAATGAAAACAATGGTACAGATGATGATTTGGAGTTATCCAATATGGCTGACTAGAATTCCTGAGGCTCAAACATAATAAATACAGTGTACTGTGCATATAGATCCACAAAAGTCTGAGTCTGTAAAACAGATTTTGGATTCAGAACCTTGCATGACTTCATGCAGTTCAAGTGTTCAAAATGGTACTATCTACAGAACACAAGAGAAAAACACTCTGACAGCTTCAGATGCCATAAATTTGGACACAAACAAAGACTCTGTCAATCAATGTATTAGAAATATTAGGAAGCTGGCAAAGAGGAGAATGCCAGTGCTTGCTTTATAACAAATCTAAATGTATCTATTGAGGCTCTTGACTCTAGCTATTCAATGGACACTACTGTAAATGCAAAAGTTAACGGATTTTCAAGGTCTGTATGTGACTCTGAAGATGCTAATATATATGAACATTTAAATATGGAAATAGGATGTCAGAATGATAAAAGTAGTATGGAGACAATCTCAATGAGTAACCCATTGCATGATGACATACATATAATATGAAACCAAATACAAAAGGTTTTAACATAGGTCACTTCACTTTAATGTACAAGGTATAGTGGGAAAAACAGAGCAGATTAAATTAATGTTGTCTTCCAAGGAAAATAATATACATGTTTTAGAACTCACTGAAACCAAATTAAATGCTAACCACAATGATAATCTATTTCACTGTCAATGCTACAGTAAACCATTATGCAGGGACAGAGAGACAGCAGGGGGAGGTCTTGTTGTATACATTAGAAAAGATGTAAATGCAGAAAGGTGACTTGACTTGGAGTCACATGAAAGTGAGAGTATCTGGGTGGAAATTTCTCAAAATAATGCAAAATCATTCCTAGTTGGTTTCATTTATATGCCACCTTCCTCCAAAGCAATTTGGAATGATAACTTTTTGAAACAAATGGAAAATGTTCTTGCATAGGAAAAAGAAACATATATACTTGGCGATATAAATAAGGACCTTCTCAATACTCAAACAAGGAACAAATGGATGGAATTTATTGAATCATTAGGCCAAGTCCAGCTGGTAAATGAGTCCACAAGGGTAACAGAAAAGTCAGGCACTCTTATTGATCACATTTATACCAACCCACCTGACAATGTGGCTTGTGTGTACCAAATGTTGGTCTTAGTGACCACGATCCTACTTTTTTGACAAGAAAGGTTAAATGCAAGAGAAATAAGAAAAATACACACAAAAGTAACACTTACAGATCATTCAAAAATTGTAATAAAGAACAATTTCTCAATGACCTATATAAAGTTCCATGGAATATGATCCTAAATTTGGAAGACACAGATGAAGCTCTGACGGTGTGGACTGACTTATTTATGGATGTAGTCTCCAAGCATGCCCCAATGAAAGCAAAGAATGAAATCCAACCTAATTGGCTAAATACTACTTAAATCCTAGATGCTATGAAAACATGAGACCAATTCAAGGCAAAGGGAAACCATGCACAATATAAAAGTATGGAGAAATAAAAAAAACAAGTATGATTAAAAAAGCTAAAAAGACTTATTATCAATTATTGCTTGAAAACAAAAAGAGCAACACAAGCTCCATTCAGAAAGTCTTCAATGAACTCACTGGAGGAACACACAAAGATCAGACAAATAAAATTCACTCACTTCTGGTAAATGATACCATATAGTCACTGATGACAATGACACTGCAAATGTTTTCAATGATTTTTTCACCAACATTACCACAAAGTTAAAAGAACCAGTGATAGAAAACAACTTGAAAGAACTGAAAAAGTTCTGCAGCAACAAAATCTCTAAGGAGGTATGTTTCAAAAAACTTTGTTAAAAATGTCTCAGTGAACCTGATGCCAAGAAGGCTACAAGACTTGATCAGATTGGTCCGTGACTCATTAAATCTTCTGTCTCTGCTATTTTAGATAGCATAACATTCATAATCAATTATTATCAAGTATTGCAACCTCATCTGTCCCCAGAATATGGAAAACTGCAAAAGTAATTCCTATTCACAAAACTGGTTCTAAGGATAATGCTGATGACTTATGGACAACCTCAATACTACCAAACTTGTCAAAATTTATTAGAAACATGTCCAGGACTCATTTGTGTCATAGTTAAACAAACACTTGCTGTTACACCCTAATCAATCAGGCTTTAGACAGAAACATTCATGTGAGACTGCCTTGATCTCCCTAACTGATAAATACCTTCAAGCATTTGATCAAGGTAGAATAATAGGATCTGTATTTGTAGATTTCAGGAAAAGCTTTTGACATGGTGGATCATGAAATCCTTCAGAAGAAACTGAAAATCTACCAATGTGATGAGAGCACAGTTAGATGGTTTACTTCGTACTTAAATGAGAGAACACAACATGTTTATATAAATAATGTTCTGTCTGAACCTGGAACAATTAGATATGGAGTACCACAAGAATCAATTCTAGGTCCATTACTATTTATATTACTTATTAATGACCAACCCCTTTATAGTAAGGGACTAAATTTCATCTACAGATCTCTATGCAGATGACAACATTGTCAGACATCCAAAACACAAAGCATGAACATGAAATTTCTTTACAGAATGCCCTGAACAAACTGGAAAACTGGTGCACATGCAATGGCATGGTGGTAAATACTGGTAAAACTAAAATATTACTTATCTCAACACAGCAAAAAATGACAAATCTTGATGGTGATGAACTATGTCTGACATGGAAGGATAAAAATTTGCAAATGGTCTGTCATGATAGACTACTTGGTGTTCTGGTAGATGATAACCTATCACAGGCTGAACGTATCAAACATATCAGTAAAAAGGTCAATTCAAGTTTATGGCTTCTCAGTAGGATAAGACATTTTCTCCCTGAAAGGCACAGAAAACTATTTATACAGTATGGGGTAAATCAACTGATAAAAACAGCAAAGCTGGCACATCTTCAAAAAGGAGTATTTGGGCTAATATCAATCCAGAAAGAAAGCAAGGAGAATAGCTAGTAAGTTAAAACTATTACCTATTAAAGACCGAATCTATTTGAGAAAAGCCAAATTAATGTAAAGGATATCCCATAATAGTGCTCCTGAATATTTACAATCACTATTGCAGTATAGGCTACCTGGCAATACTCCCCACCTGCAATCCATGTCTACCATACCAAACAGTATAAAATTCCCAAACCAAATGAGGACTTATTTTAAAAAAGTTTCCAATAATCTGCACCTTTGCTCTGGAATAGTATTCCAGTTGAGACTAGAAATGCCCATTCTATTTCCTTCTTCCAAGCCTTGAGACTATGTGCAAACAAACCTTAATGAAGGTATTTATTGTTCAAATGGTTAATTGTTCTCCAACTTGGAATTCATTGTCAAAAACTCATACTTTTACTTGATACGCAATCACTATAAATCATTATCCCTAGAAAAGCACATGCTGACAAAATTTTGTTGAATTTTTGTACAAATCAAGAAGTCAGACCTGAAATATTTATGGAATTATCTTCAAATTTTTTCGGATATATTGAAGTTTTTAGCAACTTGTTAGTCCTAGACTTCAAACTTATCCAATTAAAGGCAACATCTACCCTAAAATATTCATACAAGAAAATGCTACTGTGAAGATCGCTCCATTTATATATATATATATATTTTTTTGTACTGCTCCGGTGGCCTAGTGGTTAGAGAGTCTGCCTTGGATGTGGTAAGTCATGGGTTTGATCCTGGCCAAGTCATACCAAAGACTTACAGAAATGGTACTAACAACTGCCTCGCTTGGCACTCAGCATTAAGAGGTTAGAGTTAGGAGTGGTTGGCCTGGTGTCAGGATAATGTGACTGGGTGGAACATCATGCTAAATGTCTGCGGCATGATGCACCATTGCTAGACATCACTATAAACTGTCACACTGCAGACATTGTAGTGATATGATGAAAACTTGTCAAAGCTAAGTTAAAAATCCAAATCACACACACACACACACTACTACTCTGAAGATCAAAAATTAACCACAGAAAAGGCTGTGTACGTTGTCATAATAGTGTACCTCTGCCATAATAGACAATGTACCTCTGTCATAATGAACAGTGTGCATCTGTTATAATGGAAGTTGTAAAGATGAAATCTTTAAAACAATGGGCTTTGTACCTGTCATATCAGAAGTTGGAAAGAATGGGCTTTGAACTTCTGTGATAAGGGAAGTTGGAAAGATGAAAACATTAAAACATTTGACTGTGAACCTGTCATACAGGAATTTAGAAAGATGACATCCTTAAAAGTTGTAATGGGCTCATAAAGAAAGTTGGATGGATGAAATCTTTAAAAGGCAGTCTTATTTCTAAATGACACTGAATGATCTCAGAAGGTTACTGAGCTACCAATGTATGTTAATTACAACAAATATGAATGGACGGACAGATGAATGAATGAATATACAAGGTGTCTACTATAGTACTCCTCTATCTTGATGTTGAGCTCTATTAAAATGTAGTGTTTGTGGAACACAACTTTTGGTTTAATGCACTATGGTAAAAACAGCACTAAGCTACTGATGTACCATCTATACCTGCTTATAAAACAAGTCCAACTGCAAACTGCACAGGCCCACACCTGTTAATACATAATGTGGCATCAGATCTGGTGGGTATGTGCAGTTGGTTAGGAGTAATCAGCAGAACAAACAATATATACAATATATGGTATGCAGGTGCATTATGCTATGGCAGATTAGGATCTTAGTTATTTGCAGTTGGGCTTGACTTATAAGCGAGTATATACGGTAGTCTGAAGGATTTAAAACTGTAAGGAGCAGGCATCATGCAACTTTTCCTGCACAGTGTACAGGTACAAATTGTCAGGGTACATGTACAAATTATTAGGTTCATTAGAATGCTGGATTATGTAGGGTTTGATAGTTTCAGCTACTGTCATGTACTGATGATATGTGTTTTGCAAAACATATGCATCCACTAATCTATCCACCCACACCATGCAAGGTTTAATTCTTAGGTTGGTTCAACTGACAACTGAATTGTCAAGAAATTTTGTTAAGAGTAAGGTGGCTCTTACAATTGCCAATGCAGCCAAGTTAAAGAAAATTCTGAATTTTAAGTTCACAAAGCTGATGTCTTTCATTTTAATGTGATTTAAAGTCAGATAACTTCTTATCAAATACATTATTGGTAATAGGTAAAAAAACAACGTGAAAAACGTAATGTGAACAAGAAACCATACCCGTTTTCTTCCAGTGGAATTCATTTTTTTAAACAAAAGGAAACTTTTGATGGTTTTGGAGCTTCAAATGCACATTCAACATTTTACACAGAATCCCAAGAACAGGGGACACGGTGTCTCCATGATCTAAAAAATCCTGGAGATACACAAAATTTTAAGGAGACAAAAGAAAAATACTAGAATTCACTTCAAGGCACCAACAGTTGAAAAAGTGCATCCCGGACAATCCCATTTATATTAGTGATTGATTAATGCATCATTATTACAAGTTTATCAAGTGTCCAGGTAACCCATAAAATACTGACATGTTTCAATGTCTGGTTAATACATCAGCAGATAACTACGAAAGGATACAGATTACAGTGTAGCACAAGAATTTGGCAGAATCAACAAAACTGTTCAGTGTAGATGGAAAGTGTTATATATATCTATATAGTGTTTAACTGTTGTCCATGATTGTAGATTGTAAAGGTCATTTTCATAACAACTTAATGCATAGTTAACTTTTGTGTTTTGAACTTTAAGATAATATTTGTAAACATGCTTACATGGTCTTCTGACCTTAGGTTTTACAAAGAGAACTTGTTTATGAATTTGATGGGAAAATGACCCACATCCTAGTCATCTTACTGTGTTTCATTGTTTTATATGACTGTCTAGTTTATTTTCATTTTAAGTTGCTTGACTGTCTCGTAAAAAAAGTACTCCAAAACGACCATATACATGAGAGAAGTTATCTACTACAGAAGTGCTACATTAATTTTCTAGAAATGTTCTACAAAGAATTATCCAACAAATGCATTATAAACATTAAATTGGCAAAATTGACAGTAGCTTTGTAAAATTAGCAAATAATACAATTTAATGACATTATTAGATGATGTGTGATTACTGCACATCCATTGATATCACACAACTATTGCACATCCATTGATATCACACAACTATTGCACATCCATTGATATCATACAACATGCATTTTGTTTTTGTTTTGGTTGGGCTAATTTATTATGGATTAAACATTATGCTAGCCATCCTTTATCTGAACCATTCAGTTCTAGAATCAACATAAGTATGTGGTCTTACATCTTGGAATGTGCTATTTTCATTTAGCCAGTGCCTTTTTTGTAATCATAGTCCCATTGAAAAGGAAATAATTCTTGCCTAAAATTGAAATGGAAATTATTATTGCCTAAAATTGTTTCATCATGCTATTACTGGCTTCTATTGCTAGAAAATTTAGGATGGTAGGACAACATTTTGCTAATCTAGGATAGTAGAGCAATACTTTGCAAGTTTAGGATGGTAGGGCAATATTTGGCAAGTTTAGGATGGCAGGGCAATATCTGGCAAGTTTAGGATGGTAAAGCAATATGTTGCAAGTTTAGGATGGTAGGGCAATATCTGGCAGGTTTAGGATGGTAGGGCAAGTTTAGGATGGTAAGGTAACATGCAGCAAGTTTAGGATGGTAGGGCAATTTGGCAAGTTTATGATGGCAGGGCAATATGCTGCAAGTTTAGGATGGTAAGGCAACATGTTGCAAGTTTAGGATGGCAGGGAAGTATTTGGCAAGTTTAGGATGGCAGGGCAATATTTGGCAAGTTTACGATGGCAGGGCAATATGCTGTAAGTTTAAGATGGTAAGGCAACATTTTTTCAAGTTTAGGATGGCAGGGAAGTATTTGGCAAGTTTAGGACGGCAGGGCAATATTTGGCAAGTTTACAATGGCAGGGCAATATGCTGCAAGTTTAGGATGGTAAGGCAACATGTTACAAGTTTAGGATGGCAGGGCAATATTTGGCAAGTTTAGGATGGTAGGGCAATATTTGGCAAGTTTAGGATGGTAGGGCAATATGCTGCAAGTCTGGGATGGCAGGGCAATATCTGGCAAATTTAGGATGGTAGGGCAATATGCTGCAAGTTTAGGATGGCAGGGCAATATGCTGCAAGTTTAGGATGGTAGGGCAATATGCTGCAAGTTTAGGATGGTAGGGCAATATGCTGCAAGTTTAGGATGGCAGGGCAATTTGGCAAGTTTAGGATGGTAGGGCAATATGCTGCAAGTTTAGGATGGCAGGACAATATGCTGCAATTTTAGGATAGCAGGGCAATATGCTGCAATTTTAGGATGGTAGGGCAATACGCTGCAATTTTAGGATGGTAGGGCAATATGCTGCAATTTTTATGCGAAAGTATTTAATAAGTTTTGAGGTTTTTCTCTTCTTCTGTTTTAAATGGAAGTTGAGCAAGGTGTCTAACCAATAAGTGTACTGATATTTGAAAGTACATATAGATGCAAGATCTTGATATTTGTATAACATTTGAATTAAATTGTCTTAACACTCAGCAATGCTTTATTTAGGTTCTTTAGAGTTGTAGCAGTGGCAGTATTACTGTAACGAAGAATTCAGTTATTTTCCTCCGAATTTTGGATGGATATGAAAGTTATTATTATACATGTTGATGCCTGCTTTGCTATTATTCTTCTTGTTATTTTTATTACTATTCAATAATATATCAAGGCAGTGAGAGAAAAAGATATCATAAATGTTGTAGCCAATAGTAAATAGTATGAAAAAAAGTTACAAGAATCTACACCTCGATGGATGCTTTGTCTGAAAAACAATACCGCATAATAGAAAGCAGTCTATGGCAATGACATAATCTATTTTCAGCCCAAAAAGTTGATTTCAGTACAAATGCCAGCCAATCTGTATATTCAGTGTACAGGAACAAAACAGAATATCATATACATGTCCTATTAAAATGATAATTTACAAAATCAAGATTTGGACACAGATACAAATATTATGGTCAAATTTCAACATTACAGATTTAAAAGTGAAAAAAGTGGGCCTGAGATCACATGTCTTACAGCCACATCCAAGAGCAAATGGACAAAATCTGGGTCATTGGATGCTTTCTGTCAAACCTTACAATGATGCATGTACATGAAAACAAGTGTTTCAAGATTTATTTTTTCTCTCTATCTTCATCTACATTTCTTGGCATATCAACATGTCTGTCCAATACTGAGAGGATACTGCATCAAAGTTTGTCAAAATCTGTTCTGCAGTTGTTTTAATATAAAGAAATGTAAATGTTTTTCTACTTTTTGTGGTTGCTTGGCATCATTTGTCCAAATATGAAAATCATCTGTGTCAGATACTTTCCTTAAAACTTGCTCAAATTCACTTCAGCAGATTTTGGAATGGAAGTTAAAATGCACTTCTATTTTAAGTAACTCTGGCCATATTTGATGACTGATTTGCATAAATTTCAAAGGTCTACATTCCAGGACTGCTTGAATTCTGTGAAGTGGTTTTGCTAAATGAATTACTTAAAGAACTTTCTATCTGCATTGGCAGCCATATTTTATGATGGATCGACTTCAATTATAAAGACTTGAACTATTTTCATGCTGGTCTTCAGGCCAGGATGCTTATTTTTAGTTTAATCTTCTAAGTGAAAATGATGGCTTTATTTAACCCTTTACCTCATACAACCGTCTTTGGACGCCTCTACAAAAGTCGCATCGAGGCGACTTTTGACGCTTCTACAAAAGTCCCATAGAAGCACCTTTTGACGTCTGCTGTAAACATCAGCCATTTTAAGCTGGTTTTCGTAGCGCCACCTTCGGGGAAAACCCCTTATTAGATACTACATTCATTTCTGTGAATGACAATTACGTCAGATCACGTGGTCACCGTTTATGTTCTGGTCGATATCTGCTATTTAAAGTAACTGGGTCGTAATCTCCACTCTCCAAAATGGTGGTCGCGGATTTCATTCAGTACTTACGAAGTTTTCATGATTAGAATCACAACTATGAAAGATTCAATAACCTAGGTAAAGGCTCTGATATTGATATAGGCTGCAATTAGTTTTTATAAATTATCAAATTTAGATGACTTAGTGATGTAGACACAGATGAAAAACTTGTAAATTTCGAGTATGAGAAATGGCAGCTCTACGGTTGGTCACACGGCCTCACTGACATGACGGTGAACGAATTCTCTCCAGATTTTAAAGCACATAACAAATTCTTCCGTGATAAATAATTACACAGCTATAACAATCGGACTTTACTCTTAAATTGTTCCACATGTAAAAGATGTGTACCAAAAATGTAAAATGGTTAAAATTGCTGTTAAACGTAACATACACTACATTGCTTAATAGTTCACAGGCAAGCTATGCGTATGCGGTCGACTAGGTAACCTGTGTTCTATGTATAGCGAGCTGCACTTTGTCACTATGCTCTATGAGGTAAAGGGTTAACAGCTGATCAGTGTCATCTGAATAAATCTGAAAGGTCTTCATGCAACCTGCTTTCTGACACATACAAAGCTATGATGGACCACCAGTGAGAAGACCAAACTCTTGATGCAAAAATGTATTATCCAGTGTTATGACATTTCATGGTGGATCCCATCAAGAAACCAAATTTTTTGGTGGGGGAAGAAGGTGTGGTCTTTAAAGGCAGATTCCACTGAATTATATATAAAAAAATTCCAGTGGTTTTAAAGACATTCTTCAAAGGTGTTTATATTTAGTAATGAAGTCCATATTTGATGATGGATCAGACTTGTAAAAATGAGAAAGCTTTCACGATGCTCTAACAAATTTGTTTAAATTGTATTCAGTGGTATTTCTGAAGAAGTTGTTTAAATATTTTTCTAATTTTATTAAAAGTGGCCATATCTGATGGTTTATCTTTTTTGCAAATATGCAGCGTCTTCAGGTCAGGTTTGCACTGTCAAATTTGGTCCAATTTTATTTAATGCTTTTGGAAAAGTCATCATCTCGAGAATGTGGTATTTTTAGTAATGGTGTCATATTTGAATAAATCTGAAAGTCTTCATACCAACATCTTTCTGTCAAATATGATAAAATTCTGTTCAGTAATTTAGAAGTGCTTTTTAAGGTGTTCAAATTTTAGTAATAGTGGCAATGTTTGATGATTGATATGCATCAGCCATATAAACTTGATTTTTTTCTACGTCATGATGCTCTGTCAAATATTTGGTCAAATTTTATGTTCAGCAGTTTTTTTGAGAAGGCACTTATATGTTTTTCTATTTTAGTACAAGATGCTAGATCTGAAAAGGTTTTCATTCCAGGATGCTTTCTGTCATGTTTAGTCAACTTCTATATATGTAAAATTTAGAGAAGTTTTTTTTCTCTTCTATTTTCAATAACAGTGATCACATTATATGGTGGATTGGCATTATTTGTACAAACCTGAACGGTCATTCTGCCTGGATGCTTTTCTGTCAATTTTGGTCAATTAGATTCAGCAGTTTTGAAAAGGCTGCTTACAGGTTTTCCAGTTTTTAGCAATAGTGGATTTTCTATTTTTCGTAACAGTGAACTTAGAATATTCCAGATATGAACTTTTGACCCTAATCCTGGTTTGCCTTTTCAGTCTTATCTTTTCATATAATGTTGTTTACTCAAGAAATTACTCATTTTTGCATTTTACATCTGAGATAGAATCAGTGGAGAAGAATTCTTTATGGTGGTGAATTTCACATACAATCATTAATTCATCAGTCATTAGCCTCAGTATTTGATCAATTAATGGCAGACAAGGTTTCATTAGTTGTGTTTATGCTCTAATGATTACACCAAACCATGACCCTGTCAGTAAAGCTTAACTAACAGTCTTCATTTGAATGTGTTTCTATTACAGCCCATTACGTGAGAATGCTGGATGGAATAAAGTCAAAGATGATATGAGGTGCAACAAGGTGCTAGTTGTTTCCAAAACAGAGATGTGATATGAATGATGAATGAATTAAATTTTTTAGCTTGTTTGTTAACAAATGGTAGAGTACTGCAACAACAACATTAATAATAATAATAATAATAATAATAAGTATGCAATTTTACGATGTACTTGGGAAATCAATAAACCATACACCCTTTGATTGGCAAGGTTTTAGTTGTTGGTGTACATTACTCACAGTAAGATCAATTTTCACAATATTTTGGACTCCCAAATTATACATGTGCATTGTCTCTGACTGCACAGTATGCATTGCATCTAATGGTAAACAATTTCCTTTTTATCTAAAATTATGTTTTCATTTTACTGTATATACTCGCATATAAGCAGAATAATTTAGGAAAAAATAAAGGCCTGGAAGAAAGGGGGGGGGGCGACTTATCCATGGGCCAATGTCTAAACTTAATAGTTTTTAGGTCTTTGTGTTGACTACTTTAATGGCTGTAAATCTTTGGACATGAAACAATAATTTTTTCAGTGTCCTAAGACATAGGCATGTAAAAAAGTAACTTTCGGTGACCCGACAATTATTAAACTGTTGTAAAGTACGATGATTGATTTTGTTATTATTTTGTATGTGCATATTTTCTGATTGCTCGAACACAAAGTTAAATAAAGGTAAATACAGACTTCATAATTCGCGGGCATGTTGAGTTTACCAGGAAGATCATGCTGAACTATAATGTACAGTACTTACACAGTGCAAAGCATGCACAGTGTCATTTAAATCCTTACTTATTCCCAAACATAGATGCAGGGTTTGCTTTATTCATTGTTTCGACCAAATTGCATTCTTCCAGACAACACTTCAGCTAGTCCTTAATAGCTGTTTCATTTATGATGAATCATGTGCTCACGAGTTACTCATTTTCAATGATATAAACGATCCAACGAATTGAGGTAATATTCTAAAAAAGTTACGCACTTTTAATTATACAAGGCTAAAATTCTCATATAGATCAACTAAGATCAACATCAATCAATTGTAGTTTTGCGTTTTAGCTGAACAAACATCACAACTTTCCACACAATGGAAATCTTGATGTTTCAGCGTCTCCTATGTTGATAGTCGGCGAATTTGTCTTTCGTTTTGCAGCAGCAGTACAGGCCAGTTAATCATTAAAACCCTGAAACTGGCTTGTGATGAGGGAATTTTGATGATAACTATACCAGTACACTGATGTGTAATTGCCTTTTATTCCATAAAATTAACACGATTACTGTAGTTTTGTAAAACGGGGTGTAAGGCATACCTATGAACTTTCAAAAGCCAAGTAGGGAGACTGAATTAAAAAAATAGAGATTGGGACCTAAAATCGGGAGTTTTTTCATGGCATTTTTAAAACCTTGTTTTCACCAAATATTGATCGATCTTCCTGGTCCAATATGCGTCAAATTCGCAAAAATACTCGCCATTTCTCCCTGTGACTTGCGCTTTTTTCCCCAGGATGTGCCCTATTTTCATATTCTGGTCAGCTGTGGTCAAACTGCACAACAGCTAAAGATTAGTCTTTAAAAAAACACAAGCAAGAAAGCCAGTGCGACTAAATAAAAGTTAATCCTTATCCATGGACATATTTTGCGTGTGTGTGTATGACTTGGATTTTTAACGTAGCTTTAACAACTTTTCAGTCATATCACTACGATGTCTGCAGTGTGGCAGTTTAAGGTGATGTCTAGCACTGAGGCATTCACATTATCCTGACACCAGGCAGACCAGTCCTAACACTAACCTCTTAATGCTGAGCGCCAAACAAGGCAGCTGTTAGTACCATTTTTATAAGTCTTTGGTATGACTCGGCCAGGGATCGAAACCCCTGACCTCCTGCATCTTAGGCAGATGCTCTAACCACTAGGCCACGGGAGCATTTTTAAAAAAAAACGATTGGCCCTCCGTCATAATTCAAATAAACCACGTTCTACATTATTGTGTTTTATGCAAGCACCAGCAATTGATTGGCAAATAAAGGATTCCCAATTTTGTTGAATGAAAGGTACCTAAATAGGCAGCCTCGTGGTACCGTACATGTGGCAACTATTTTTCCCTCTTTGTATATCTGACCTTATTCCCTTATTGTCAACTCATAAAGCATTTAGCATTGTTTATTATAAAACATGTACTCTGAATTAGCTTTCTGAGGACACAATTGCAGCGTGGTATTTTCATTCCTTCTTTTAATTTAATGATGGTAATTAACCTTGGTATATATGGTGTAAAAATGCCAGGTGTTCACGCATGTATTGTTGTGGTTTATTTTTTTATTATCGCATGAAAGTTGACAAGTATGGTGTAAGGTCGCTTACATCAAAGCGAACTACAACTCAGCTTTTAAAGTATTAGCATAACTTTTGAAGCATTATTTCCAAAACTTTATTAATGTATTTTGGAGATATCATAAAAGTTGAGCGCAATGGTGCCCATGATTTGACTCCAAGGGATGTACTTAATTCAGTGCATAATCAATCCTACAATGCCCATGCGGTGGCACCATTAAGTAAATACATTCAGTAGCCTAAGTGCGAGCGTTGAATCAAACCGTATTGTTGTTCGTTGTGTTGTCATACTGGGATTACATTTTAATGAGTTAGGTATTTACAATTTCAAAGCAAAATAAAAACGTAATTACCGGTGCACTGATATAAAATGTCCAATGCAATATTTCATAAACAAACAATAATCGAGTCAAAAGTAAGAAGTAGTGTTACAGCAACTCGCGATTGCTAAATTCTTGTCATCATTCGATCAAATTATACACAAATCTAAATTAGGCAGAAACAATAAGAAAACAGAAAATTAGATTACTTTTCAAGCATGTCTATACCATTTCTTTTTAATAATCATGCATGCCTTCCTGGAGATAAGCATACATGTAATATTTTTAAATATAAGTTTGCCTAAATAAATGCATTTAGAACTTACTTCGTGCATCTTGAGATGTCTCGGAGTTGTAGGTCAGCTTATATGCAGGTCATGCACTTTTTAGTGTTTATACCTGTTCAGTTTGGGGGTTGGCTTATACGTGAATGGGCTTATATGCAAGTATATACAGTAAATTAATAATTTATAAATTAAATGCTAAAATATTTATTTTTTTAAGGAACTTAATCTAGAAACTGGTAACTTTTGTCATTAATTCAACTTCAAAAATACATAACACTACTGGTCACATGTGAGTGTGCACTGAAATTCTGCTGACAAATCAACTGTAAATATTTCAATTGCTGAATCTGCAATTCTCCTTGAAATGAATTGCCAAGAACAAAAATGTCATAGAAAGCTCAAGTAATTATTTTGATTACATGTATTTGTGTAACATACATGCACTGAAGAAAAATCAGGGATTTTTTAGTTTTTTTCTAAAATATAAGGATCATGATAATGAAAAATGTACCCAAGAGGTGTACAGCAGTCAAGATTTGGGGATATGGGTCAAAAAAATTCCATGAAACCTGCAACCACATATTCAAGGTTAGGCAGATACTTTTTAAAAGCCACTTGTCCATCGACAAGTATTTTCAAATCCAAAAATTTTACATTGCCAGGCTAATTAGTAATATTGCATAATATGAAAAACAAGACTCCCTCGAAGGGACTGACACTCTATTGACAAAAATGAATTTTCAGTAATTTATGCTAACATCATTCCTTGTTTTTAACTGCTGAGTGCTGATAGCATATCTGATATATCTGGAAAAATAAGAATTTAAATGCAGCCACTGTGGCAGCCATATTGGATGCGAGATGAACACATTTTTTCAATTAGGGCAATCTAGACATCATTAAAAGTAGGAAAAATGGCAGGTTTCTCAGTTTGAGGGAGAAATTATATGGTTCATAATGTGTTATCTGGTTTTGATCGAACCCAATGATGTTTTGGACTAATATCTTTCAAGATTCAATATTGTTCAGATGAACTGGCATAAACAGCTTTTTGCACATAATAATGGTGGCATTGGGGCTTTAAGAACATGCTGAGGAGTTAGGAAAACAGTTGTATGAATGTTTTGCAATTTCTTTCCAACTTCATAATGATGCCAGAATGGTTTCTAGGAAAATTTGGTTAAACTCAATTGAGCAGTCTTTGCCCAAAAGAAATCTTTATCAAGGATTTTAGACTTGAGGTCATAGAGTAATCATATTGGATAGCAGAATGGCATCTCCTACACATATTTAAATGGCTTTATGACAGGATAATTTCTCTCAAATTTGATACAGATTTGTAAGTGCTCATTTCTGAAGAAGTCATTTAGTGGTTTTTCTATATTTAGTAATGATAGCCATATTGCATAGTTGACTGGCATCAGTCTTCATGTCCAAATGCTTGCTGTCAAATTTGATTGAAATTGTCACAGTCACATTTACGTAACCTTGAAAAACCTCCATGCCTACATGCCTTCTGTCAATGTAATCAAATATCGTTGAACTGTTTTTGAGAAGTAGTTTAAATGTTTGTCTGCCATACTTTTTGGCAGACTGATGTAATTATACAATATGCAAAGCCTTTACTCCAAAATGCTTCTGAACAGTTTAATTTAAAGGTTTTCTATTCTTAGTACCAGTACAAGTAACCATATCTGAAAGCATATTAGGCCTGAATGAATAATAAGGTTTGCTTCTGGGTTTTCCTAAGTTTTTGCCTGCGGACCCAAAAACATTTCTGACATACAAAATAAAATTAATTTAAAAAATCCCAAACAAACAGAATTCTATTTATTTTAATGCTGTGAGCAGTCAGGATTTCATTTTGTTCATATGTAACAATATCAGACATCACTATCATTATGATGCTTACTATTTATCCTAATATAATTAGGTGTCTACTGGACACTGACTAGAATTCAATACAAGGGATGCTCTAAAGATATTGCTGTATAGTTTTAGAAAAATAAGCAAACATTTTACCCTTTGACATCTGACCTTCATGAGCCTGACCTGTTATATCTCTTTCCTAAAAGTAAAATTTACTTATGAATACTGCTCTGTGGGGAAAACAAACATTATAATTATCCAAAAGGACCGTTTTGATGGTTGTGACTTAAATGTTTCAGCTATACAACCAAAATCAAATCATACAATAATAATACTTATGTGTTCTTTATGGGGGTGCTCTACAGATATTATGAACTTCTGAGAGAGTGACAGGTGTAAAGTGACGTTAGTTGCATGTGCAACATGCACAATGGAGAGAATGTTGGCATACCTCTATGTTACTTTCATGTACTGTGGCTGAAATTGCATTGGATATTGTACTTATGGAAATTGTACATGATCTAATCACATGGTTGACCAAAATGGCTGCTCCCATGTGTTAAAAAACCCCAGCCTGAATGAGTCTAAGATGCATTATCTTCAGCAGTAGGAATGCAGAATAGCTTGGAGATTTCTTCTTATTTAAATAGGGAAAATTATTTTTGGCAGACTAGACAGAAACATTTTCTGAGAGTGCAATGAATGAATTACTAAATATAAAATGTAAAATAGCTATCGGCTCCTTTTTTCCCCCTCAATTTACCTCTGACATCCAGGAAGTGAAAATGACCAAGGAGAGCAAGCAGTGTTTTGATAGGTGCACATCTGAATCAAGACCAAGTTGTATATGTAACCCAAAATACACTCATCAATCAAATACCAGAATAAAGGGAATTAAACATTTTGTAAACAATAACTAAAATATAAAAGGTCATTTTTAAATAGTCAGTATAACCAGTGAGGAAACCTGGGAAATTCTTTTTCTTTAAAAATTAAATCTATGCAAAATAAAAAACTATTGAGCACCACCAAGGCACACTGTTTGCTAAATGTGGTCAACTTCAGATCTGCAGAAAGATACAACACACACAAATTATCTAAGTATTTATACTGAGTTCATATTTAACTATTGTCTAACACTGTGCTATTCAGTAATACTGACAAGATCTTTTGTCAAAAGATTGTAATTAGATCATGCAACCATGCCATACTTTTGGTAAATGTTGGGTGAAAAGTGAGTTACAAACAAAACCAAGAAAAGCCATATTATTTACGAGGCCCAAGCATAATTTTTTAAATATCTGATACTCCTTTGCACCAGAATACATTCTCTGAACATTGGTTAACATTGTTGAAATGTTTGGGAATAATTTGTTGCAAGATTTTTCTATTTTTTGAAATGGTGGCCATATTTTAATGAGGAACAGTATAGTTTTCACAACTGTAATAGGCCTTCATACATGATGCTGCCTGTGAAATTTAGTCAAAACCCATTGAGAGATTTTAAAGAAAGTTGAAAATGCCAAATACCATGCACAACTGATGACAGATGATGCACAACAAAGGAATATATCATAAATGCACGTCTATATTATAACCTGGGAACTAAGAATGTTGTTGTCATGAATTTGAAGCCAGGCAACTAATACATAGCAATTGTATTAGAAAAAATATAAAATACAATGAATTTAAGAGCTGTACCTATACCAAAAGGGAATGTGTTATAAAAAGTTGAGTATACTTCTATATCTACCTTCAAAGTTTCCTCAAGGAAAATATACTATTTGACATTCCTGAGTCACAGAAATAAAATTTAAAAAAAATGATCTTTATATAAATTCAAAAGATCATAATACAAAAGACATTTTGTCCTGTTTCTTACTGAATGAACATGGGAAATGTTCTTGAATTTTCTTTCTCTCCATGCAACAGCTGCTTAGGGTCAAAGAAATAGTTAGGAACATGACCGGTATTAAATGTCAGTGGGAAAACCACATACTAATCAGGAACCAAAATGGAGGACAGTACCATCCCACTTGTAGTTTCATTCTCTACTTACCACACCAACCAGTCAGCATTCATAGTAAGTCATGCAGCATGGTCACATGATCAATATGCAAATGAATCACCTGGCAAGAGAAGAGGCTCCTTAGGGCTAGGAAAACCATTGCAGTAGGGATGCGGAATACCTTGGAGTTTTCTTCTATGGAAGCGTGGAGAACCCAGAAAACTGTTCTTGATTGTATGAAGTCTTGACTTCCACGGTGTGGTCTGAATATTTGGGGAACTTGGTGGGGTGGCTGATGGGCTGTGAGAGGGGGTTCGCCGTAAGGGAAGTTTCGGACTGGAGACTGGGGAAATGCTAGGGCTACCCGACAAACTGGTATTCCGTCTGCTACAGTGAAAAAAAAAAAGAGATTCAGGAAATGAAATGTTCATATTGTAGAAGATAACTAAATATGGTTCTTGTAAAAATTATCATATATGCATCTCAATGATATCTGCAATAAAATTTCTAGACAAAGGTACCAATTCATCTTTCCAAACAGATCAAAGTCATGCTAAAGTTATTTCACTTCCATCAGCATTTAATAACATATTAGTTTCCAGCTTTTCTTTTACATATGACCACTAGATGTATTCTTTAAAATAACCTTCAGGCTCTCAAAATATAAAACAAAACTGTTTCAAAGATGACACAACTGGTCCTTGAATAATTTTAAAAACTTCTGTTTAAATTTAATGATTCACTCTTAATTAGTTAGGTTAAGTTTTCAAATAAGATCCAGTATCAGTGTTCCCAACTGACTCGTCTTTTGTGCAATTATTACAACTAAAATATTAAATTTTAGCAATCAGGAACACAATCTGATCACCAGGCACAGCCCTAATTGTGTTGAGTATGAACTGGTGATTTTATGATTGAAATCTATGTAAAAAACTGTTAACTGTTTCCTTTAACTGTTTAAATGCACATTTTTCAATTCTGCTTGAGTCAGCATTTGTTTCCTACATACATACTGTCAAACTTTGATGAATTTCAAAGGTGAACTAGTTAATATAGGGTGAATTGTGCATGGCATACCCATGTATTTTGAACACTGTACTTCTTAAAACAATTAGGTTGTTAGTGATGCTAGATAAGTATAAAATGTTAAAGAATATGTGATAAGAAGTATGTTAAAGAATGGGATAAATATGTTAAAGAATATGTGATACCGAAGCCAAGTGATCCTAAAGTCTGTTAATTGTATATACTTGCATACAAGTCAAATCTACTGCATACTGCACAGACCTAGATCTGTGAATGCATGATGTGCCAGCAGATCTGGGTCTGTGCAGTTTTTTAGTAGTAATCAGAAAACAGAGAACCCTGATATGCTGGTGCATTATGCTATACAGATCAGGATCTTTGTTGCTTGCAGATTGACTAAACTTATAAACGAGTATACATATATATGGTATATGTGAAGAATAAATTTACTTTAAAAAGGTATTTTAATATGACCTCAATTAAAATCAAGATTACCCGAGTCATTGCCTCCCTTACAGCATACGTTGAGAATGATTGCCTTCCTTACAGCATATGTTGAGAATGATTTCATATTCATTTTCTAATTAGTGTAACAATGCTTTGAAATTACAGCAACTGATAACCCACCCAATTATTCCCACAAATTCAGTCACAAGATGCAACAAACAATGAAGTTTATTATGTTTCTTCTGACTACTTATAAGTATTACATAGTGTGGATGGCACTTGAAAATTATGTTTTACAAAAATCAAAAGCACAGAATGAAATTCATTATGCTATCAGTTTAATAGACCTGCAGAGAGGAACTGCAAAGATTTTAATGTAAACAAGTATCAAAGCTTATCATGACATTAAGAGAACCAAGCATCATCTATTTGGACATCACCTTCAAATACCTTTTTTGTTGATATTAAAAAAAATAATGATGTACATGTATATATTGTGACCACAATACTGCATTAAGACTAACACAAAAATACACAAGAAACATAAAAACAAAATTGCATACTAGGATAGTAATAAAAACAAGAGTATCACACATGGCACATGATACTCTGAAAAATTAAGATGGAAACATGCACAATCCTCATCCAGAAATAAAATATAATTTTAGCAACACTGACCTTTATCTTCAAACTACCAACTCTAAAATCCAGAGGGTTCTTTTAAGGGCAAATGAAAAAAATATGCACTAAATTTTGATGAACTCAGTTACTGAAAAATTCAGCTGGTAATTCGAGTTATCAAATCAACAGGGCTCTTTCTTACATAAAAGGATTAAAATACACGTACCAAATATTGCTGAAACCATTTGAAGCAAGCTTAAGTTAAATTCTGGTCGGTAATGAATTGCAAAAAGGCCAAATGTATTTTTAGCAACTGACTTTCAAGGTACACAAATCAAATCAATGATAATGTTTTGAACAAATATGGAGTGCTCAAGTCATCATCCAGAAATGAAATGCAGTCACCAGATCAATATTTAGTGATAGCAACTTTGACCCTGCAGCCAATTAACCCAATATCAATATATTACTTTGCTGTGCAAAGGGAAAGAAATCTACTCTAGTCTGTCGAACTCAGAAATCAAGAACCTGAATAATCACTGTGCAGAACAACCACTCATCATCTTGTCCCGACTGGTAGGGCTGAGCAAAATGTTATGAAGTCCCTTGGGCCAAGCAGATAAAGATTCATGCCTTGAGAATAAATCCGAGTACAATTTCTACAGTTTTCAAGAGCTAAGTTCAACACCACTTAATGTTTAGCACGTCAGTCATAATTAGCATATGCCTAATTTGCCAACTTCTTATCAGTCTAGAACAAATTGCAAAGGAAACGGTTGCATTTGTTTTATACAAGTACCATAAGTAACCTTAATGCTATAGTATTCGCTTATCCTTCCATTTGTTTGAACCTGTCCCCACTGTTTTTAAAAATAAAAGCATCAAGGATGTAATAAATGTACAAAGATGTAATCATTTCATTCATGAATTTATAAATTTTAACCTGATTAACAGTGTAAACTTGTTGGTGTTTTGAACCAAACGGGAGTAACACAGCTACCATAATTGCAAGGGTGAATTTATTTTTTACAATAGTTCACCATCTCAGATAATCTCTGAATACTTCTGTAAATTTCTGTCACTTTTTAGGAGTTCAATCCCACAGCCATGTGGTTGTTGTAACAATGTATATCATATTAAAGCAAGAATGAATCGTTGATTTAGAGGTGTTAATTGATAATGGATAATAGTAATGTCCTAGTACATGAGGAAGATTGCAATCATCAGGTAACTGAAAATACAGCTATAATTGACCTGTAACCTCTCTTTTCTTTCACTTTCCGTAAGCTACAAATAAAAACCACCTTGAATAAATACGGTCTTGCGCAGTGACACAACACTATTTCATATTTCTCTCCCTCTCTCTTGTACACTTACAAATGCATTAATTAAAAAGATTTTTTTGTAGTTTTTTTTATTGTTTATTGCAATCTTATAATGAGGTCACTGTTGCTGTAAGATTACAAGTTGCAATTAATTTCTGGACAATGTGGGCTCATATCATTGCACACAAATTTACCGATAACTAATACCCACAACTAATACATGTTCAGACCATCTTAATCATTTTGCCAACATAACATACCATTAACAGCTACTAAGGACCAGATATGCTCTAAATGCAGATGAGCTTGCACAGTGTGACATCATCATTTCAGCCATTTCTCTCTCTCTCTCTCTCTCTCTCTATCATTCATTAATAACAACAAAGTCTTTAAGAGTACTTTGTAACTGGATTCTTGTGTCAACAGCAGAATGAGACAACATTTGTATGTTTATTTTGTATGTTAGTACCTTTAAGTTGTCGATTATCGTGTGTTCCATAGACCTTGTTTGGGTATGATCCCTTTAATTTTCATACACAGTCAGTACCATAAAATGATAATTATTTATTTTAAATATAATTTTTTGTACTCAGAAATTAATAATCATTTTTTCATGTACGAAAAATTACATGAAATACAGAATAATTTCATGAAGGCTGCATAGTAAAGGTCAATTCTAAATACATCCTGTGCTTGATTTTGTATATGGAACAACCTGTCTAGGCACTTATCTTGTAAGTGAATTTTATGGCTGTTTACAGTTGAAGCCAACATTGTTAAGATACTGTAATGTCAGGCTGACAACAAAATGAACAATGCCTGTACATATATGACAGGTCAGGTATGGTCAGGACAGAACAGGAATGTTCAACTCTACCAAGAAGTTTAAATCATTTCCAGACTGGGGGTAGACTCAGATTGCTGACTGGCTGCCAATACTGCTCAATATTAGTACTGTCTGGGTCTAAATCTAAAATTTTAATGTCAGTAAGGTTCTTCACATGAAGTAAATACATGTTGCCATTACAGCCTTATGACTTTGAGCCTATCATCACTACCACCACTCTTTAATAATGATGATCAAATAAGGAAAATGAATATCACTGACTAGAATTGTTTGAAATGAGATGGACCCCATTCTTCCCAGACATTACAGATTACAATGGCTGTTAGTGACATGTACTTTTAGTTTAGTTTACAGTCATGTTTACAAAGAATTAAATCAGAGTCACTGGTGTTTAAATCAGGTTTGTGATGCAATCATTGATAGCAGTGTTGCCAAAAAAATCTTGATCACTGGTAGCATTCTGCAGATAGGTCATTCATAACAGATTATGCTCTAATTTAAATTTGTTAAATATTCTAAATTTATCAACATTTGATGGAGATTCCACAATCAAGGATTTCAGTGAATGCATATTTTCTTGTTGTGGATAATATACTTTAATGAGATCAGGGTTCTGCATGATGCATGGTGCCATTCTTGCCATTGTAACAGATTTTAATGAGATGAGGGTTCTGCATGATGCATGGTGCCATTTTTGCCATTGTAACAGATTTTAATGAGATCAGGGTTCTGCATGATGCAATTCTTGCCATTGTAACAGATTTTAATGAGATCAGGGTTCTGCATGACGCATGGTGCCATTCTTGCCATTGTAACAGACTTTAATGAGATGAGGGTTCTGCATGATGCATGGTGCCATTCTTGCCATTGTAACAGATTTTAATGAGATCAGGGTTCTGCATGATGCATGGTGCCATTTTTGCCATTGTAACAGATTTTAATGAGATCAGGGTTCTGCATGATGCAATTCTTGCCATTGTAACAGATTTTAATGAGATCAGGGTTCTGCATGACACATGGTGCCATTCTTGCCATTGTAACAGACTTTAATGAGATCAGGGTTCTGCATGATGCATGGTGCCATTCTTGCCATTGTATCATATTTTAATGAGATCAGGGTTCTGCATGATGCATGGTGCCATTCTTGCCATTGTAACAGATTTTAATGAGATCAGGGTTCTGCATGATGCAATTCTTGCCATTGTAACAGATTTTAATGAGATGAGGGTTCTGCATGATGCATGGTGCCATTCTTGCCATTGTAACAGACTTTAATGAGAACAGGGCTCTGCATGATGCATGGTGCCATTCTTGCCATTGTAACATATTTTAATGAGATCAGGGTTCTGCATGATGCATGGTGCCATTCTTGCCATTGTAACAGATTTTAATGAGATCAGGGTTCTGCATGATGCAAGGTGCCATTTTTGCCATTGTAACAGACTTTAATGAGATCAGGGTTCTGCATGATGCATGGTGCCATTTTTGCCATTGTAACAGACTTTAAAATCAGCTTTACAGACAGAGCAGAATACATATTCGTGTTCCTTTGAACATGTTTGCAAGCATCCAAATTCCAATTTATTTCCAACCATCACTGGATTTTGAGGTTTTGGTTGCTTTGATTTTGATGTTTTGACATTGATGTGCTTAGATATCTTGACAAACATCAAAGTCAAACCAACCCAGTTTTATGCCACTTAAGCTCTTTAGAAATTCAACCATAATCAATAAACTCTAATCCATCTCGATAACTTTAAACACCAAAGCCGAATATACCTTGTGGAGAGATTCAAAGTAATGTTGATTGTTTTATTCTCACTGGGCTCTTTAGTAACCCAGCATTGATCAATTAACATGCGTAGTCCTTTCCAAATTACTTCTGCTCACACACAGGATGATGCACCTCACCAAACTTCAATAAATGAAGCCAGTCGACCATGTCAACAGGATCAATGTCTTGCCCTGCTTAAGCCAGATCTGTCATTTGATCAGTCAAATTACTGTAAATATACTACACTGGAACCAGACCTGCTTAAGCCTGTTCTGTCATTTGATCAGTCAAATTACTGTAAATATACTACACTGGAACCAGAATGTGAAAATAATGGAAGATTAAATGTTTCACTAAATGCATTGCATAAGTGAGAGTTTTCAGTGAGTGACAGGAAGGATAGGGGATACCTCTAAACTCGGGAAAAATCTCCTATGTGGGAGGTTCACATGCATACATCTAACAGCAATTAAACCAATTACATGCATGTAACAACTCAATCAATTACACGCATATAACAACAACTTTATCCATTTCATGCACATAACAACAGTTTAACTAATCATAAAGAAGTCATAACGACGGAACCAATCACATGCATGTAACAATAAAATAAAGTCTTGGAACAGTATGCTGCAAATATCATTGACCCAGACGTGTTGAAACAAAATGTGCAGGCAGATCTTTGTATACAGTGTTCACTTCAGGCCAGAGAATGAGGAGTGTTACAGGCCATGATCTGCTGCGGATGCAGTATCTGATGGCAAATCTGGGTCTATGGTTTTATAGCTGGGTGCACAAACCAATATGATAGTTAAACTGAAAACTTTATGGGAATAAAATATTATGGAATCAATGTACAGTCCTCACCTTTTAGGCTCAAGAACAATTTTATAAAAGACCCCCCACATGAAAGCTAATAGGGGAAAGGAAGACAATAAAACTTCCGATTGTAAAGTTTCTTAATGTTTGCAATCATACAAAATAAAGTACAAATTACATGCCTACGGCAGTAGTTTTTAAATATACATTAATGTAACAAAGTAAATAAAACATAAGAATGAACAAAATTATTTTAGCTAATACATGTATATCTGATTTCAATTTCTCTACGCATTACCAAAATTTAAAAAAAAAATGAGACAGAAAATGAAATGTGCACAACATCAAAAATAAATCTGGTTGCCATGGAAACTTACACCTGCTGAATTGCTAATGCCCTTCTAGAGGAGACTGGTGATCCTTCACTGATACTTCCCAGTAAGAGTCTGCCAGAATACCAATCAGTCATTAAAGTAACACCCACTGATTTTACCATTAAATGTGTGCAATATGTAAATAGGTCAGCTATACTTTTAAGATAGGTCAGTATTGTGACTCAACATCAAAGTTTATTGGTATTATAACCCAAGATTTAAAAAAAAAAACAATCATCTTTTCCAAGCAATCTGATTCTGACAGTCAAAAAATAAGGTATGTCTTGAACTGTACTGTGTGACTGTAATTAAAATAATATTTCCTTGCAGTAAGACTCAACTAAGCCATCATATATTCTATGTTTACTGTCAACTGTTTTTTGTCATATATACAGCATAGTGAATATTGCAAACTGTAGTTGAAATTATTTAACCACATGGCCTATTTTAAATTCAAAACATTTTAAATGAAAACATTCAAAGTAAATGGGGAAATCTGTTATTTCAATCTGAAAAAAAAAAAAGATTTCCCAAAAGGTTCCATAAAGGAACAAATTTAAATCCAAGGAAGTATCATCTTTGCCCAAGATTGAGAAAGAAAAAAAAAACCATTGTCATGTGAAAACCTTCAGTCCTACTTTTAAACAAAGAAGCAATACTATGCCTGTAACATATTTTGGGCTATTTATTGAACAAGAACACTCCAAATGGGTACATTATACACTTGCCATATCAAGCTGTTTTGTGGAAAGAACATTCTTCTTTTCGTCTTGGTGACCTTCACACTCTATATATCAGTCCCAAAATTAATCTGTGCATTTCTTGTCTCAAATACAAGCCATCAATAAAGTTTTGTCATGGTTTGCCACATAAGACGCAAGTTATTTTGTGGAAAGTTTTCTGTCCTATATTCCCTTTGACCTTGACCTGTGAACTTCAAAACTGATAGGCATCTTCCTTGCCTAAATTGCAAACCATCTACAATGTTTAGGCTTTGTATGTGGTAAATAAATGAAGTAGTTTTGTGTTAACCGGGATTTTTTCCTGTCTGTGACCTTGGCCATTATTAACCTATTGACCAAATATTAACAGTCATCTTTCTTGTCTGAAAATGATTGCTATAAATAAAATTTGGTTAAAGCAGGTGATAAAGAACTTAAGATAATGTCTGGAAACAATTTTTCTTAGAGTCACCTTGACCATGACATTTGACCTTTTGATCCCCAGATCAATAAGCATCTTCCTTATATAAAATGCATGCCATTTACTAAGTTTTGGTCAAGGTAACTGGTACACAAAGTTAAGATATGTGGACAATTTTTTCTTCCTTCAATCCCTATGACCCTGACATTTGCTTGACCCCAAAATCAAAAGGTTTCTTCTTTTCCCCAAATGCAAGCTACAGCTCTCCTTCATTACAGAACCACTTCTCATAATGTAATTCCAGACATATTATGGTAACATTATGGAACCTGTGATAATGAATATTTCTATATAAAAAAAATTGTTGCATTGAAACCACTGTACTTAAAATAGACATTTCCTGAGTGTATTTTCACAATCTGCCTTTGTCTCTAGTTAGGTACGTATTCAGTCAGTATGAGATAGTGTATTCATAACAGGTTACAGCAAACCAGAAATTACCTATATTTCTAAGAGTCACTTTAACATTCAATGTCAAGTATTATTTTCCTAACAAGATAAATTCCTAACAGGATAATGTACATCTGAAATTAACTGTCTTTAATGAGTCAATGTCAAGTACTGATTCCCAAACAGGATAATGTACATCTGAAATTAACTGTCTTTAATGAGTCAGTGTCAAGTACTGATTCCCAAACAGGATAATGTACATCTGAAATTAACTGTCTTTAATGAGTCAATGTCAAGTACTGATTCCCAAACAGGATAATGTATATCTGAAATTAACTGTCTTTAATGAGTCAATGTCAAGTATTGATTCCCAAACAGGATAATGTACATCTGAAATTAACTGTCTTTAATGAGTCAATGTCAAGTATTGATTCCCAAACAGGATAATGTACATCTGAAATTAACTGTCTTTAATGAGTCAATGTCAAGTACTGATTCCCAAACAGGATAATGTACATCTGAAATTAACTGTCTTTAATGAGTCAATGTCAAGTATTGATTCCCAAACAGGATAATGTACATCTGAAATTAACTGTCTTTAATGAGTCAATGTCAAGTATTGATTCCCAAACAGGATAATGTACATCTGAAATTAACTGTCTTTAATGAGTCAATGTCAAGTACTGATTCCCAAACAGGATAATGTACATCTGAAATTAACTGTCTTTAATGAGTCAATGTCAAGTACTGATTCCCAAACAGGATAATGTACATCTGAAATTAACTGTCTTTAATGAGTCAGTGTCAAGTACTGATTCCCAAACAGGATAATGTACATCTGAAATTAATTGTCTTTAATGAGTCAGTGTCAAGTACTGATTCCCAAACAGGATAATGTACATCTGAAATTAATTGTCTTTAATGAGTCAGTGTCAAGTACTGATTCCCAAACAGGATAATGTACATCTGAAATTAACTGTCTTTAATGAGTCAATGTCAAGTATTGATTCCCAAACAGGATAATGTACATCTGAAATTAACTGTCTTTAATGAGTCAATGTCAAGTATTGATTCCCAAACAGGATAATGTACATCTGAAATTAACTGTCTTTAATGAGTCAATGTCAAGTATTGATTCCCAAACAGGATAATGTACATCTGAAATTAACTGTCTTTAATGAGTCAATGTCAAGTACTGATTCCCAAACAGGATAATGTACATCTGAAATTAACTGTCTTTAATGAGTCAATGTCAAGTATTGATTCCCAAACAGGATAATGTACATCTGAAATTAACTGTCTTTAATGAGTCAATGTCAAGTATTGATTCCCAAACAGGATAATGTACATCTGAAATTAACTGTCTTTAATGAGTCAATGTCAAGTACTGATTCCCAAACAGGATAATGTACATCTGAAATTAACTGTCTTTAATGAGTCAATGTCAAGTACTGATTCCCAAACAGGATAATGTACATCTGAAATTAACTGTCTTTAATGAGTCAGTGTCAAGTACTGATTCCCAAACAGGATAATGTACATCTGAAATTAATTGTCTTTAATGAGTCAGTGTCAAGTACTGATTCCCAAACAGGATAATGTACATCTGAAATTAATTGTCTTTAATGAGTCAGTGTCAAGTACTGATTCCCAAACAGGATAATGTACATCTGAAATTAACTGTCTTTAATGAGTCAATGTCAAGTATTGATTCCCAAACAGGATAATGTACATCTGAAATTAACTGTCTTTAATGAGTCAATGTCAAGTATTGATTCCCAAACAGGATAATGTACATCTGAAATTAACTGTCTTTAATGAGTCAATGTCAAGTATTGATTCCCAAACAGGATAATGTACATCTGAAATTAACTGTCTTTAATGAGTCAATGTCAAGTATTGATTCCCAAACAGGATAATGTACATCTGAAATTAACTGTCTTTAATGAGTCAATGTCAAGTACTGATTCCCAAACAGGATAATGTACATCTGAAATTAACTGTCTTTAATGAGTCAATGTCAAGTACTGATTCCCAAACAGGATAATGTACATCTGAAATTAACTGTCTTTAATGAGTCAATGTCAAGTATTGATTCCCAAACAGGATAATGTACATCTGAAATTAACTGTCTTTAATGAGTCAATGTCAAGTACTGATTCCCAAACAGGATAATGTACATCTGAAATTAACTGTCTTTAATGAGTCAATGTCAAGTATTGATTCCCAAACAGGATAATGTACATCTGAAATTAACTGTCTTTAATGAGTCAATGTCAAGTATTGATTCCCAAACAGGATAATGTACATCTGAAATTAACTGTCTTTAATGAGTCAATGTCAAGTATTGATTCCCAAACAGGATAATGTACATCTGAAATTAACTGTCTTTAATGAGTCAATGTCAAGTATTGATTCCCAAACAGGATAATGTACATCTGAAATTAACTGTCTTTAATGAGTCAATGTCAAGTACTGATTCCCAAACAGGATAATGTACATCTGAAATTAACTGTCTTTAATGAGTCAATGTCAAGTATTGATTCCCAAACAGGATAATGTACATCTGAAATTAACTGTCTTTAATGAGTCAATGTCAAGTACTGATTCCCAAACAGGATAATGTACATCTGAAATTAACTGTCTTTAATGAGTCAATGTCAAGTACTGATTCCCAAACAGGATAATGTACATCTGAAATTAACTGTCTTTAATGAGTCAATGTCAAGTACTGATTCCCAAACAGGATAATGTACATCTGAAATTAACTGTCTTTAATGAGTCAATGTCAAGTACTGATTCCCAAACAGGATAATGTACATCTGAAATTAACTGTCTTTAATGAGTCAATGTCAAGTATTGATTCCCAAACAGGATAATGTACATCTGAAATTAACTGTCTTCAATGAGTCAATGTCAAGTATTGATTCCCAAACAGGATAATGTACATCTGAAATTAACTGTCTTTAATGAGTCAATGTCAAGTACTGATTCCCAAACAGGATAATGTACATCTGAAATTAACTGTCTTTAATGAGTCAATGTCAAGTATTGATTCCCAAACAGGATAATGTACATCTGAAATTAACTGTCTTTAATGAGTCAATGTCAAGTATTGATTCCCAAACAGGATAATGTACATCTGAAATTAACTGTCTTTAATGAGTCAATGTCAAGTACTGATTCCCAAACAGGATAATGTACATCTGAAATTAACTGTCTTTAATGAGTCAATGTCAAGTACTGATTCCCAAACAGGATAATGTACATCTGAAATTAACTGTCTTTAATGAGTCAATGTCAAGTACTGATTCCCAAACAGGATAATGTACATCTGAAATTAACTGTCTTTAATGAGTCAATGTCAAGTACTGATTCCCAAACAGGATAATGTACATCTGAAATTAACTGTCTTTAATGAGTCAATGTCAAGTATTGATTCCCAAACAGGATAATGTACATCTGAAATTAACTGTCTTTAATGAGTCAATGTCAAGTATTGATTCCCAAACAGGATAATGTACATCTGAAATTAACTGTCTTTAATGAGTCAATGTCAAGTAATGCACAACTGAAATTATCTATGTCTCTAAAGAGCTACTATCGTATTCATTGTAAATACTGTATTGCTAGCAGGTTATTGCACTTCTGAAATTTCCTGTCTCTAATTGTCATTACTGTAACAAATGTGTGTATCACCTATTGTATTCAGTAATAACCCGTAATCCAACAAGCCTTAATGGCTTCTAGTACTAAGTCACTCCGCAGTCAGTCACACAAGCTCTGTACACCATGCCAAGCATGCAGGTACATCAAGGACATGTAGCACCAGTCATTCCTATGAACTTTTAACATGTCAATAAACAATGACCCACAAGAAGCAGTAGGATATATTTTTCATGCAAAATTAGCAACTAATGTGCCCAATGCAACCTGTATTATCTGATCACCATATGGAAAGTGTCAGTCATTGCTAGATGCTCATTTACATAATGAACCCTCTGCTCATATACAAGTACCCATTGACCAGGTCCATTGGAACATTTAATCTACCCATTAATAAGTCCCACTGAAACAGTCACGTCATTTTAATGCAAAATTAATTAGATTTAGGAGTTAAATCAGATGGTGTGAATTTTATCTTAATTACCTAATAGTGAAATTATGAAGGTTTCATGGATGAATTATGGTATGAAAGCGAGATATGCAGAGTGAACAGTGATTATTTGAATTGGATTTGTGAGAGAAAAAATGTGCCTGTTTAGATCACTGGATTTAAACAAATTAAAAGTGGCAAAGATATTTTGATTTTTAGTTCTTAATTCAATGAAGAAACATATTTTTAATGTCAGGAAGCACATACCTGAATTGCATTTGGAACTCAATCATTTGATTTAATTTCCCAAGTTACAGAGAATTTTCAACACCACTTTCAACCTAATGACACTACAGCAGCCTGACAATACATTCGCAATTACAAGTATATTTATCAATGGTGGCTCTTACATTATTCTTGCTTACTCCTAAGGTCTGATTTATCAAATGTGTCATGATATGCACTGAAAGAATATGGCAAAGAATAGTATTTTTATTTTCTTTTACATTTTTCAATTTTGTACGTTTTAAAACATAAATAAACTTAAATTAGTACTGTAGGTCTAACTGGCATTTCTTTACTTTAGGCTTTTATTTTGTATACATTTTACTGAGTTTTAACACCTTTATAGTTATCTTTTCTTTTCTATACATTCTACCAAGTTTCAACATCTTTACAGTTATCTTTTCTTTTCTATACATTCTACCAAGTTTTAACATCTTTACAGTTATCTTTTCTTTTCTATACATTCTACCAAGTTTTAACATCTTTACCATTTATCTTTCTGTATTACAGGTTTATATTTTTTTGTTTCTTTTTTAAGGGTTTATCTCTATGAATAGTTTTGGGACAATTCTTTATCATACATTTTTAGAACTTACCTATAAACAGGCACTATATAGTCTGTACAGTGTTGACATACCTGCATTTCATGTATCCCAACCCTAGCCCCACATAAGCATACATGCATTCATCCAACTCTTTTATCACTATCACTATATGGCATTTTCCTATATAACACAGTTATCGAACACAACTATTACTTCATAACAAGGGAGAGCTGTACTTACAAAGTTTGGTAATGTAGATGGTAGTGAACTCAAGTTATTGTGCAGAAACAAAATTGGGAATCGACAGATGCATGTACGGACATCATAACATCATATATGCTCCACATTACAGTGGGCGTATAAAAAGGACTAGTGCAAGGTACATCCATTGATTGCCACATGCCCCTGTCTCCACACTGTGACCAAAGGGTTATAACCAGGGGTGTAGTGCTGTGGGAACACTTAGGAATGGCATTTTCATTTTGTTGTTGTCGCAAATTCCCTTACTTTTTAATGCTCTTAATTGCATTCACTCACTTCTTTATTGCATTCTCTCACTTTATTACGTTCACTCACTACTTTATTGTGTTCTCTCACTTCTTTGCATTCTCTCACTTCTTTTTTGCATTCTCTCACTTCTTTTTTGCATTCACTCACTTCCTTTTTGCATTCTCTCACTTCTTTATTGCATTTTCTCACTTCTTTATTGCATTCACTCACTTCTTTATTCAATTCTCTCACTTCTTTATTGCATACACTCACTTCTTTATTGCATTCACTCACTTCTTTATTGCATTCTCTCACTTCTTTATTGCATTCACTCACTTCTTTATTCAATTCTCTCTCTTCTTTATTGCATTCACTCACTTCTTTATTGCATTCTCTCACTTCTTTATTGCATTCTCTCTCTTCTTTATTGCATTCTCACTTCTTTATTGCATTCACTCACTTCTTTATTGCATTCTCTCACTTCTTTATTGCTTTCACTCACTTCTTTATTGCATTCTCTCTCTTCTTTATTGCATTCTCACTTCTTTATTGCATTCTCTCACTTCTTTATTGCATTCACTCACTTCTTTATTGCATTCTCTCACTTCTTTATCGCATTCTCTCATTTCTTTATTGCATTCCCTCACTTCTTTATTGCATTCTCTCACTTCTTTATTGCATTCACTCACTTCTTTATTGCATTCTCTCACTTCTTTATTGCATTCACTCACTTCTTTATTGCATTCTCTCACTTCTTTATTGCATTCACTCACTTCTTTATTGCATTCACTCACTTCTTTATTGCACTCTCACTTCTTTATTGCATTCACTCACTTCTTTATTCAATTCTCTCACTTCTTTATTGCATTCACTCACTTCTTTATTGCATTCTCTCACTTCTTTATTGCATTCACTCACTTCTTTATTGCATTCTCTCACTTCTTTATTGCATTCACTCACTTCTTTATTGCATTCTCTCACTTCTTTATTGCATTCACTCACTTCTTTATTGCATTCACTCACTTCTTTATTGCATTCTCTCACTTCTTTATTGCATTCACTCACTTCTTTATTCAATTCTCTCACTTCTTTATTGCATTCACTCACTTCTTTATTGCATTCTCTCACTTCTTTATTGCATTCACTCACTTCTTTATTGCATTCTCTCACTTCCTTGTTGCATTCACTCACTTCTTTATTGCATTCTCTCACTTCTTTATTGCATTCACTCGCTTCTTTATTGCATTCTCTCACTTCTTTATTGCATTCTATCACTTCTTTATTGCATTCACTCACTTCTTTATTGCATTCTCTCACTTCTTTATTGCATTCACTCACTTCTTTATTGCATTCTCTCACTTCTTTATTGCATTCACTCACTTCTTTATCGCATTCTCTCACTTCTTTATTGCATTCACTCACTTCTTTATTGCATTCTCTCACTTCTTTATTGCATTCACTCATTTCTTTATTGCATTCACTCACTTCTTTATTGCATTCACTCATTTCTTTATTGCATTCACTCACTTCTTTATTGCATTCTCTCACTTCTTTATTGCATTCACTCACTTCTTTATTGCATTCTCTCACTTCTTTATTGCATTCACTAATTTCTTTATTGCATTCACTCACTTCTTTATTGCATTCTCTCACTTCTTTATTGCATTCTCTCACTTCTTTATTGCATTCACTCACATCTTTATTGCATTCTCTCACTTCTTTATTGCATTCTCTCACTTCTTTATTGCATTCACTCACTTCTTTATTGCATTCTCTCACTTCTTTATTGCATTCACTCACTTCTTTATTGCATTCACTCACTTCTTTATTGCATTCACTCACTTCTTTATTGCATTCTCTCACTTCTTTATTGCATTCTCTCACTTCTTTATTGCATTCACTCACTTCTTTATTACATTCTCTCACTTCTTTATTGCATTCACTCACTTCTTTATTGCATTCTCTCACTTCTTTATTGCATTCACTCACTTCTTTATTGCATTCTCTCTCTTCTTTATTGCATTCTCACTTCTTTATTGCATTCACTCACTTCTTTATTGCATTCTCTCACTTCTTTATTGCATTCACTCACTTCTTTATTGCATTCTCTCACTTCTTTATTGCATTCACTCACTTCTTTATTGCATTCTCTCACTTCTTTATTGCATTCTCTCACTTCTTTATTGCATTCACTCACTTCTTTATTGCATTCTCTCACTTCTTGTTGCATTCTCTCTCTTCTTTATTGCATTCACTCACTTCTTTATTGCATTCTCTCACTTCTTTATTGCATTCACTCACTTCTTTATTGCATTCTCTCACTTCCTTGTTGCATTCTCTCTCTTCTTTATTGCATTCTCTCACTTCCTTGTTGCATTCACTCACTTCTTTATTGCATTCTCTCACTTCTTTATTGCATTCTCTCACTTCTTTATTGCATTCACTCACTTCTTTATTGCATTCACTCATTTCTTTATTGCATTCTCTCACTTCCTTGTTGCATTCACTCACTTCTTTATTGCATTCTCTCACTTCTTTATTGCATTCACTCACTTCTTTATTCAATTCTCTCACTTCTTTATTGCATTCACTCATTTCTTTATTGCATTCTCTCACTTCTTTATTGCATTCACTCACTTCTTTATTGCATTCACTCACTTCCTTGTTGCATTCTCTCTCTTCTTTATTGCATTCACTCACTTCTTTATTGCATTCTCACTTCTTTATTGCATTCTCTCACTTCCTTGTTGCATTCACTCACTTCTTTATTGCATTCACTCACTTCTTTATTGCATTCACTCAATTCTTTATTGCATTCTCTCACTTCTTTATTGCATTCTCTCACTTCTTTATTGCATTCACTCACTTCTTTATTGCATTCTCTCACTTCTTTATTGCATTCTCTCAGTTCTTTATTGCATTCACTCATTTCTTTATTGCATTCTCTCACTTCCTTGTTGCATTCACTCACTTCTTTATTGCATTCTCTCACTTCTTTATTGCATTCACTCACTTCTTTATTCAATTCTCTCACTTCTTTATTGCATTCACTCACTTCTTTATTGCATTCTCTCACTTCTTTATTGCATTCACTCACTTCTTTATTGCATTCTCTCACTTCCTTGTTGCATTCCCTCTCTTCTTTATTGCGTTCACTCACTTCTTTATTGCATTCTCTCACTTCCTTGTTGCATTCTCTTCTTTATTCAATTCTCTCACTTCTTTATTTAGCACTAAACCAATGGTTATAACCAAAACTCATCTCATATATTGCGTGTTCTCTTGTTAAAATGGCATGTATAACATTTGGTAAAATATATTAACCAATGTCACTGTAATTTAAGAATTTATGCTTATTTGACCTTACACCTATTCCTAAGAACCCTATAGGAGATTTCCACAAAGGATACCCATGCTGATGGTTGCGACACAGACAACCTATGTACCAAGTTTGATCAATTGCCACCAGCAGTTCAGTTGGAAACAGAATTACAAACAGATAGATTAGCAGACTGGCAGATGGACGAACTGAATATTACTATATCCCCTCCCAATACTGAATTGGTTTTACTATTTTGAGACAGCTATATAAATAAGAGTATCTATGGTGAAAAGTACAGTGCTTTTCAATTTGGGGTAGACAAATTTTGCACTTTGCTAAAAACGATATACTGAAGGTGATTAGTTTTGGTGCTATCTTGGTTCAAAGTTTAGTCAGCATAAAAGGCTGTAATAACCATGCCACAGTAGGTAGTAGTGTTATCACTATGGTAACAGGACATAGTATTAGCTGAATCAGTCAGTATCAGCAAGTTAATACAGTGGACTTGCGGCAGGACTAATGGATGTTTTCTGGTCATGTTTAATCATGGTGCCTTTTGCATCTAACACCAGTACAGCCAAAATAAAACTCATCCAAATCTAAGCCATATACCAAAGATACAACTGGGGCCTATTAACAGACAAGCACACAATGCATAATCAGCACAACATACTTGACATGCATGATGTGCTAACCCCTGAAATTCACAGATCAGTTGATAAAAAGACTGTTACTTGTGTCCATCAAAGTCAATGCTACAAATATACCAGGGCAGTTTGTTTGGAGTAATCAGTAGAACAAACAACACAGGCCCTGATCTGAAGGTGCAATATGATGTTGCAGATGACGATCTTTGTTGCTTCAGTTTGACTTGACTTCTAAACAAGCACAGACAGTATTAAAAACTGCAACATAATGTATGTGTATTGTAGAAATGTTATTTCTAGGCATATTGTTATACATCTGACATGATATTCAATACTTTGGTAAATAATCTTCTAATATAGTCTTCCTTAAGATCACAAATTATAATTCCCTCAATACCTGACTCTATTTCATGCATCATGAAGTTAAATATTTCTCTGACACGATGTTGACTGCCTTGCACTTTAAATGCTAAGGAAGGGTATACATAAATCTGGAATGAAATAGTTACAAAAAATTCTGGGATGGTGTCTCTTTTCTTGCTGCAAATTATTTGAACTAAATTACTCCCATTGAAATCAGAAGTATAACCCAGTTCTGATGAAGAAAATATAAAAGCAAATATGACTGGAAACTGTAACCTTCTTCTCATTAGTTATACAAATGTTATGAAACATTATACATGAACATTCTACATAACAAATGTTATATTCATGTACAAAAGATTTTTATATTCATTTACCTTTAGCAGCTTGCATACTTCATCATTTCTCATTCTCATACACTACTTTAAAACAAGAGTCCCTTGAAAGGACTGACACTCTACTGCTGAAAAGAGTTTCCAGGAATTCAAGACCATTCTTCCTTTTAACTGGCGAGTACTGAAACTATCTTTGATATTGTTCAGCAACAGCAAGATTTTAAAATTAACTGCTGGGGTGGTCATTTGGATGTCAACTTGGCACCATTTTCATTTAGGACCAACTAGGCATCACAATAAGTTTTCTGGTGGGAAACCTATGTTCATATTACTTTCTCTTTTAAGGGAGTAAACGATATGATGATTTTCAAAATGGATGCCATGTTGGCCATACTTTGCTCATAACTGTAATCATCCAAGACCTTGATGATTTAAGCCTATGTACCAAGTTTTATAAAACTTGATTACAAATTCAGTCTCAAAAGCAGTATTATTCAGATGCATGATCACACAATCACCTTATCGTCATGTGTGGACTTCACTTAGTCTCCAACTTATTTGAGAGCTTGATCAAATAAGTCTATATTCCAAGTCTGATCATTAACCTGGAATGGTAACAAGCTCAGTCAATGAAATGCAAGATAAACTCATCAAACTTGTCTAAAACTTTGATAACATGAGCTAATATTTTAAGATCGATCAAAATAGGATCAGAAATATGATCAGAATAGTGTTAACAAATTCAGCCAATTAAATGCAAGATCATTTAATTAAGATGCATGGATTTTGGTCATTATCAAAACTATGATTTTGATGAGAAAAGTTAATGTTCCAACTCGGATCAAACTGGATCAGAAATATATCTTCCAGAAAGAGCTCAGCCTGTCACATGCAAAAGATCAACTTGCAGACATGCATGAATATATATTGCTCATTATCCAGTCTGTCTGAGATCATGGACATATAACCATATTCCAAGTTTTTAAAACACTGGATAAGAAACAAGTCTGCAGAGTGGAAACAATCTTAGCCACTCAGATGTAAGATCCACTTATCAATGAGAATCTTACTCATTATCATGAGATCATGATGATACAAGATACTATTCCAAGTGTGATCAAACTTGCATGAGAAATATGGTGTCCAGAGTTAAAACTTGCTCAGCTAATGAGATGCAAGAACATCACTATTATGCAAGGATCTCACTCATTATCAAAATCTTTGAGATCTTGATACGCCTATATTCCATGCTGGAATAAAACTGGATCAGAAATACAGCATCCTGTGTGGTAACAAGATCAGCAAGTCAGATTATCTCATTAATATTCACTGACTATGATCATTTCTGAATGAGATTCTGATGATAATAAGCCCATATTCCAGAAATATGTCCTCCAAAGTGGTAAGAAATTCAACCAAACAGATGCAAGATAATCTTATTATAATGCATGACTTTTCTCATTATTGAACTCATCTAAGATCGCTAAGATAAACCCAACATTCCAAGTTTGATCAAAGTCAGATGAAAATTATGGCTTCCAAAGTGACAACTAGCTCAGGTAATCAGATGTAAGATCACCTCATTAAGAATTTGTATAATTATTGCTCCTTACTGATCTTGGTAACAAGCAAATGATGATAGATGGATTATGCGTGAATAATGCAGGGTTTTACATTAAAACCTAAAATCATTGGATCTATCAGCCCAGTGAACAAAAAAAACTCCACGATAATGTACCTTTGATTTTTCTTTTATCTGCTTCCTTTCTTTGCACTAAAGTGATAAATCAAACAGATTCCGTCTCTTTTTGATGTATGATACAAAAATACTTATGTTAATGAGTAAGGGATGGAGTTTGAGCTACTAATAAAGTCCTCTGTGCAGTCTTTAATGTCTGTGCTATATTTAAAGGAGATTAAATGCATGCATCAGATTGAGGACAGTCACACATGAACTGGTAATTTATTACTTTAAATATCTGAATGATAACAGACAAGATAAATGGTGATTCAAATATAAATATGTTGAGGAAGCTAGTATGTGTATATCTAGTTACAATAAGACCGAAGATTATAAGCATTGTCAAGGGACTTACCCTGGTTGACCATTCAGCTGTACAGCATCTATTCGTTTCCTTGGAGGATCAGCTAAAATAGCAAAGGGAAGAAAGAACGTACATACTGGGAAAATTATTGAGGTCTAAACACTGATGTGATCTTCTTGCATCATGACTGCCATACATAAAAAATAACCAGTCCTATGTGCAATGTATAAACAATGCCAAATCTCTGCCATCCCATAAAAATATGTTATGCTTGTAGGTTTAATGTCTCTTTTAAACAAGAAGGAAGACCTGAAAAACATGAGAACAGCCATCACAGTTCAATGGATGCTTCTTCTCTAGGATCCAAGGTCAAGTTGTTGGGAACAAGGAAACTATTTTAGATCAATTCCTACTTCATCTGTGTCCAATACTTAAGATTATGTGAAAATAAAACAATCTAATCAAGGATTTACTTTTGAGGACATAAAGAGTCCAACAATAAATTGGGACTCAGTGCCATTCCAGTTAATTTTATCAGATTTGGCTTGTGGTACCTAAACAAGATTTAAGAAATCTTGTACCCAAAAAAACTGGGTCATTATTACCCACTATATGGTGATAAGTATTTCTTGGCCCAAAACCTCTTCATCTATTGCTATAAAAATTACATTACAATTGCATCTTAAAATTTAAACATTTCATAATTTCCAGGACTCTGAACACAACTTACAAATGCATCTTAGAATGAAAATATTACACATTAAACTAGATCACTAAAAGATTTTCAACACTAAATAAAAATGGTGTCTGTGTTCAAATTGTAACACCTTTAAAACTATTACCACCAAATGTTCATATCAAGTGCATATGGAAAACCAGTTATGTCAACAACAAAAAAAATAGGTTCTTGTGCCCTACAATCTATGATTAGATGGCAACTTACAAACATGCGGACATAAATTCCTGCTCTCTAACATCTATACCTGTTATAAGACATGACAATAGCTATGGGAGGTGAAGTCGGCGCAATGGCATCCTTATAATTTTATTGAATGCAAAGCTGAAGAACACAAGCCCCAACATGACAAATCTGCCCAGAATCATTTGTCAAAACTATTCCCTTCTGATATCACAACTAATGAGTTCAAACTGTATTGGATCCTTCGCTAACACAATTCCCTTTAAATTTTAATATATTTGATTTTTAGATGAATACATCTTTATTAAATTTGATTTAAATGTACTGAGAAAAAAGAGTATTTCCTAACAAGTCTAAATGGGACTGTATTTCATGAGCTAGATTTTGGTGCAAACTTTCATGTCAGGTTCTGGCTTGTCTCTAAATGTTTGGCATGCTATACAACTCTGAAGAAATTAAAAGCTGAATAATATTCTGTAACTTGGTAAGTTTTTCAGTTTCTACAATGACATTTTTTAAGTTGCCTCAGAGATATAAAAAATTGGTTTGAGAAGAAAAAAGCCTATTTTTTTATACAAGCTGACATGTGTTTGGTTTTCCTTATAAAAAAAAGTTGTCTCAGAATTACTCTTGTTACATCAAGAACAACTCTAATGGATCTAACATTTTTTTCCTTAAGATAAACTGATATACCTGAAACATTATATGTTGGAGACTTGTGTCTTACTGATGTTGAAAACTGGAGACTCGTATCTTACTGACGTTGAAAAGTGGAGACTCGTATCTTACTGACGTTGAAAACTGGAGACTCATATCTTACTGATGTTGAAAACTGGAGACTCATATCTTACTATGGTGAAAACTGGAGACTCATATCTTACTGATGTTGAAAACTGGAGACTCGTATCTTACTGATGTTGAAAACTGGAGACTCGTATCTTACTGATGTTGAAAACAATCATTTTGCTTCTGCTGTGCATCCAGCATACTTACAAAATGTAATTATTTTCTTAGATCTTCTGCATTTTCTTTGACAACATCATTCTCAAAAAATGTATCAATGTACCAATCTCGGCCCTGATTCCATCTTTATCATCAAGTAAAATGATAATTAATTTAATTATTTTGTTTTATGAGAGACAGAGATAAAGTGAAAAAGAGAATGTTATAACAAAATTTCACAGGGCAATACCTTGAGACAACCCCTATGATCACCAGGCAATACCTTCAGATGACCATTATGATCACTGGGCAATATCTTGAGATAACTCCTATAATCACTAGGCAATATCTTGAGATAACTCCTATGATCACTAAGTAATACCTAGAGGCAACCCCTATGATCACGAGAGAATATCCTGAGATGATCCCTATGGTCACTGAACAATACTTTGAGGCAACCCCAATGATCACTAAGCAATACCTTGAAATGACCCCTATGAACCCTGGGCAATATCTTGAGACAACGCCTATGATCACAAGGCAATACCTTGAGACAACGCCTATGATCACAAGGCAATACTTGGAGACAACCCCTATGAGCAATGGGCAATACCACAAGACAGTCCTATGATTACTAGGTAATACCTTGACACAACCCCTATGACCACTTGCCTATACCTTGAAATGACTCCTATGACCACTGGACAATGCCTTGATGACCACTATGATCACTTGGACAATCCCTATGATCACCTGGCAATACCTTGAGACGAGCCCTATGATTCCATTATACAACAACTGCTTGCTTTATGTGTATTGCACTAAAACAATTTACTAACAGAAGAATACATTGCTGTGTATTAAAATTGTTAATGAAGCCAGACTTTACTTAACACAAAAATTAATATGAAAGCATCAACCTACACTCACACAAGAGCCTATTGCCATTTATACCGTTGATTACCATTTTGATGTGTCATATTTTGTGTGGACAAGCTCTAGTTTTACACATGGATCTGTTACGTATGCTGAAGCTTGATCTTTTTTATAAACACAATTTTCAGCATGTCTGTAACAAACACTAGTTTAACTTCACAATATATTTGGACATCATGAACCAAACAGAAAAAATGCAAAGTAAAATTTAATTTAAAAAAATGTACAGCATAGTGCTCCACGATATCTTCTGTCTAATTTGGTGTATTTTTTTTTATTAAAAAGGGAGCTTAGCAAATTTTGATAGACACATGATGGATAATGCATGACATACAAAAAGTTGATTTGGACTGACAGCCAGGTGTGTTACTAATCAAACTATTGAATCCACTGTTGGTTTATAAGGATGAAGTAATAAAAATTTACACAAAATTAGACAGAAAATCATAACTTCAGAGATACTTCTATTCATGGTCTTTATTAGTACCGTAAACACACTGCTATAAATAACTTCTATAACATTTTTCTAAATTTTCTTTTATATACATGTCACTAGAGAATGCAGATTAACTTCTTAAACATGATTTGAAAAATTACTGATTCTTTTAAAAAACCTTATCTATTTTGTTTCAATCAGTACAACATCCAGGGGAGATAACTGAACTACTATCAAGGCTAATCAATTAGGTGGCACTCTACAGTTCTGTATTTTGCATAGGGTTAGAATTTTAAAGAAAAAGAACTTTCCTGGCTTTCCTCACTGGTTATACTGGCTATATAAAAAAGACCTTGTATATCTTAGGTATAGTTCAAAGAACCTTTAATTCCCTTTTTTTAGGTGTATGATTGATGGGTGTAATATGGGTTATAGAGTATACAGCTTGGCATTACTCCAGATAAACATGTTTCAAAAAAGTACTAGCTCCACTTGGTCATTTTCACTTCTGAACTTCAGAGGTAAATTGTATAAAAAAGATCTGATAACTGTCTTTACATTTTAGATATTTGGTAATTCATTCATTGCACTTTCAGTAGCTGGTATTGTCTAGTCTGGCAAAATTCATTTTCCCTATTTTAATAACTGCTATGGATAGTGTACTTTAGACTAATTCAGGCTGATTTTTAAGCACAAGGGAATAGTCATTTTAGTTAGCAGGGTGCTTATTAGATCATGTACAATTTCCAAAAGTACAATATCCAAAGAAATATCATCCACATTACATTAATGTAGCATGGAGGAATGTCAACATTTTCTCCATTGTGCATGATTTAAATGCAAACAACTTCACCTTACATACGTCACTCTCTCAAAAGTACATAATAACTGGTGAGCGCCCCCTTACATAAATTTGAGTTGCCTCCCTTGACATAAAAATTTAAATTTAGCAAAATAAAGTTTGTTACTATTATTAGTAACACACTATATAGTGTAAATGAAATGAACACTGTGCCATAAGCATTAATGGAGTGAAATCCCACAAAGCCAAAAGTGGAAATTCCATGCGCATCTGGTGAACTTTTGTAAAAGCTGACACATATATCTTACCAGATTCTGACCTGTGACGTACATCTAACTCGTCTTCTGTACTAGGATTCCTGAGTTTTCTGTCTAACAGTAAAAAATAAACTACCTTCTCTGTATTATGTCTGCAAGACAAAGAAAAATAATCAGTCACTTTACTGTGTTTATTCCAAGAACCAACAATTCAAATATATTTTTTTGAAAATGTGCAAAAGAGTGTTTCTTCTTTTTTTAGTTACTGTGGGACAGAAAGTTAAGTAAGAGAACATGGAGAAAATAATAAATGTATACTAAAATAAATAAATGTAAAATCAAGATCAACATCAAATATGAAACTGCATTTTATTAATCTTCGTCTGAGGTGACCTACCAAACTGTTCCATCAACACCATTCCAGGATTCTACCTCCAGCCTCTTAGCAGTGCTTTCTACAGGGTGCATGATTCTTTCTGAATCCACCATTAATTTCTTGACCTCCCCAACAACAACAAAAATATCAGCCACCTGAAAATCACTCACTGATGATTTTCCAAATGAAGCATATAACAATCATTATGTAACAAGTTTGATCTGATAAGTAAATGCTCAAGTTTTAGTTCAAACACCGAGTGCTCACCAACTGACAGCTTGCAACTAAGCAATGAGATGCTTTCCCAGGCAATCCATTTATTACAAGCCTTGAATAAACTGCACTTAGCAGGGTTTAACAATGGAGAACATGCAGTTTTCAGTTTTCTGTGGCAATGTCTCTACTGTTACATGCAATTCTAATGTACTGTAAAACACTATATTTTGGTGGGATTCAAATTTTTTGGTTTAGATCAAAAAGACATTCATGGGAACCTAAATTCGTTAATCTCTCATTTACCCCCACCCCCCAAAATGCATAGGTCAAAGTTTCCTATTATGTCAATAATCACTTTCATGTGCAAGCAAACAGGTTTAATCAGCATTGCAGTAATGAAGTTATTCCTAGCTAAAATATGGCATAAATACGGATCTTAAATGGAATGTCAACTTCTTTTTCCACATATGGTTGAGCTAACGTATTGAATAAAACCAATGTAATCTTAAGTAATCAGGTTTCTATGTGTTCTTAAAAGACTGCAATCATGGCATAAAGTTCTCAACAATTAGGGATTAGGCACTTGAAAAAAGCCAAAGACTGTAAACCTGACAAGCTTGACAAAGTCACCACATGGGAATCCCTTTTTGCTAGGTGACCTTGACCTTGTGGTACAAAACTGAATCCATAAAGTAAGGGTGAATGGTGTTGTTGTAAATGCACAGTGTGATGACAGGTGCAGAATGTTACAGAATTTTCATGTTTATGAAATTTTGCATCTGAATTAAATTGTAATTAATTAGTTCCTCATCACGGATGTAATTATCATAGCTATCTGTCACAGTCTCAGCACTATAGGTAGCCATGGTATTAAAACAAAGAAACAAGTGCTTTTCCATTGCATATGATGTGGTGGGGGGGGAATAGGTGGGTGTGGGTGAATGTAGGCTTGGTTGATATTTCATTGTGACCTGGAATTATGCAATGATTATGGTCAGGTGCTCAGAGTGCTGTATTACATTACTCTCATATTCTTCTTCTAAAGTTTGTAAAAAGGTATTGATTTAGTCACTTATTCTAATCAGACATGTTTAGAAGTTTGAAAAGATCCATCTGCTTTAACATTTTCCATCGTGTAACATCCACAATTCATACTGTAAAACATTTTTCTTAACCTGATACCATTTTCTTTAAAAATACTGGTTCACTGAATGACTAGCTTATCAATAACATGAATCTGTTAGGCAAAGTTCACTTTTGAAGAAACCCATTTGCTTTCTTGGAAATGGGTCACATACAGTTGCTATAAATAACAAATAAGGAACGTACTCTTGAATTATTCTTATGTAGCAGTCACCTTTTCAAGAATATTCTCAATTACTGAGATGATAATAAAATGATGCTTTGTTTTATTTTTTAATGTAGCAAAAAAAGCGTAATCCATATGCAGTCACTCAAAAAACGTAATATGGTTTAATAAAAACGTAATGATTATGCCAAAATCATAATGACTGGCATGTATGCATAGTGCCATTCTTATAACACTGCTGTACCAGTAATGAAGATAACAAACCAAAGTGGGGCATACAACTTTTTGGCTGTGGGCCAAAACAGAAAAAAATGCTTAAGGTCATGATCAGCATAAGCAATAACAGTTCATTATCACTAATTATGCATATTAATTAAAATGAATATTTTCAAAATGTCTGCCTACATGGCCACAGGCCCAGAATGTGAAGAACTGGGCTACATGCAGCACGCTTGAATTAAAGTTTCATCTTCACTCATATAAATCAATTTAAAAAGTATACATTTGTGAAACTATACCATAAATGAGGGGTCTATTCACAGATACTGTTCACATATAAAAACTGCATCCTTCTACCCCACCCACTTCTTAAAAATTGAACCCACCCACCCACCCACCCAACCAATGTTAGAAGGGTAATTCCCCACTGTGTGAAAATCCTGGAGAAATGGATGCCTTCGAGTATAACTGATCAGTGATGCCATCTTTTGGATGACTGAACATGCAACTGGTATGACCTTGCCTCAAAATAGGACCCACAATACGGCCACATGCAACTGGTATGACCTTGCCTCAAAATAGGACCCACAATACAGCCATATGCTATTTTCTTTTTCACAGTTAGACCTGTCCATCAAAGGATGTGTAGAGATAACCAATTGGTCCTTTATGGGCACGTACCTTTGACACAGAAATCAAAAGGATCCATAAACAGTGCCTATATAAACAAAAGTCCTTCATGTGGCATTGCTTCCATGTATTTGGTCATTCATCTGATATTTATGTTCCTAAGAATAAACAAGAGCAATTAAACTTCAATTTACATTTTCTAAGTACTCATGAGAGAAAAAACCGTCTTGCCAATTAAGAATGGTTATCATTCTATTCTGTCCCTTCGTTAATCATGATAATTTTTCTATGATTCACTAAAATACATTTTAAATCATCATACAACAAATATCACCATGGCAATAACAGCATAAACGTACCAAAGTCTAACCCTAGTCATCAATACATCAACAGCAATGCCGAGTTCACTTACTTTATACTCAATAACTCTTCTATCAACTTGTCTTTGTCTTTAAAACACTGTAAAGAGTTCATTGTGGACAATACATCAGGATCTAGATCCTCAACAGATGGTATAATTGACGTCTGAAACAGACAGATAATAAAAGCTTGAATTCACTGTCTAGAATGTTATTTTTATATTAGAGCAGGGTTCTCCAAAAGACACTGAAATCCACATAAAAATATGATCTCTTTCTATAAAATGAGTATTAATCTTTTATTTTTTAGTGAACGTAAGATGTCAGGAATGACCAGGTGTCTGGGACATTACCTCAAAATTATTTTCCATTTTGATCTTTACATATGTTCCTTTATTTAGAGACAACACACACACACACAGACATACACTTACAAATATTATACAAAAAGAATCACTCCTTTACAAAAACCAAAGTGTTTTACACTGCCTGTTTGTTTGATGTGAAGTAAAGAAAAATTGAGAAATCAAACCAAAAAGGTCCATCTTTTCTTAAACTCATCGCTTCTGTTATTCACTCTGGCAACATAATTTTTCCAGCCTTTTGTATGATAAAATTAATTTTTATCATAGGTGAGATTTGGGATTTACGATGCACAATGTGATCTGTATATTAATTAGATCAAAGACACTGAAATCGACATCAAATTATGATCTCTTTCTGTAAAGTGAGTATCAAATCTATAGCATCCTACCAGTCATCAGAAGGTCAGAGTGACCATAAATGGATGAGATGATGCTGCAATGGCCAAAACTTAGTACATATTGAGATTAAAATACTTGTAAATTGAATGACAATGCCTTACCATAGTTTTAAACAATATAGTCATTGCACATACATGTGGGCTGACACTTTCCTTTGATAAGAACAATTCAGCACAGCTGAATCCATTGTAATGTAAATCCTTGTGATGTTTGCAACCGAAGTAATTTATCATATACCATATTTAGAAAACTAGTGAAGAGATAATGGGATTTTTGGCATGCTTCCCTATGATGAAATTGATTTACTGTTATAGTTTTGGTTGGAGAAATATGAGCTGCCATGAAACAGCCATCAAATCTGAAAGTAGATAATGGAGCTAATACTGATAAAGTAAATGGAACACTTAAGAAAGTGAGAGATTATTGGAAATTGTGGAAATGGGAAATCCCCATGGCATGGGCTTCATAACAAGAGGGCAGTTGGACATTATGCTGCATGCATATGGTGTCAAGATTGTGCAAAGAAAAATTCAGTTGCAAGAAAATAAACTACAACCTCTTGTTTGATTGTACAAAATGAAAAACTGGGAACGTAAAATCACTTAGAATTGTTATGGCTCTAAGATAAGCAATGGCTATCATCATAATTCTCAACTGCATTAGATTTTCAAACTTTTATAATAATACAATAGCGATCTGATGAAATTTGTATGGGTCACATAGTAAGACAACTGCCCGCTTTTACAGCAAAAATTATATTGAACAGGTGTCATTAGTGGGACACCTGACTTTAGGGCTGAGACCTTTTTCAAATTTAAGGGACCTGGACGTCAACTTTTAAAAGTCCAAGATGAGAACCTGCATATATTCAGTTCAAACAGTGAAAAATATATTAGTGTGAATGCATAAAATTGTATGTGAATAAAATAGTAATAAAAAAGCATGTCCAAAAGGTAACAATGTGAAATTAAAGCACCATAAAAATATTGTAAGGTCAGTGGCCAAAAAAACTTGGCTTGGCAAAAATAATGTGTTATATCATATAAAACCATTTACAGATCACAAATACATTTTCCATGTTGTTGCCACAAACCGAATGAACAATTTGGATTGTCTTGAAACAATGAGAATATGAATAAAATTTCTACATTTTGCTTAATACATTAGTACAAATAGGATAACAATATTCCATGTTCTGTTTGACACAATTACTGAAAAACATCATAAACCCAATGGCATAATACTGGTATACATAAAATTTTTTAAAAAAATTAGAAGTTAATGATGGTCAAGTTTTTAGACATGTTTAAAAGTTTATCATTTACTTCCCAGTCCTGAAAAATTATAAACAGCTGTTATAAATGTATGATATAAAACACACAGCTTTCACTGATGGAATTAGACATACTTTGAGTAGAGGTGGTACTTAAGTTACATTTTTCTCTATGTTATGAGATCAACATCCACTATCCAAAATTTATCACTAAAACATTCAGAATAAATCTCACTGGTAATTTTTTTTATAAACATTTCATCACATAGGTCTATTTACACCAATGTTTTTGATGCAATTATGTTACTCATTTTGCTGTGTATCAATTTCTTTCCACATGCATTTTTGGGGAAAAAAAATTTAAACTCAGACAAATTAAAGAAAATATGAAGACAAGAAAAAAAAATCTTCATCTTCATGATTCCAGATATAAGCAGTTGTGAGGAATACTTGATGCCATAAAATACACACTCTAAAGGTCAAAGGTAAAGGTTATTATGATCTTTTTTTCAAATAAATTTACTCATAAACATGGATCTCAAAATAAATTTACTCATAAACATGGATCTCAAAATAAATTTACTCATAAACATGGATCCCTTCACAGATTTGAAGTAGCAAAGAATATACAAAATGGTGCAAGAGATTGATTCCATGCCATGGGTGTTAAAAGTCTTGCAAAGAGATATGCCCAAGTTTCAGGCTGGTCTAGACTGGATTCAAACCTGCTACATATTCTTAGACATGATGGGCAAATATGTACAAATTTTTAATCTGTCTATATCAAGATGCTTTTGTCACATATGGTCAGATTCTGCTGAAAAGATTTTGACCAGTGGTTGTTTTTAAGTTTTTGCAATTTCATAAGTTGAAGACTTATTTGACTCCAGATATGAATCATTTTTAAGAAATTGAATGCTATCTATATTGGGATGTGTTTGGTCCAATATGGTCAAAATCTGTTCATAATTTGGTGAGAATGAGTCATTTAATTTTTTTCTCCTCAATTTTTAGCAATAAAACAGACATATCCAAATAATTATTTTCATTCCAGGATGCTTCTATTAAATTCGATCAAGTTCCATTGTGTAATATTTGAAGTTGGATTATAATCATTTGAAAGAATTAATGGCACTGAAAATATTCAATGCCATAAAATAATGCGTCCAACTGCAAACTAAATTAACCCAGATCTACCATTGCATCATGTGTCATAGATCTGGGTCTGTCAACTTTGTTAGGAATAATCAGTGGAACAAACAATATATACCCTGGTCTGCAAGTGCATTATGTTACAGCAGATCAGGATCTTTGTTGTTTGCTGTTTTACTCAACTTATAAGCAGGTATAATATGGTACATGTAATAGCATTAAAAATAGCAGGCCCTTATTATAATATTGCAACAAGATTTTTGAGTGATTAGTTGCATTAGTTGTATTTTTTTGGGGCAATAAGAATAAAAACAAAGACATGATACTACAAGTTAGTTCACATTACTGCACATACTCCATTGCTTTCCAAACCCTCCTGATCTATAATTTATCCACTTTCTATATCTCTATTTTATATTTTGCCTTAAAAATTAAATAACAGATTGTTCAATTTAATCAATTTAATTTTTCTAATTATGTAACTTGCAGTATTGCACCTCAAGTGAGCCCAAGGGACCTTTTCTCACCAGAAACTAAATGTCCCCTTAAATTTAACTATAACCATATTTTTGTCACTACAGAGGGATGGAGGCACACAGGATATCCCCTTTACAGTTAAAACAAGGTGCAACACTGATAAATTGTTTCACTGAAATTTATGCATTCTGTATTGAAAATGTTTTTTTCTTCTTCTCTTTCTGCAAAGGTGATAACTCTGTATAAACCCAAACCTGATTCTCAAACAGTTTTCATATAGGTTACTTCCCTTGCTTCAATAGCCAAACTGGCTTGTAGAGCTGCTTTCTCTCAAGTTTTGTAAAATTTCTATGTCATCAATAATTTCTATATTTTTAGTAATGGCATATTGTGAACCAGTCTGAAAGACCTTCATGCCTGGATGCAATCAAATTTGGTTTAAAGTTTTTCTATTTTTAGCAATGGTGGCCACATTTAACAGTAGATTGGCAACATTGGAAAAAATCTGAAAGAGCTTCATGCCAAGATGCCTTCTGTCAAATTTGGTCAAATTCTGTTAGCCGCAGTTGACAAGATGTAAATAGCAATTGCAAGCAAATGACAGACAACAGACAGGTGAAGCCCATATCATAAGCTCATTTTGACTCTATGGTCTGTAATTGGTGGGGTCAGCCATCTCTGGAGTTCGGGTGCATCTGAATGCTTCCTTGACTGGGATTCATTGAACTTTCTCACAAGGAATGGGAGGGGTGTTTGCCTTGGTTTTTTACATCAAATAATCCATGATGTCACTGAAACTATTAATTTCAGGACTGAATTTATCACCCGCTGGAGCCCCTACATGTTACAAAACAAAGGCTAGGAGCTCCAGAAGTAATTTAATCTGTACATTTAATGAAAATGTTCTCCAGCAATTTAAGGTGCAATACAGTTTCAGATGACCCTTAATTTCAAGCAATGTCAACTCATAGCCTAAGCACCAATCTGATCTCATAATCCTTCAACTCAAACCAATTAGTCCAATCCAATGCCATACCTGAATGAATGAACAGATCAATGAGTGCAGGTGTGTTCAATTTATAAAGATCAAATAAGTGATCTTGACCTTTCAACCCCCATATCAATAAGCTGCTGAAGATATGGTTGAGAACCGAAATTTGTGTGCAGAAACCATTTTTTTTCTTAATTACATTGATAGTGACCTTTGACCACATGACCTCAAAATCAAGAGGCTTTTCCCTTACCTTAGGTGTATGCCTTCCTTAATGTTCAAGCCAGGTATGTGACTCAGAACTAATGTCAGTGACCACTGACCACCTGACCTCAAAATCAACTGGTTTTTTGCTTACCCTAGGTACATGTTTTCATTTATTCACTTTTTTGTTCTTCATGAGGAATTTATTAAAGGCAAAATTGTATCCACGAACTACATATATGTAGCGTATGCATACATAGTGTATACTGCTTTTGGCAGCTAGCATGATGCACTGGTCATTGAGAAATGAACTGTATTTGATTGTCCTCAAAGGTTTGAATGTTATCAGACTGAAAAATGGATCCAGCAAAATCACAAACGAGGAAGGAGAAGGGTTGGGTTGATGAGATGATGCTGCAGTGGATTAAAGAGTTTTATCTGAAGTAGTTTAATAAAAAAAATTTTAAAATTTGTTTGAGTGCATTTTGTGACATGCAATTTTCAAATGATTTAAAAAATGCCCCACAATTTACAATTTGAAAAAAAATAAATAAATAAATGTGTCCCAGAACATACAGTGCACAAAAAAATTACAGAAAAATTGATTTATGGTGTCCCAATATATAAGGTAGATATGGTATTTTGTTTTAAGGAAAAATGAATTCCATATTAAAATAAACAATTTTAACAAATTTAAAATGTATTGAAAAAAATGGTACTTACTCAAGATTTGATTTGATATTTTTGCAATGTTTCTTATGCACAGGATGCTGCCATATCTTTAAGCTATCTACCTTAAAATTTGTACTTGTAATGTTGTTTAGTCCACTGCAGTTATGTTAAAAGATGATAGTTGATTGTAAGTGGCTTAAGTTTTAATAGCTGTTATAAAGTTTTGAATTAAATGGGATATAGCCTGATTTCATATGAAAAAGTACACATCTTGGCAGCATCATGATAAAATTGAGAACCTACATAATAAATTACTATTATTCATCTTGCTGGCGGTTCTAGGAGTATGTATAAACTAGTTACTTGTCCAACAAAATGGGGAACATTATTTAGGAAAAATAGGACTAAAAATGGTGGAAAACCCACAAACACACACTCAGTCTGAAATACTGTAAAGTCTTTGTGACATGGTGATCAAAGTGTAGTCTTTCAAATCAAAATCACAAAGAAGCTTAATATATTTCTCTACCTGTACTACTTGAACAACTGGCATTTCTAATTCAAGCCCTGGGCAATCCCTGCAATATAAAGAAATAAATGAAAACTACTAGACTCACAAAACGACAACACATGTGCTGCTACAGTACAAGCGATCTGCAAACACAATGTCATATATGTGCATTTTGATATAATATACCACCATTATTCCTTGCAAAAACTGGAATGCAAACTTATACAAAAAATCTTAAAAATGACCAAACCACTTCTGGCACCAGACAAATGAGATATCACCATTTGCCAATGCAGGTGAGACTCTTGAACTTGTGCTTTTTGCAAAGCATGTCTTGCAGGAATTACTTTGGCATGACGCTTTTTGTCAAGCCTATCTTGCAGTAATTACTTTGGCATGATGCTTTTTGTCAAGCCTGTCTTGCAGTAATTACTATGGCATGATGCTTTTTGTCAAGCCTGCCTTGCAGTAATCTTGTGCATATCAGTTTGTCCATCCATTAGATTAATGTTAAAGTATTGTAGATTAAGCTCACTGTTAGTTTTTGTGCTTTACTTTTTATGCAGACCTACCAAACCTGATGAGTCTGTCTCAGTAAGGCAGTTGATTTTTTTCCCACAAGATTGACCAGTTTTCAGTAAGGTGTAACAAAATATCAATAACTGCTATTGTAAAGCTGGAAAACTTAATTAAAAGTTTGACCCATTGTCGATAAACGTCATGTTCAACTGAAAAGTTTGTCAAGTATGTATAGACTTTATTTACCACTAGTACATTACACAAACTCGAGTTCCAAACCCTATGCAGCTCAATGGCTTGTTGCTCTCAACTTTACATAATTCTTGGAAATAGTTTTCCATTTCACATGACGACGGCAAACATACTCAATATCTAACGCCATGAGATATACTCAAATTGACATGTGATGTCCAATAAACGTAATTGTGTCCTTTCCAGGTTTTATTCACAAGAATCTGAATACTCCTTTTTATTCTTCTGTGTTGATTTTTAACACTTTTCTAGAAGCTTTTTTTCCTTTTCGTCTTAAACATGCATCGGATTCTGGACACCATTTTTAAAAATTCTATAATCAACAGTTTGATCACGCAGACACTTCTCATGAACAAACAGGTGCAGTTTAAAGCGTCTGAGGTGCTGCTGTAAAGTTAGTCTGGTTCCCTGACTAATTTCACTAATTCTAAGATGAAACCCGGATCCAAATAAAACATGGATGAACCAATTACCCGGATGTTTTGGCAACCATCATTTTTCCGTAGTTTTTGCAAAATCGTAAGAGTTGGCAGGTTAGTTTATGTATGCCTTTTCCAGTTAAATTAAAAGCTGGCTTGACAAAAAGGGAGGCCTCTTGTTTTTTGAAATATAAAAGTGAGACTAAATGATACCAATTAGACATGTGAATCAATATGTAATGTTGCATATCTTGTACAGCCTTGAACCCAGAGACTTCTAACTTTTGTATACATTTATAATATTCAGACTAATGTAAAAAAAAATCAAATCTAACCCATTTGTGTGGCTGGGATTTCTGTGGGAAAATTACAAACTCAGAAATGCTTCAAGAAATACTTTTTATGGCAGATTTTTGCAGAAATGTTATATATTCTGAGATTAAATCTTCAAAGTAATATACATTATTTTTTCAAATAAATAAAGAATAATCTATCAATCAAAGGATCAGAAACAATCTTAATTTTTTGTGTATGTCATATCTAAGGTATTTTTATGGGCTATTGAACTGCCAGCCATCTTGCTTTTTAAATGTCCCAATATAAATCACCTTGCCTCAAGCATATGAGAAGTTGGTTCAGGTTATGGAAGTGGGCAAATGTTTAATCCTTTATATAACATTACAGATTACAGGAAGGAATTTTCCAGCTAATTTGTCTACGAGAACTCTCTTTTAATGTTCTAAGCCTACAGTAAGAATGTTTACACAAGAATGGCCTTCTTTGGCATGACAAGTTCCTTCACCTTGACATTTGCCATGGAGGGATACCATATGTTTATGACTGAAGTGTAAGCAGTAGTACAAGCCTTCATGCTCCCCTTCCAACCTAACAACTGTTTTAAATGCAACGTTACATTCCTGATTTTATTCATGCTCCAAGTGCAAAATATATCCGTTGTTCATTTGGGAATGTTTTTGTGCAATGAAAAAAAAAATGTTGGATGCAAATATAAGAAAGCTGATGTCAGGTGACCTCATGGGTATGCTTGCCAAAGCAAAATCACAAAATGACAACTGCTAAAGCCAAAGATAGGGACAGAAAAAAAATAATCATCAATTTTGTACATTGTAGATTCACTTGCATTGATAAGGGGCCAATTTTCATGGCTTTTGTGGTATTACAAACCACAATTTTAGGCTCCAATTTTCTACTTGATAGTAATAATGACAGAAAAATAAAGGAGCCCCGAGTGGCCGAGTGGTCTAAAGCGCTCTTCATTACGGACCACTGCCATCTCACCTCTGTCGGCCAATGTCGGTAGGTGAGAAAGCTTGCCAGCAGCTTCTCATGGGTCTGTGGTTCTTCCCAGGGTTTTCTGGGTTTTTCCTCCACCATTAATACTGGCCGTCATGCATACCCTATCATGTGCTGAAAAATGGCGTCCGGGTCCAAAGAATAACATCACAATATAAGCAGGATTGTGTTAACAAATATTCTGAAAAACTTCTAAGATGTTCACTGAAATTTGAAATTCATCAGTTTTAACTAACCTCTTGATCATATAACATGCTAGGGATACATATAATCAGGTTTTCTGAGAGCATGTATTTAATATGTTAAAAAGAGAGGTCACCTTATATTAAAAAATGGAAGCCATGCTGCCATTGCATTATAAGCAAATCACGTTATAACAGGTTTTGTACACACACGCACACACACACACACACACTGTACTGTCCTATCTGAACAATTCAGCAAGATTACAGTCCACAAGAATAATTGGATGTACGTTGTTTATATGTTACTCTTTATAACATTACTGTTAAGGATCCCATTCACTGCCTATGAACATTTATTTACAACGGCCATCATTAAACTTGTTGCATTTATTCTCACATGTGAGGTCATTTCATAATGTAAAAAGTAATTCAGCATAATAAATGATCCTATTTTTCCTCCTTCCAGCTGTATTTATAGTTTCAAAACAAGCTTGGAAATATATGAAATGACAGCCAGCATCTGTATCTTCACCTGAACCACTTTGATCATAGGCAACTCAAGACCTGGGTCCTGTTTACAGACATGATTTTGGTCTTCCATAAAAAAAGCTGAAAAAATTTAAATGGGGGTTTGATACTGAAATAATTTCATGTGCATGTCAGTGTTAACATTGTAGTTAAGTCACAATAATTTCTCAGTTTTGGCAGCAAATATATTATACTTCTCCCTTTTCATAACAAATCTGTAAAATAAACACCCAAGTACACCAACTATATACAAATAATCCCATACATTCACTGTCTTTTTCTCCAATTGACACAACCTGTTGATATGCCAGCTGAGCTCTTTTTGCGACTTTGGCAAAGATTTCTTTAGCCTTCCTTTTTGTCATCACTGACCTTTTTGGCTCAATGTGTAAACGTTTCTTTTCCTTCTCAATGAGAGCATTTTTCCTTTCAAGCTGGTGCTTGTATTGGCGACATGCAGTGTGCATATTCTGACAGAGGGCTACATCTGTTCTCTCAGGCAAGAAATCTTTCTTCTTGTAGTAATTAACTGCACTTTTCCAGATGCCTTCTGAGCTTCAATTTTTTTCGAATGCAGCTTCATTTGTAGGTGCTGTTCCAAACTCTTCCAACTGTGATTACCATTGAGCAGAGGTCACAAAATGCCAGTCCTCTGGTGTTCAGTCTTCTTATAAACTGACCAACTAAATTTCCATCAACTTTTTGCTCCAGCCATTCAAATTGCCATACGTTTTTTAAGCCTTTATCTAAACTATTCGTGTCATGGTCTCTGTCAACAACTCAGTACGCCATGTTCTGCAAACATGCTTCTTTTTTCCACTGCCATCAGTTTCCATTGCACGAAGATTCACTGGATTAATTTAAACCTTTGACCAATCAGAATACTCTTTAGGAGAGTTGTGTGCTAACTAATATATGGAACAAATAATTTACAAGGGTCATTGCAAAATAGGAGTGGATAGACCATGTTTTGTAAAAACGGATCGGAGATGATTAAAAAAATGGACTATATCAAGAAAAATCTGAATCAAGTCAGAAGAAAACAGAATTCTGCTTTGCAACGGAGAAAAATCATGTCTGTGTTTAGCTCTTCTACAAATGTATTATGGAGAAAAGGTCTTGGTTAGACAACAATACATTAATGACACATAAACAGATGTTTGTCCTTATTATCTAGTGCCCATTTGCTATGGGTGAGATAATTCAATACTTCCATGTATCAATGCAATTCATGATCCATAGCCTATGATATGATAAAGTATTGATGCACATATGAACCTGATGGTCATTTCATGTTGAGAAGGTCTCTCAGTGGTGTGGTTATGTCCTTTTTGATGTGTTGACATATTTGTTGTATTTATAGCATGCAGATTTCGGACATAGTCTTATTTTCATCTGTTCATATGCCTTCTCATCCATGACAAGATGAAATAAATACTTCCAAAGAGACCACCTGTTGTTGTTGTTGTTGTTATAGGGTTTAATGCCATTTTTCAGCACAAGATAGGCTATACATGGCGGCCAGTATTAATGGTGGAGGAAGAACAAGGGGAAAACCCCGGAAAGAACCACCGACCCACGAGAAGCTACCAGCAAGCTTTCTCACATATCCACATTGGCCGAGCCCGAGACTCGAACCCACACAGACAGAAGTGAGATGGCAGTGATCCATGACAGAGAGCGCTTTAGACCACTCAGCCACTCAGGGCCCCCAACTACCTGTTAGATGCCACTGATTTTTATGCAGCATTATGGGCCATTTCACGCTGCTATATTTGATAGGACTGGAATTGGACTCATCATAGTCACCAGGCACACTGTTTTGCATTGCATGAATGCTTTTAAATATTGTATTGCCAATTTCATGTCTTTGCTTAAATTTGGAAGGCGTTATGGGTTATTTTCAAAACAAGAAACAGTGCACATTTCCTTATGCAAGGAAAATCTTATCTAGAACAAGTCTGAGAATGGAAGCAGAGATAACTAACAACCAAATCCTTCACTCTGTACTTCCTGTAGGTGCAAAACAACTGCGGCAGATACAGGCACTAATTTCTGTGAGTGCCAAGGGAAATTATTGACAATCAAGCTCCTGTTCTACAATTAAGGTGATGCAGTTTGGAATCTGCCCTCTTGCCGATTCTGTGCTGATTTTTTAAATTCCCATCAGCATGCTTAGTTGCTGATTACATATACATGCATAAAAGAAGATATTCCAAACTTATTCCTGATGTATGGTTGAAGTACTTTACATTTAACAGTCACTTTGGCAGAAAGATTGTGTGTTGCTTGCTATATATTTAGATCAAGTTTTGGTGCCAATGCTTCAAATGTGTCATGCAGTGAATAAGCTATAGTTAGTTCTGACTGGTGGTTATTGTCTTACTCAAGACTTAAACAAACAATAACCACCAATCACAAATGAATGTAATATATTTCACTCTGACATACTTTAAGTGTAGCTGCCATATTCAATACAAGTAGATATGTGAAGCAACAGCAAAACTCTACCTAACGATGGTTATTAAAAGCTTGGTAAAGTATTTCAATCATATTTCGGGAACAAATGTGGAATGTCTTCTTTATGCTGAGCATGCTGAAGGAATAAAATAATCGGCATTGAAGGGGGGATAGAGGGCAGTAACTTGCAAACCACGCAAATTAGTCAACTTTTGTTGACTAATTTGTAGAAGGTACCTGCTACTTGTGTCTCAGATGAATTCTAATTTATAGAATAAAAAGGCAAATGGCTAATAATTATTCATGGCTGCTGAAGATTAAAGTAACTTGTATAAGGTAACTATCAAATGTATTGATTATTTACCACTTGTACTGATATGGGTGTATCAATATTTGAAATATATTTATAAACTGACATACTGATTAATCGTTTCACCACTACCATTTTCAAAAATTATACTGTGAATAAATTGATTTTTAAAGGGTCACAGTTTTCATGTATCTTATGGTTGCTGCAAACCAAATCTAAAGACCCAAGAAATGGTATTTTTATCATGGAAACAACATAACCAGTTTCAAAATCAAGTTTTATGGTTGCTGCAAACCAAATCTGAAGACCCAAGAAATGGTATTTCTATCATGGAAACAACATAACCACTTTCAAAATCAAGTTTCATGATTCTACATAGGAATTGTGCATACTACAAAAACTCATGTGCTAAATGCAAAACCATAACCATAGCCAGCGAAAGACGAAATATATATCGTGATGAACTTCTTTCGTTGAAAGGCAGAGATACTTCACCTCATCTATTTCGGAATTCTATCATGAACGCACCAGAAAATTGAAATACAAAAATTTAACCCAAGGCAAACAAGCATAAACTATGAGCCATAAAAAGAGAATGCAAAACAACCTATGTGATCATGAGCTAAATCCATAAACTTAACCAAAGCTGCAAAAAACATAATATGTAGGTCACAGTGACCATATCTGCTGCATGGGTGTGGTACTATTAGGAATGCATACAATCATCTAGTTTGATGATTCCTGCATGAACACTGCTTCTGAAATAAATGTCAGGTGCAACATTTACCCAAGGTCAGTAACATATGAAATATGGGTCACAGTGATCTACTTTTTTGATATGGGTGTAGTATTTGCTAAGATGCACCCCTTCACCAACTTATACAATTCCAGATATAACATTAATGTATTAAAAAGAAACTATGGTGTTATTAGCTAAATGCAAAGCCTGGACCTAAGTTTAATGTTACCTTTTGGTTGCAAGACAGCCACTTTGTCACATTAGTCAAATGTGACTGTAGGTTACAGTGACTTTTTGTTCGAAGAGATTGGTACTACTAGAGATGCAACCAATCGCCTAGCTTGATGATTCTAGCACAAACATTGCATAAAATATAAAATTCAGTGAAGCATGAAATATGCTTTGCAGTGGCCTACTTTTATGAAAACTTGTAGTAATAATCACAATGCATCCCCTCAATACATTTTATGATGCAGATATAAAAGTATGTATGCAAGGTGAAAAGAAAACTATAGAGTCATGACATAATGCAAAAACTTAACCATAATGAACAAATAATGTACATGAATGTTGAAAAAGAGATGGTGGGAAAGTGGTTACTCCTTGGGCAAGGTACTTTACCTCAAGTGCCTGGAAGCAATGACTAATCTATTTGTGTTGCTGTGATGTAAACACCAAACCAAACTAAGCCAAAATATTTTCAAAGTTATCCCCTTTAGCTACCTTCCTCGGGTGGTACATGCTGTGAAACCAACTCTGAACTGTTGCCTAGGAACTAGAAGGAATGGTTGAAATGTAATGAGCCTCTACACATGTCTATGCAGACGCTGCTGCTAGGGTTGTACAACAGCTCTACTCTAATGGTAGAGGAAAACTAAAAATGAATGCTACTTTTCGCAAGTAGTGAAAATATTTAAGTCATTCATTAGCCACTGATCATCAAACTCATCCAGGTGCATCTGAGGAAATTTTGATGATACAAAAGAAGTAGATGCATGTGTCCAAAACATACAGGGATGCATGGATATTCTTCACTGATCATTCTAGGTCTGTACAACATAATCAAATTGGGTCATCAGAATCATCTGCGACCTTGCTATCAGCAAATGTGGTTGAAATAAAAAATATGAATGCTTATGCTTAGAAGCTAGTGAGATACCCCAAGTCATTCAAAGGGCCATAACTCTGTAAAATATCATCAAAATCTGATCCTCACAGAAGTCATCCGAGACCTTATTAAGGCAAGACACACAGCCAAATTGATTTCAATCTCATATAAAGCATGACTTCTGATAATCACATCAGTGGAACACCTCAGTGTTATTTAGTTCCCCTTCTGAATCATGCATATGATTTGGGACTGGGTTAGTAAATACAGATACATTTGTTCATGTTTACTAAAATATAGTTTTCAGACAGGTGATAACTTTCAGACCCCAAACTGCAGATTTTAAGGCAGCAAAGTAACTTATTGTCTCCCCCACAAAAAAGCTTTTAAAACTAACATAAAAAATTCTGATAAACTGGTGACTTTATATTATTATCTTGCAAGTTAACGGAGCAGAATGAAGATACAGACAGATTTGAAACAAGATTAACAAAAATAGTTGATAGAAGTGTTCTATTTAATGTTTGGCGTTTTTTTCCAAAAACCAAGAAGCACGAAGTTGGAACAAGACGCTTCAGCAACCATCAATGTTAAAACGTTTATGTCAAAATTCATTCAATAAACTGATGAGCAATTTTATCTCACATGTAGACTCTCAACTGTCATGCAATAACACTTCTGTCTGCAACATTTTATAAGTTCTGAAGTGTTCACTTAGAAATGAATTGTCTTGCATCTGCTGTTCTTTGGAACTGCTAGATAACTATGACACGTGGGAGCAGACTGCCCAGGACAGGGTCGTGTGGCACTCTTCTATCACTAAAGGTGCTGCAGCTCGCGAGGCCAACAGGACAGCCGCAGCAGAACAACGGGGGCAGGCCAAGAAATCCCGAGCCAGTAACCCCACGTTCAGCATTGCTACCATCCCATGTTCACAATGCCACATAACATTCAGGGCACACATCGGCCTCATCGGCCACCTACGCACCCACAGACCATTTGTTTCTGATAAAACACTGGATGACTAAAGTGGTCCTTATCGACTTGATGGTCAAACTACTTATGTATGATGTATATATAAAAAAACAAATGTGCATGCAAGTGAGGGTCTATTCGTTGCCAATCAAATCATGTGACAAATCAACAGTTCTGACCCTGATTTAACACGGCGTTATATAATGATATCAGATCGCAGTTGCATGATACATAGGAGAATATATGAATGTCAATTGGTTATGGGTCTAGATTTGTCAAAGCAGATTAAAAAATTTGCAGCAGGTATCAGAAAAAGTTCTACAACAGGATGCACATGAGACAATCGAACAAGTAATTCAATTCTTCTGACAATAGAAAAATGTGAAAGATTTTATTCTTTGATGTTAAGTATATGGTCATTATTTTTTGATCATCTAATGAGCCACAACGTTAAGAAGAACTTACATTATCACCCACGGATGATGGTGGATTTCTTCCAACTGAAATGAAAGAAGAAAGTGATCCATATTTAAAAAGATTTTATATATATATATATATATATATATATATATATATATATATATATATATATATATATATATATATATATATTGTTGTTGCTGTGGGGTTTAACGAATATTTCAACACACGATAGGCTATGCATGGTGGCCAGTATTAATGGTGGAGGAACCAACAACCCACGAGAAGCTACTGGCAAGCTTTCTCACATACTCACGTTAGCTGAATCCTAGACTTGAACCCACGCAGACAGAGGTGAGATGGCAGTGATCCGTAATGGAGAGCACTTAGACCACTCGGGGCCATATATATATATACACACACACACACACACACACACACACAATGACAAACAGGTTTAACCCTGAATAAAAACAAGAGACCCTTGAGGGACCAACCAATAACCTTATGTGGAAAGATTTTCAAAATTTGCCATATTGGATGTAAGATCATTGCACATCTAACTTTAAATTACTCTAGACACAATTAAGAGACCTTGTTTAGAACAAAAGGTTCATATGACCATCAATTTAGGAGAATTAGTGACAAAAGTTACATTTATATATTCATTGTAGCAGCCTAATTTGAGGTCTGATTTGCAACATTTGCATTGAGAACCAACTAGATCTCATAATTAGTCTTCTGATAAAACCCAAATGTCAATATGACTTTAAATTTAGGGAAAGCAGCAATAAGATTTTCAAGATGGATGTCATGGTGTCCATACAGAATGTAAAATAAGTACCATTTTATCCAGTACCAACTAGGTGAAAAATCCATGACAATATGACCTTCTGTTCAGAAGGAGTAATGAAAACAAAATTTTCATAATGACTGCCGTGGTAGGACATAGACTTCAGATCTGTACCATTTACCATTTTCATTTAGGACCAAGCAGACATTATAAAAAGTCGTTTCGAGAAAACCCCATGTTGATATGCCACTAAGGCGCCACATTGGAAGTCTATGTCAAGTTTTTTTTGTTTAAAACCAATCTGACATCACAATACATTTGGTGGAATCCACATGCTGATATGCTATTCTGTTCATGAGTAGCTAACAACACATTAGAGAAACCAGCCAGAACCAGTCTACTGGGGACCAGAAACCAGCCAGAACCAGTCTACTGGGGACCAGAAATGCAACACCAGCACAATGACCAATGTGATGATGTGTGGCATCCTAATAGGATTTTATCTGTTGAAGAACTAAAATGTATACACTGCAATTATTAACTAAGTGTTGGAATCTGGGGAGTTAAGGTCAAATTTTGTAGGTGTTGTAAGTATTAAAGGGACTAATAGTGGTTAAGGATGTCTTCCAAGTTTCATCAAAACTGGCTGACCTTTTGTGTTGAGTTCATAAAATGCAAAGACCTACCGTAAAAAATCATTTTGGCAGAATCAATTGTGTAAGTATTTTTATTTTACTTCTTTAATTGTTAAAGTATTGTTCAAGATATTTTAATAGGAATATTCTAGGACAGCTCTTGCATTTTTTGCTCATGTCAAATGCTGAAATTTGCTATTTCTCCAAATGCTAAGAAATAACAGGCCAAAAATATTACAAACCATTTCAATATTGCTTGGATATCAGAATTAACTGTACGCAAAGGTAAAAGTCATAAGTTTATATTGTGTGTTTAACAGGTATGCATCTTTTGTATTTCATGAACTATTTAAAGTTTTTATGCACATAATAATAATAATAATAATGAGGACTTTGTATAGCGCCTAATCTTTAGAAGCTCTAAGTGCTTTACAACATTAGACAACACCTATAAGATAAGAAACATAATCATATCATATAACATAATTTAAGTTCAAGTCCTAGATAAAATATATCAGTTAAAATATATTACAAGATAAGTAATTGTAAAGTTGGAATAAATTATTGATAAAAGCAAAAGAATATCATGTATTTTTTGTGTTTATGTCAAGTCATAATCTATCTTTAATTTGTTTTTATTTACAGTTTTGAAACCTGCCAACATATTTTTTGGACCAAAGCCATGAAGAGAAAGAAGCCTTTCAGGATGAGGTTCTGGAATACATCTCAATCCAACTCAGGAACTTTCTCATCAGCGTGAATATGAAGGAGTCCTGGAAAGCAGTCAGCAACCTTACAAACTCAGCAACAAGAAAACTGAAGTCTGAACTTCTCTGAAGGCTGATTGTGATTGTCCTGTCATTCTCACATTCTAATGCTGATACTGAGAAGACATTCTCCATTCTTCACAAAATACAAAGTGATTCAAGGGAAATCTGGACCAGAAAACTAATGAAAGCCTGTTAAGTGTGAAACTTAATGATCATAGTGAATGTCATCAGTTGTCACTAGACAGTAATCTTGTGAATGAAACTAAAAATACTACTGAATTTTATATTCAAAAACATCTCTGCAGTGAACCATAACATAAACAACTCTTCCTTTTTCATATGTGCATGTGCACTGGCCCCCTCCCCCATGGGATCACATAACACACCACATTCAGCAGCATTTTCAAAACGTAACTCAGTTAATATAGTTGTGCGAAACAACAGTAGGTATAGGAAGTTGATGTAAAAAAAATCTTTACAAGTCTTACCTAAAAGTAGACTATGACACATGTCTTACCTAAAAGTAGACTACAACACAAGTCTGACCTAAAAGTAGATTATAATACCAGTTGTACCTAAAGAAAGACTATGACACAAGTCTTACCTAAAAGATGACTATAACAAGACTTAATTAAAGGTTGACTATAACACAAGCCTTACCTAAAAGTTAAGCATGACACAAGTCTTACCTTAAATTTTAATATGACACAAGTCTCACCTAAAAGATGACTGTAACTCAAGTCTTACCTAAAATTTGACTATGGCACAAGTAGACTATAACACAAGTCTTACCTAAATGTTGAACATGACACAAGTCTTACCTAAAAGATGATTATAACTCAAGTCTTACCTTAAATTTGACTATGACACAAGTCTTACCTAAATGTTGACAATGACACAAGTCTTACCTAATGTTAACTATGACACAAGTCTTACCTAATGTTGACTATAATACAAGTCTTACCTAAGTGTTGACTATGACACAAGTCTTACCTAAAAGTTGAATATGACACAAGTCTTACCTAAATGTTGACTATGACACAAGTCTTGCCTTAATGTTGACTATGACACAAGTCTTACCTAAAATGTTGCCTGTGACACAAGTCTTACCTAAATGTTGACTATGATACAAGTCTTACATAAAAGTTGACTATGACACAAGTCTTACCTAAAATTTGACTATGACACAAGTTTTACCTAAATGTTGACCATGTCTTAGCTAAAAGTTGACTATGACACAAGTCTTACCTAAATGTTGACCATGTCTTAGCTAAAAGTTGACTATGACTAAAAGTCTTACCTAGAAGTTGACTATAATATAAGTCTTACCTAAAGGGTGAATATAATACAAGTCTTACCTACATTTTGACTATGACACAAGGCTTACCTAAAAGTAGACTATGACACATGTCTTACCTAAAAGTAGACTATAATACAAGTCTTACCTAAAAGTTGACTATGACACAAGTCTTACCTAATGTTGATTATGATACAAGTCTTACCTAAATGCTGACTATGACACAAGTCTTACCTAATGTTGACTATGACACAAGTCTTACGTAATGTTGACTATGACACAAGTCTTACCTAAATGTTGACTAAGTCTTAGCTAAAAGATGACTATGACAAAAAAACAGATAAAGGAATCCTTCTTTACAGCTGATCTATAGATGACAACTACTTACTGTAAGTCTTTTGTCTGAATCCACCTCTACCATGCCACGTAACAAATTCTGGCAGTCTGGGGGTACAAAATGGGGAATGTGAAATATTCCTTTTTTCACTTTTTCCAGCAGTTGTCGTAGATTGTCATCATCAAAAGGAAGGGCACCCTGTCAAAGAAAGATGACATCCTCTATAATTATCAAGTACTGTTTTTGTTTTCTATGCTTTACGAGCACCAAAACGAAAACAACCGAGACCATATCTGAGACAATTCTGTTATGAACCCATCAAGTAAATATCAAAGACCTTTTTCTATGAGCACATATTAAGCCAGTAGAGTAGGATCCATCTACCAGTACATACCATGTCAGTAGGTTGGGATCTATCAACCTGCAAATACTGTGTCATTAGGTTGGGATCTATCTACCTGTACATACTGTGTCAGTAGGTTGGGATCTATCTACCTGCAAATACTGTGCCATTAGGTTGGGATCTATCTACCTGTACATACTGTGTCATTAGGTTGGGATCTATCTACCTGTACATACCATGTCAGTAGGTTGGGATCTAACTACCTGCACATACCATGTCAGTAGGTTGGGATCTATCTACCTGCACATATTGTGTCATTAGGTTGGGATCTATCTACCTGTACATACTGTGTCAGTAGATTGGGATCTATCTACCTGCAAATACTGTGCCATTAGGTTGGGATCTATCTACCTGTACATACTGTGTCATTAGGTTGGGATCTATCTACCTGTACATACCATGTCAGTAGGTTGGGATCTATCTACCTGCACATACCATGTCAGTAGGTTGGGATCTATGTACCTGCACATATTGTGTCAGCAGGTTGGGATCTATCTACCTGTACATACTGTGTCAGTAGGTTGGGATCTATCTACCTGCAAATACTGTGCCATTAGGTTGGGATCTATCTACCTGTACATACTGTGTCATTAGGTTGGGATCTATCTACCTGTACATACCATGTCAGTAGGTTGGGATCTATCTACCTGCACATACCATGTCAGTAGGTTGGAATCTATCTACCTGCACATATTGTGTCAGCAGGTTGGAATCTATCTACCTGCACATACCATGTCAGTAGGTTGGGATCTATCTACCTGCGCATACCATGTCAGTAGGTTGGGATCTATCTACCTGCACATCCTGTGTCAGTAGGATGGGACCTATCTACCTGCACATACTGTGTCAGTAGGTTGGGATCTATCTACCTGTACATACCATGTCAGTAGGTTGGGATCTATCTACCTGCACATACCATGTCAGTAGGTTGGGATCTATCTACCTGCACATACTGTATCATTAGGTTGGGATCTATCTACCTGCACATACTGTGTCATTAGGTTGGGATCTATCTACCTGCACATACTGTGTCAGTAGGCTGGGATCTATCTACCTGTACATACTGTGTCATTAGGTTGAGATCTATCTACCTGTACATACCATGTCAGTAGGTTGGGATCTATCTACCTGCACATACCATGTCAGTAGGTTGGGATCTATCTACCTGCACATACTGTATCATTAGGTTGGGATCTATCTACCTGCACATACTGTGTCAGTAGATTGGGATCTATCTACCTGCACATACTGTGTCAGTAGGTTGGGCTCTATCGACCTGCGCATACCATGTCAGTAGGTTGGGATCTATCTACCTGCACATCCTGTGTCAGTAGGATGGGACCTATCTACCTGCACATACTGTGTCAGTAGGTTGGGATCTATCTACCTGTACATACTGTGTCATTAGGTTGGGATCTATCTACCTGCACATACTGTGTCAGTTGCTTGGGATCTATCTACCTGCACATACTGTGTCATTAGGTTGGGATCTATCTACCTGTACATACTGTGTCAGTAGGTTGGGATCTATCTACCTGCACATACTGTGTCATTAGGTTGGGATCTATCTACCTGCGCATACCATGTCAATAGGTTGGGATCTATCTACCTGCACATCCTGTGTCAGTAGGATGGGACCTATCTACCTGCACATACTGTGTCATTAGGTTGGGATCTATCTACCTGCACATACTGTGTCAGCAGATTGGGATCCATCTACCAGCACATACTGTGACAGTAGACTGGGATCCATCTACCTGTACATACTGTGTCATTAGGTTGGGATCTACCTACCTGCACATACTGTGACAGTAAATTGGGATATATCTACCTGCACATACAGTGTGACCCCGCTATAACATGGTAATTGGGAGCCATAGAACCTGACCGTGTTATAGACCGAAGTGTTATAAGCAACCAGGGCAGTTAGCTGAAGAAAATAATCAACCCCATACAACTGTAAGAGGGGTAGGTAACAAATGTTGGTGGTAAAATACGTGCTTCATCTGCACAGTTACCATCTTAAATCGATGCATATTAAATGAGAAATAGTGAAAACAAAGAAGGCATATATAATAGTTTACTTTATTTAGAGAACCACGAATTGGTAAATACACATGAATACTGTTTATATATACATGTCTAATGTATAGCATAAAAAGAGTATCAACACCGTGTACTCAACCACGAATCTAATCACATACAATGAATCCACAATACAAGTGATTCCATCGAAAATATGCACACACAGAGATTTAAAATATTCAATAATTTTGTCACAGGTCATATTGGTCTTAATTCAGTGGAAAAACATAACACTTTCACGTGACGAATGACAAAGCACATTTACTTTTCAGTACGTCCCAAGTCGGTAAAAGTTAGCTTGCATTTTAAGCCGCCGTTGGTATCGTTCATAACCATAAACTTTTTCGCTACAAAAAGGAAACTTTCACAGCACAGTTAACGTGTTCCAGTCATGTTGGAAAATGCAAAAATCCATGAGATTCCATTACTTTTATTTCAGTTTGGTACTGACTTCCTTTGAAGAAAAGTTTTTTTTTTTTTTACTGAAGACTGTAGTTGGCTTTCTTTGATGAAGGGTGCATGCGTTATTAAAGTCACCGCTAAAGGATGGCGTTGGAGAACCAAACAAATGCCCATTTCTTACTGTGGCGGCAGCATCAAATAATTGTATTGCATGACTGAGACTGATTTTTTCCCATTTGCTGAACGTGTTTTCATAACAATCAGTGCTTGAAAGGTAATCTATTTACAACCATTGGTTTGGAGTGGAGAAATTCAGACGCCCCATGAAAGGAAGCTGCAAACTGGATATAAAATGTGCTAAAATTTATCAATTATTACATAAACAAATTCTTTGTCCATACTGACAAACCATGTAAACAGGGCATTGTTATACCATAATCCGCCTATCTTGACATCTAGCATGAATACTGCATGTTGTGAGATATCCGCTTTTTTGTTGTTGACATTTCTGGTAACAGAGATCAAATGAATGAGGCATTATCTCGTAATCTATCTTTCTTTGGATTTTCGGCCACTCACTAGTAATTAATACATTTACAAAGACATTTGTATGTGGATGATAAGTAAAATTCCTTTTCTTTTCACTCAAAATTAAATCCTTCAGAACACTCACATTTTCTGTAATAATCCATCATCAGACTAGAACACCTGCGTCTCTATCATTTGTTGACCCATTATTAAATTACTTGTTACGAAAAACACAAACATTTTATACTAAAATTGCATCTACATTACTTTGATTTTAACACCAAAAGTTGAGTTACTGAACTTGATTTTTTTCCAGTTATTGTTTATCATCACCTAACTAATGTTGAATTTTATAAAAACAATACCATCCAAGTTTCCTGTCACCACAATATCACAGCAATACCTGTCAAACCAGATGCTGAGTACTTCAAACAGGGGATCATCTCAAGGATAATTAAGTACTTGAAGGAGGATTAAAAAACATTTGTCATTAATGAATTGTCATGATGGTTGGTATCAACTGCTCTAAGGTGTTTCTTTGCAAAAAGCAACCTGATAAAAAGGCAAATTTCCAGTTAGTCTAAACAACTCTTGATTTCATGATAAGATACCTGGTTAGAAATACAGTACTGTGTAGACCTGGTTATAAGTCTAAACAACTCTTGATTTCATGATAAGATACTTGGTTAGAAATACAGTACTGTGTAGACTTGGTTAGAAATACAGTACTGTGTAGACTTGGTTAGAAATACAGTACTGTGTAGACTTGGTTAGAAATACAGTACCGTGTAGACTTGGTTAGAAATACAGTACTGTGTAGACTTGATTAGAAATACAGTACTGTGTAGACTTGATTAGAAATACAGTACTGTGTAGACTTGATTATAAGTCAAGTCAAACTGCAGACAACAAAGATCCTGATCTGCCATAGCATAATGTGCCTGTAGATCAGAATATATGTTATCTGTTCTAATGATTATTCCTAACAAAGTGCACAGACCCAGATCTTCCAGTGCAGTATGTGATGGTAGATGTATATCTGTGCAGTTTGCATTTGGACTGGTCCTATAAGCAAGTATAGAAGGTACCAAACGAATCACTTTCATATTTCAGTATTTTAAAATATCAAATAAACAAATGAACTTACCATGTCTGATGGAATATCAACATCATTTGTCAAGTATTGAAAAGCTTAGATGCAACAATGCTTTTGTGTCCAGGTTGGTCAAATTATGTACAACAGTCTTATGAGATCAAGCTGTCTAAATATTTGTCCATATCAAGTAAAGGCTGTGATGATGGAACACAACCATTTGTACAAATCTGAAAGGTATTTAATTCAGGATTCTTTCTGTCAAATTTGATCAAAGTCTGTTAAGTTGTTGTTGTTTTTTTAGAAGAACTAATTAATGGTTTCTCTGTTTTTAGTAACAGCAGCCACATTTAATGACAAATAGGCATAATTTGTATAAATATGAATATCTTTCATTCTAGAAGACAAATCCACATCATTTGTATAAATATAAACATCTTTGATCCTAAAATGACAGATCAGCATCATTTGTATAAACATATTTCACGCTGGAATGGCATTTGGTCAAATTCTATTGAGAAGTCATTTTAAATATTTTCCATTTTTAGTAACAGTGGCCATATCTGATGGAAAATTGGCATAATTTGTGCAAATTTGAAACACCTTCTTACCAGAAGTTTTACCAGACATTTTCTGTCAAATTTGGTCAATTTCTGTTTTTTCTTTCTATTTTTAATAATGGTAGCCAATACTATATAAACTTTAAAGCTCTCTATGCCAGCTGTTTTCTGTCAAATTTAGTCAGAAAGTCTGGCATTTTTTGAGAAAAAGCCATTTAATGATTTTTAAAACTTGCTTTTATTATAAGATAGTGGATCAGCATCATATGTATAAGTGTTCAAGGTCTTCAAAGTGTCTATTTAAGTAATGGTGACCATATATGATGATGGATCAACATCATTTGCACCAAATTTAAAAGTCTTCATGTCAGGAAGCTTTCTGTTCAGTCTGGTCAAATTCTGTTCAATTGTACATTCTTCTTGTAGACTCTACAATGATGAGAAACTGGAATGGTTTACAAACTAGACAGTGATGATGTTTCTTCCCAATATAATGTTACTCAGAAAATGTTCTGTCACTGAACCTTTTCTGAAGGTATATTATCTAATTCAACCAACTGTTTTCTTCAGCATTACTCATTAATCAACCTGACGCATTATACAATGTGCAGCATGCCTAATTTTCATCAACTTAATTGGGCTTTCTCCTAGTGATGTCAAATTTTGGTATAAAGATCATCCATATTAATTATATGAAAAGAATTAACACAAGACAAGCCTACTGACAACAGGTCATCATAAGCATTCTGCAGGCAAATCACCTGCTGCATCTTTTATACATTTTATGTTTTTAACCAGAATATTCTGACATATTTAATTTTAACAGTGTCTATATTAATGGAAATGTCAACACGTTCAAAAGAATAGGTGCCAACTTTGTGGTGGTGCCTAAATTAAAATAAATGCAGTTACAACATTTCTATTTATACTTACTACTAATAATGCATATAAAATTACTCCACAGCTCCACACATCAGCCTTCCTTCCATCATATTTTTCTCCCTGCAAAATAATTAAATCAATCAAATCATCGTTATATCACTGTGTCAAAGGAGTTACCAGTTTTTATTGGAACATACATACTAAAATTTACTTCCAATACTCATCATCATGAGGGTGAATTTATTCAACAAGAATCCCTCAAAGAGTCTGATGCTCTACTGGCTTAAAAGGATTTCTAGGAATTGAAGACCATTTCTTCCTTTTAATGGCTGAATGCTGAAACAGTATGACATTCTTCAGATTTTTTCAAATTAACTTCTGTGGTGGACATACTGGATGTGCTTAGGACCAGACAGCCATCTTTAGAAGTCTTCTGGTGAAAACTCCATGTTAATATGACCATCAATTCCGGGGAAGAAGTGACAGCAAGATTTTCAAAACAGCCAGTGAGGCAGCCATATTGGATGTATGATCAGCACTATTTTTATTTAGGACCAACTTGATTATCATAAGAAGTCTACAGATGAAAATCCCATTTTGACAAAACCATCCGTTCGGAAAAGTAGCAATACTAGTTTCAAGATGGCCATGACGATGGCCATATTCTGGTCTTCAATTTCATTTCAGATTAACTAGATCCTAAAAGAACTCTTTTGATGAAAATGACATGATTTTTTTTATTGAAGAGTAACACAATTTTCAAGATGGCCACCATGGTGGAGATATTGGATGTCAGATCAACACAAATTTAGGACCAATAAAGCATCTTAAGTCTTCTGGTGAAAATCCCATGCTGAGAGGACTTGGAGGAGTAACACTATTGTAAAGATGGCTGCCATGGTGGTCAAGTTGGATATCAGATTAGCACTATTTCTACTGAGGACCCACCTGACATTATAAAAGGTCTTCTAGTGAAAGCACAATCTTGATATGTAACCGGCCATCTTGGTGAAGCAGTGATAACAAGATTTTCGAGATTCCCATCATGGCAGCCATTTTGTTGGTCTCATTGGCACTACTTTTATCTGTGTCCAACTAGACATTTAAAATCTTTCAATGAAAAACCCATGCTGATGTAACTATTTATTCAAGTGAAGTCATGATAACAAGATTCTCAATATGGCAACTGTGGCAGCCATATTGGATGTACATGCTGTACCATTTTCATTCAGGACCAATAGGAGAAAGTATTTATCTACCTGTATTTACAATGCATGCAGCTAATTATGAGTAAAAGACTGTATTACCTGTAATGTCTGAAATACCTTTAATTCATAAAAAGAGACGCAGGTAGGCCCGATATCACTCACCTGAGAAGGTTAACATATGTCAGATTGTAAATGCAAATTAACACATATTGAAACATTATAGAAAAAGTAAAGAGCATATTGCTGCATTGTCTTTTAATACTAATGTGATTTTTGTTTCCCAGACCATATAAAAAGTATCATATTCTCAACATAAAATGAGGAATTCATTCCTAGAAAAATCCTGCTATGTCTCCCACACACACCAACAAAATAATATACTTTTATATCAGAATTCTTCACCTTGATGTGGTCAAAATTTATTTGCATATGTACAAGTCACTGTGCTCATAAGCTCAATGGTATACAAAAATGCATGCAAGACTCTATCACAAAAGTGCAGACATGCTTGCAATCAGATCTGCGCTATTTACCAATGAAATATTGCAAGAAGTATTTAGTACAAAATAAAAACAATACCGAAATCAATGCCACCATTCATTCAAGAGTGATGGCATTAAGTTTTAAATGACCACTATAGAGCAATGTTAGAGGTCTGATAAGCACCATTATCACTCAAAACCAGCTACATATTTCTAACATATTTTACTGGAAACACTAGCAGAGTTAGCTATATGAAGACTTTGGTATATATCATGGAAGACATTTTGGATCAACATATTTTTAATAAAAATATATACTGCAAGAAATGAATGGCTTATTTTGTGGGGGTTTTTTAAATGTCAGTTTTGGCCACTTGTTGAGAATCAGCTATTACAACATTTGTCTAATTTTGGGAGATCACATTGGTTTTCTTTTAGGTTAGGAACAACTACATATCGCATAAAGTCTTTCATTGAAAAAAACACGTCAATACGAAAATCCCTTAAAAAGAAATCATAAAAAGAGTCTAAAGATGGGCACCACAAGGATCACATTGGAGGTCTGATCCACATCATTTTATTCACAAACAACTGGATATCATAAAATGCTGTTTGGTTTAAGGCTTGTATTTATATGACCATCTTTTCATTAGAAGTTGCTATAACAAGGTTTGCATCACTCATACCATACTGAAGGTATGATCTGCACCATTGTCATTTAGGACCTACTACCTATAAGATGTCAGATCAACACCATTTTTATTAGAACCATGTTGACATTATTTAAAGTCTTTCAGCAAAAAATCCATTTCAAATATGACCATCATTGCGAGAAACAGCAATATCAAAATATGGCTACCATCTTCATTTAGGACCAGCCAAACATCAAGAGAAGTCTTGCAGTGAAAATTCCACATCCCTATGACTACTGGAATCCATTTAGCAGCCATAACAAGATCATCAAGAAGGTCACAGCTGATGCCATATTAAAATGAGATAGGACCAGATACACCTGACAAGTCAAAAATCAGTGAAAATCCAATGTCAATATGACAATTCATTCAGAAGAAGTAGCAAGAACAAGATTTTCAAGAAGGCCACCATGACAGATATATTAGTTTTCAAATCAGTTTTTTTATTTAAGCCCAACTAGATAAATCTTTTACTGAAACCCTTTGTCGAGAGGACCATCTGTTCAAAAAGAGGTATGATTTTCAAGATGGCCACTGCAGTGGTCATAACGGCTCGCAGATCGGCACCATTTTCATTTAGGGAAAACCAGACACCATAGACAGTCATATGGCGAAAATCCTCTGATAGTATGATCATTCATTCTTATGAAACGATAAGGTTTTCAAGATGGCTGCCATGGTGGCCATATTGGATGTCCAAGGTTAACCATCTTCATTTAAGACCAGCTAGACCAAGATTAGAAGTAACAAGCTTGTGCTAATTGATGGGCAATGCATGGATGCTGGATGACGAACCATCCCATATGCTTTTCTGGTCCAGAGCCAGTTGGGCTAAAATTTATAGAATATACAATAGGATGCTTAGATTAACATGCATTTTAAAAAGTGACTTGGCATAAAACTGATGCTATTTCAGCAAGTAAAATGACTTGCTTTTATTAAAAGTTACTTTTACTATAATTTATAACTTTTACTATAATTTTATAAGTTTAATTTTCATCTAAAGAGGACTATAAGATCTTTCCATTCATAAAACTGGGTTTGGACCAGTTAATCAACATAGAATTCGATCATCCTGTATCGGACTAATAATCAAAATTACAATCATTAAAAAAAAGAGAAATTCAATTGCAAGCAAACAACTATTCATGGTAAATAAATTCAAACTAATTCACATTATTTCATACAGCTGTCATAAATAGTCTGTCATGCATTTGTTGCAATCTACACAAAACTGTTTACCATCGTGTAAAAGTAGAGTCCAAATGGAAACAACATAGATCCTGATCTGCTGTAGAATAATCCTCCTGCGGCTCAGGGTCTATGTTGTTTGTTCTACTGATTACTCCTTACAAACTGCACAGACCCAGATCTGCCAGCACATTGTGCAATAGTGGGAACGCTCCGGTGACCTAGTGGTTAAAGCGCCTGCCTTGGATGCGGGAGGTTTTGGGTTCGATCCCAAGCCAAGTCATACCAGAGACTTACAAAAATGGTACAAACTGCTGCCTTGCTTGGCGCTCAGCATTAAGAGGTTAGCATTAGGACTGGTCGGCCTGGTGTCAGGATAATGTGACTGGGTGGGACATCACTCTATATGTCTGTTGCATGATGCCCTAGTGTGAGACATCAATATAAACTGTCACACTGCAGACATCACAGCGATATGACTGAAAAATTGTTAAAGCCACATTAAAAATCCAAATCACACACACATGCATTATGTGTGCTGGAACATCCTATTTAAGCTAATGAATGAGGGCTAAAAATAATTACCGAATTTCCTGTTATTTTTGTGGAGAAGAGTGAATTGTACGCATTTGTACGCATGGACCTTTTACATTTTATGTTACTGAGATTCCTTGAGGCCAAACTTTGACAGTGAGTACCAACATCGTACAGTTTTTCAAAAATAAGCCACACAGCATATCATTTTATCATTCTAAACGTTTACTTGAGAGTAGACCATGCATAAGATATAAACATATTTACAGGTTCTACCACAAAAAGTATGTGCATGATATAAAAGTGTTTCACAAGTCCTACCACAAAAACTATGTGCATGATATAAAAGTGTTTCACAAGTCCTACCACAAAAAAAATGTGCATGATATAAAAGTGTTTCACAAGTCCTACCACAAAGGTATGCACATTTAACACAAATACAATGACACATTCTCAATAAAACTAAGCAAGCTGAACAAAACTCTAAGACGGAAAAGTCACTGCACAAGGAAACATGGAAAATCGATAACAACTTAAACAATGCAACACTAAAAATCACCTGTAATGGCATGAATGATCATTAAAACATTTCACATCAAACAAGTAGTGTGAAAATTTCATTTCATTTCACTCTTACCCCTCACCACCAAACCACCAACCCTCTAAAGGGGACATTACCTTTATAAAAATTTCCTAAAATTTCAACAAAATCGTATGTTAAAACTATACAGGACCTTCCATGATGTAAAAGACCTTTTTTTAGACATGACTTGGGACAAGATCTCTCTGTCGGTCCTTGGATGAATACATGTAACAATTTCCGTAGCGATAGCATATGTTTCAAGATCTCTCTGTCGGCTCCTTGGATGAATACATGTAACAATTTCCATAGCGACAGCATATGTTTCAAGATACTGTCAGTTATAGACCCAATTCTAAATTACGTGTAGAGAAAAAGGGTAAATGACAGGAACATAAAAAGACATGAAGACACAGAAAATAAAGGTAGATAGAAGACAGAAGGAATTAAAATATCACTGATGTCTTATCTGGAAAGGATGGTGCAATTAGTACAACACTTTGAATCTGTGTCAAATGAAAGTGATTTAAAATTATAAAATATTGTAAAATTTTGCTTTGGTAAAAATTCTAATCAAGCACATTTGGTACTAAATATGCATACAAAGAATGTCTAGTACCATAAACAAAAAAGAATGGCATGATAAATTCATAGCAAAGGTCATCAGGTCATGCATTTAATATTAGTAAACAAAAATGTTAAGTCTCTTAAAAAATGTCAGATTTCTGAAATGTGAAACTAAAATAAAACTGCAGAAATAATATTCAAAAGACAAAAACATTTATACAAGTATAACAACACAAAGGTCATTTTGTGATAGACTGTTGAATCCAATTGACTGTAAGCTAAAAAAAAAGAATTTTTCATCAAAGAAGTACAGAGTCATTTTAAATACTCAAAAACAGTTTATTTTGGAAAATATGAAGTAAGTTTTACAGGTACATGATATACTAATATTTCTGGGTGAAGTAACATCTTTTTCATGCCAGAATAGGGTAAAGTGGGTGCAATGGTTGTGAGTGGTCAAAAGTTAGAATTTTTACAAATGTCATTTAAAACAGCAGTTTTACTGTACTTATGAAACAAATAATATGAAGGCTAAAAAATTACTCATAAAAGTTTACAAAGTCTAAAGTTCTTCCTATTTTGATTCAGCAAAATTGTTTTAAGAACTTGTTATTACAAAAGATGGTAACCTCAAAAATAGGTTACTAGTGAAAACATGTGACAGATATTGTGGTACACCTTTTTCATATTTTTACTGGACAAAATAAAAAATAAACTTGTTGACCTTTCCTAGCAATTTGTATACCTACCATATGTACTCGTCTGATTAGCTAAGTCAAACTGCAAACAACAAATATCCAGATCTGCATGAAGATAAAGCACCTACAGATCAGGGTCTATGCTGATTGTTCTACTGATTACTCCTAACAAACTGCACAGACCCAGATCTGCCAGTGCATTATGAGGCAGCAGATCTAGGTCTGTGCAGTTGCAGTTGGACTCATGGTATAAGCAAGTACATACAGTACACAGTAATAATTTGCTTGTGACTGGGCTACAAAAGCATGGAATTTCACTCTCTTCTTCAAGCTTCATGTGTGAATTTTTGTCATAAATCTCTGAAATGCAATGGCAGAGATAAATAATTGTTTCGTTGACACAAAATTTTATGAGAAAGCATGAAACACTATGGTCAAAGGTTCTACATTGCTCATTGAACAAAAGAAAGATAACTGAAGGCAAAGTCTATATTACATTTCTGCCTAATTGGACAAAATAAGAGGAATGGTGGGATTATTCTGCCTGAACCTCCTCTATCGTGAACCCTATTTTAATGATGGATGAAAATGATGTTACATTTAAACAACTTGCACTGAACATGGTAGCAGCTCAACAAGTCTCACATACAGGCATCAAAATCTTCCTTCATTACAATACAGTGAAGTACATGTATCTGTGTCAGAGTAACTTAAAAACAAGAGGTCCAAGTGAAGCTAATGTCATTCACCTGATCAAATAACTTACTAGCTGACCATTTCACTAAACAAGCTTATGTAGTATTGTAAGAACACAATTAAATGTACACTATCACCAAACCTTTATATCAAGTCAGTTTTAACTATTTTATCAAGAGCTCATAATCAAACTCATCCAAAATACTTATGATAAAAACTTGTGTTTTAACAAATCAAATTAGAAATAAACTCGAGAGAGAGTGAGAGAGAGAGAGAGAGAGAGAAGTTGTGGCTGCTACTATTTTTGGTTTAATGCTATACTTAGTGCAAGATAGGCTATACACGGTAGCCATTATATCTGGTGAAGGAAGAACCTGTAAAAATTCCAGTGACCAGAGAAAGCTCCTGGCAAGCTTGTTCACATTCCAACCCAGACTGAGCCTGAGACTTGAACGCACACAGAGGTGTGATATCATTGATCTGTCAAGGTGACCACTCTGCCACCTGAGGCCCCCTCTAGAGAAGTAACAAGCTCAGTCAATCTGATGGAAGATCATGTCATTAATATGTACACGTCTCACTTCTGTCAAAGACCATGAAAATATAAACTTATTTAATATCTGAGCATAATCCCAAATAAATTCATTCTCCTGAGTGGTAACAAGCTCAGAATCAAGTACAAGATCACCTCATAAATAGGTACAGATTAAACAATTTAATGGCAGCAATATCTTACCCATCTCTATAGCACAGCTATTATTTTTTCATGTCCAGAAATATCATCCATACAATGTGAAAACATCCTCCCACTGAATGGAAAATTGTCAATAAGACATGCTCCACTTGTGCAAATCGCACACATGTTCACAAACAGTCATCATTTGCAAAAGGATGCCATGTTAATGATTGTGTCGTTTGTAACATGACCAGAGAAAAATTGCCTGTTACAAATTTAAACCATGATTGGTTCTCCCTTCAACAATATTTCATCTAGTGTTACATCAATCAGTCTTGTCTTCTGTTTATATGCCAAAGATCCAAACCCTTTTTCAGTATTTAGTTCTGGAAAGGTCTTCTTGGGCTACCGCACTTATCCCACATTTATACATCTCAGGTTACCACACTGTATCCCACATTTATGCATCTCGGGTTACTGCAATGTATCCCACATTTATGCATCTCAGGTTACTGCAATGTATCCCACATTTATACATCTCAGGTTACTGCAATGTATCCCACATTTATGCATCTCAGGTTACCACACTGTATCCCACACTTATACATCTCAGGTTACCACACTGTATCCCACATTTATACATCTCAGGTTACCACACTGTATCCCACATTTATACATCTCAGGTTACCACACTGTATCGCACATTTATACATCTCAGGTTACTGCAATGTATCCCACATTTATACATCTCAGGTTACCGGACTTTATCCCACATTTAAGGGGATAGTTTATATCCCTCTTACTGTCAAAATACATTAGGTTGATGGTGTAAGTCTTGTCGGTACTGCAACATAGGCCCAATTAAAATTAATAGGAATTCATAATTCCCTTTACTAAATATTTGATTAAACATCTATTCTGTTGTTTTTTCTTCTTTCATTACTGCATTTAAACATAGCATGTGTCACATTGCTTTGTTATTGTGTGTATTTGCATTTCTCCTAGATAACTATAAAGGTAAAAACTCAATGTCTTTATTATTAAAAAATTAGGAGTGAGAAGGCAGATATTCCTCAGTGAATCATTGCTTACATTTTTACAAATATGCTGGGGTGTATATAGCATGCAATATATAAACACAGGCCAGTTTCATGTACAAAAATAATACAATATTATTATTACTGTTCTCTTTTAAAATAATGTTTTATCCAGAGAGAACAATTGTCTATCTTGTGCAAATACACAGAGATGTATAAAGCACGGTATAAACAAATATGTGAAAATAATACAGCATTATTAAATTTTTTTTGGTTTGTTTTGAAAAACTGTCTTTTTACTTAGAGAACAATGTCGGGACAGTCTGAGGGAAAGTGTGGCCACAAGAAGGGCTCTTGGGACACTCCTGCACATGTTCCAAGTGCACAGGTAAGAATCAATGCATCTTTTGCGCAAAATAGACCAAAGAAGTTTGGAATCTAGCCAAATCCTGATGTATGTAAAGGGGGCTAAGGAAAAATCAATCCCCTCATTGTCTGAATTTTCAAGTTTTTCTCTTACAGAGCCTCATGAAAAACAATCCTGGGTCCCAGCAACCTATGGGAACAGTCTCTCTGAAGATGGATAAGGCCCTTCCTATACAAGGGAATGAAAATTTGAGGAGTAGATTACTTCGCCCCACAGGGAGAAGTCGAGCACCTCTCATGTTCATAGCAGTGTGATGCTGTCTTCTGCAAGGAATGAAGTTACAACTAATACATAGATAAAATATTCTCTATATGCATGGGTTTAATATCAGGATCATTAATAGAAGTAAACATATTTGGGTCTGGGTCTAGGCTACTGGAATTCTCCTACACTTTGCCTGGAGTAATTGACATAGTCCAAGTTATATATTACAATTTTAGTAACAAACTTTCTAATTATATGTAACATTTTATTTTGTAAACATTAACTCATTCAGACCCAATGCCGCCTATAGGTGTGATGAGGCTGTACCTTACTTCCAAGCTCTGCAGCATCAAGGTCATTTAAGAAACACCAAAGTGGTGGTATTACAAAAAAGCAGACAGATATAGCTCTAAAATGATACCAAATAATCTGGAAGTTCTAGCTGCACTACAAAATACAAATGGAAAAACTTAATTTTTTGGACCCATTTTTTTTCTTCACCCAAAATTTGCTCGTGGTCAGAATCCAATTTTGTGTCCGGAATTTAGACCTTTTGGCCTCAGATCTAAAACAGACTGGTCTGAACTATACACAGACAGGTGAACCTTTGCAAAAACTTGGATAAGGTGGGCATTTGGAATAAAGAGTGGTCTCCATACGAAAATGATGGGTCCATTAAGCAAAAAAAAGAAGAAGAAAAAAAAAGAAAAAAAGAACTCCAACTTTTACCCTTCTGCTCATGCGCAAGCAGAATAACCAATGGAAAACAATGTTTCTAATACAAATAGGCATTAGTCTAATGGAAAATCTGTTGAAAGTCGATGTATTAGGATGTGTTCAGAAATAGTCCCCAAAACGTCTTTCCTGCTCGCATTTCAGGCGAAAATTACAAAAACCTTCAGGGCCAAATGAGTTAAGAAGTTTCTAGAATGTTATTTTCAATTAGGTAACAATTTTTTTAAAAAGAAATTGCTAATTGTGACCTAAGGTCAAGTAGAGGACTATGCAATCTTGTCACTGTTAAGATTATTCATTCCTGCTTTAAGATCTAGTAGCATCAATCTGTATTATTGTTGTGTCCAGTAGTTCATTCTGGGCTGGAATTTATTTCTTCAAATTATTTAATTCTGTGATTTTTTTTCTGGAAATACACAGTATTCATAAAAAGTAATATTTTAGGACAGAGACATTCTCTGGGATTTATAGTGAATTCTAACATGGAATTATATTAATGTGTTTCAACAAAACAGTGTTAGTACAGCTACATAATACTGGCATCCATAGGTACATCTACACTGTCAGTGTTGGACTTTATTAGCATTACCAATAAAGTTTATACAGAACATTTATTATTAGGACTTGTGTCTGCAATTCTAGGTTTATTCTGGGATTTAATTCACAATACCTTAAGTTCTTTAATTTCATTTTCATTTTGTATTCTAAAGAAATAAAAAATTTTTTTTTACAAAGCTTGTTGCTTTTCACTCTTTTCTGTTACCTATTTTAAGAACATGGACTCATAACAGGGTTAGGAAGAGCACCACTTGACTCAGTGTAGTTTGTTACTGTCTTCCATGAGAAAGGAAGCATACCACTCGTCTATGGGTACAGTGTCACACTCTTCCGAGACAAAGGATCAGTACCATACCTTAAGGAGTGATGAAGACAAACTTGGGCTCAGATATGTTGCCGGACCAGTCTGATCAATGGTGAATGTCTAGTAACCAATCAGTGACCAGTTATCAGTCCAGTTACTGGTCAATATCTGATGACTGGTCACTGGTCATTTTGTCAAAGTGACTGATCAATGTATAATGACCAGGTACTGGAGACTTTGTCCTGTTGACCAATCAGACCACACTGGTCATCGACGTTACAATGGACTGGAGTCAGAGGCCTCACAGTACAGGAATAGGGATATAAAAGAGACACCCCTCTACCAACATATCATGTAATGAATTGGGAGTCTGTCAAGTGGGGTTCAGAAAAGGGAATGGAATCAGATCGATATACTCCCCTTTCCTATTATCCCAATGAATCCGTACAGGATGTGGGGCCATGCACTTCAGTGTAATTGTCCCTTATGCCCTTGTGGACTTCTTGACCTTGAACACTGAGTAGAGGTGATGATGTCACCTCCTTTCCAGGTGGCATCCACCAGACAGCTGGAAGCATAGCATCACCCAGGAAAGACAAGTGGTCTCATCTTCAGCCTCAACACATAGAGCCCTACTTAGATCACCTGCTTCTTCCTCATTCTTCAATGATCAAGGAAATATCACAACGTTCTCCACAGGCCAAGACTTTGCTTTACAGTGTAGGGGGTGGTCTCGTCCTCCTTCTTCTGGTTTCTGCCTCAAATTACCTGGTACATTTTCCCCCATTTCCCAAAGTTATCCATTAAACTTCCCCAATTGTAAGCAGATGCATCCCAAGTGTGTATTACAACTGGACCCTGGACAATTAAATCAATCAAAGCCAATGAAGAGAAAGTCTGGCTTGCCATCACCACATATGCAGCCTCTCTTGCTGATCATATCTTTGATATTTTGTTTAGTATGCTGCAGGAGGATGCTCTGAACCCAGCCATATTACACTGTAGCCAAGACATCCTGGCATTCATTTTCTGTTGCAACGGCCTTATTAGCAGAACCTATACACATTCACCTTGACACTGCACTGGGCTTCTCAAAGGTCTTAATGAACCATAGTAAAGCCATTCAAAGGTCTGCTTTTTTGGAAGCCAAGAGTCTCTTTCAAGGACTCGACCCTAACACGGCTTCTCAAGATTTGAAGGATCATCAACATATTGCTGGTCAGGTGACATGTGTCAGAGCCAAGTTCATCATCACTCCTCAAAGTGCAGTATCTCATGGTGGAATGTGACCACAACCGAACGAGTTCCCTTATTGATCAAGACCTCACTTTTATTAAATGAAAACCACATGGGGTTCAAGCTGTTGCTTCCTTATGGGCCTGTCTAAATCAGTCTTCCTTGCAGGATGTCATGAAGGCAGCATTTTTGTGATACCATACTAGTTTCTCCTCTTTCCTTCTCCACTTGTTAGCATACCAGAGTGCTGCATTGTTTTGCTGGGACTCACTGTTGCAACACAACATGTGGCCCAGAGATACATCAACATTCTAAAAAAGTGGATCTCTTGCTTAATGGTGAGTACATTCCATTTTTCTGGTTTTCATCAGTTTAACACATCAGCCTACCCAACTGACATTTTCAGGTTAAGTCACTGCCGCTATTAAAATGTTATTTTTGTAGCAGGGGGAGCAATTTTAATTATACAATACTTAACCATCAATATTGTTGAATGCCTTCCTTCGACCCTGCTCTAATGTCCTAGCATAATTGCTGATTTCTTTTACTGAGGTGATCTCTTCATCCCAACCCCCCTTTTAGCCATTGAATATTTTCATATTCGGAGTACTGCATAAATACTACATAAACACTTTTGTCTTATTCAGATCAAAAGTGCAAAATAAAAAAAGTTTCAACATAGTATTTTTTCATGTTTTATGATCAACTTCTGTGTTAATTTAATTATGATTTATGTTTGATATTACATTTCAATCTACGAGATTCATGCCAAAAAACTTATGCATAAAACTTTTGGAAGCAATTTTCAATTCCATGCATTCAGGGAAATTATTAGTCAGTGGATATTTTTAGACTGGTTACTAGTAAAAGTAACTAATTTAATACTTTACTATTAAAAAAAAAGAACAGAATACCTTTAAACCTGTTATCCAGTAAAAAAAAGTAACCTGTATTTAAAGCTACTGTCTTTTTGAAAAAAGAAAGTCATACAACAACTTTGCTGTATCAAATAACAAATTTCATAAACTTCACTTCTTCCTTTCATATTACTTGGCACAAAGGTTCAGTAAAATACCTGTGATGAAGTGACTTTTCTTAACATTATAAAATCTGACCGCTTTACACTCAATTCTCCCTATTTTCCACCATCTCTGCCCTTTTATGACACATGAAAACAGCTATCCACCCTAAAATTTGAATCCAGCATCCAATCTGATGCATTCTTGCTTCTTCAGTTTGCATTTTCTTCCTAACTGCCTGCCACTAAAGCCTTCCTCATACAATTTCCTTGAAATAATTTTTTTTGAGAAATGTAATAATATCGAACTTATGCATGTGTTTCTTGAACCATATGAAAATGCTGGAACAAATCTCACTGTTTTACATTGATCCATTCTGATAAAATCTCTCAATGATGTAATTGATATACAGCAGCTGAGGGTAAAACAAGCAATCAAGCAGTTTCAGAAGGTCCAACTCCACTTTCATGCAAACATATTATCGATGTTTTCTGCCATTTTTCAGTTCCCTACACATTGAGACTATATAATGTGAAAGCAAATGACAATATTCTAAAAATTAACCAGTCATGTGTACTGGAACATAACAGCTTGTGATTCATAGCATGTTCCACTGTATCAGATGTAAAACTGTTTTCTTTGTTAACTCATTCGGCCCCAGAGGTTTTTGTCGTTTTTGCCTGAAATGTGCATAGGAACGACATTTGGGGTGCTATTTCTGAATACATCATAATACAGCGATTTTCAACAGATTATCCATGAGAATAATGCCTAGTTGTATTAGAAACATCAACTTCCATTGGTTATTTTGCTTGCGCATGAGCAGAAGGGTAAAAGTTGGAGTTCTTTTTTTTTTTTTGCTTAATAGACCCATCATTTTCGCATGGAGACCGCAATTTATTCCAAATGCCCACCTTATCCTAGTTTTTGCAAAGGTTCACCTGTCTGTGTACAGTTAAGACTGGTATGGCTTAGATCTGAGGCCAAAAGGTCTAAAATCCGGACACAAAATCGCATTCCGATCTCGAGCGAATTTTGGGTGAAAAAAAACCGGGTCCAAAAAATGAGCTTTATCTCTCTGTATTTTGTAGTGCAACTAGAACTTCCAGATTATTTAATATCATTTTAGAGCTACATCTGTCTGCTTTTTTTCAATAACAACCACGTTGGTCTATCTTAAATGGCCTTGATACTGCAGGGCTTTGAAGTAGGGTACAGCCTCATCACGCCTACAGATGGGATCAGGGCCGAATCTGTTAAGAACGTGAACAAAGAACATGTGTGATGTGACACTATCCAAGTCTTTTACAATCAACTTCGGTACTAAGTTTATATTTCAAGATTCATCAAAGTCAGACCTGAAGTATGACTCCCAGACAGGTAGCAGGCTCAGCCAATCAGATGCATGATGGCCTCATTAATACCCATTGATTTCATTTTTTATCAAACTTGTCCAAGATAAATATACACATATATTCAATATTCAATAAACAATGGCTTCAGAATAGTACCAATCTCTGTCAATCAAATGGAAGATCACCCATACAGTGTTGAAACATTAAGTGTCTAGGGACATATTTTGTTATATCTTACCCCCACCCATTGAGTTCATCTTATTTATCTCCTTCTCATAATTGAGATCATATTATTTATCTCTTTCCCCCAATTGAGATCATTTTATTTATCTCTTTCCCCCAACTGAGATCAATATATAGAGATCTATTAAATTTAGGGTGACAGTATGGGGTGGGAAAATGTCAGATGGCTCTCTCAAAATGCAACCATAATATGCATGGGTCTTGCTTATTGCTTAACACATCCAAGATCCCAATGATATTAGCACATTTTCCAAGTTTGTTCAAAATCAGGTCGAAAATATGGTCTCCAGAATGGTGACAAGTTCAGCCAATAAGAAGCAATGCTAACTCATTAATATGAATCAATCTTGCTCATTACTGAACTTGTCTCAAATTTGATGATATAAGCCCACATTCCAAGTTTGACAGAACAGAATCATGAAGTCAAGAGTGGTAACAAGTTGTCGTTGAGAGACAGATGACAGAGTGAAGATATATGATGGACAAAAAGGCATAACTTAATCTCAGCTAGCCTGGCCAGATAACTAACAAGCTAAGCCAATCGTATGCATGATCAGATCATTAATATGCACACATCGTTTTCATTATTCTTGTAGTATAAGATCTTGATGATACAAACCAATCTTCCAAATGTTATGACATCTCTTAAATCATAAACCATCGAATCTAAATATCAACTGGTTACACTAGGTAATTCTTCAAGATAGTAATCTTAATTGTCATGACTTGTTCATTGATAACAAGTGGAGATGACTGATTAAAACTCTGTGTTCTTTGTAAAACTTGATGTTCTTTGTACTGATAAATACAAGTGACATGTTGCAATGACCAGGAACAGCAAATCTGGATTTTTTAAATAACAAAAAATATGACCAGAAAAGACAGAAAAACAAAGCAAAACACATACACTTTCTTAGAACTTGCATACTGTTTTCAAATATATAACTGCTTAGTTTAAAGAACACATAAATTAGCCAAAGACAAAACTCCAAGTTGTCAACAGAGTGTGATTTTAATATGAAATAACACTATCTACAGCTGGGTGTTACTCTGATGATGGAAACTTTAATATATCGTAACTGGCTGGAGACAACTAATCTCATTAACTCGTGTCATCATGTCAAAGGACCATTAAATTCAGCTATCAAAATAAAGCCACCTTAGCAACCAAGTAAGCACTTAATTAGATTCTCACAGAAATACTCACTGGCATTGATGAGACAGTCATTTAACTCCTTTCACATTTAACAGATGAGGGCATATCACATTTATGATGATTAAGTTAGAATCCAATTAAAATATAAAACACAAAATGCCCAAGGCTTCTTTAATTGTCATTTATTTCATGTAATGTTGCTACCTGTCAGCATTTACAAACATTTTCATTGATCAACTCCATGTTATCCAGGTGCATTGAAATGAGACAGTGGTGTAATCAGACTGCCTTACAGTGATGCATAAGATATATATAATTCTTTCATAGAATCTTGAAATGGGATCTGTGGTCATACCTGTCTTAAGATTGACCAACTTCACATCACCAACCAGTCTTAGGCCAGAATTTAAAACAATCACTCAAACATGGAAAAATACATATATACATAAAAGAATACATATATGCACACATACAACCATTCAAACACACAAAATACACATCCATGCAAAAATACACACACAAACGTAACACTCAACCACTCAAAAGGGGTGAAATGATTCGTCGATATAGCGATACTTTTGCTCAAACAATACACATATCGATACAAGAGATGGAGAATCGATATAAAATGATACTGTATGCATGTTTGTTTAGTCTTCAGCAGTCATGAATAATTATTATTAGTTACCTTGTTATTCTGTACAATTACAATCCATCTGAAACAGCATTTGCAATGACAGGCACTCGTGTTTATTATAGTAAAGACAAAAAAGACTATTTCAGAATACCTACTCGCCGTCTAGAAGTTAACATGATATGGTTCGTAATCTGGCCTGACAATACTTGGGGCTGACAAGAGGGTGGGGGGGCTGGAGTAATATCTCTGGGCATATTTTTTAATTTTATAAAGAATTTTTTTTTTGCTAGAACAAGAACTAGGAGAGGCTCAGATGTTTCTTACCCCAGGGCCAGTGATCACTCTCTACACCCCTGCATATACTATTCATTCCAAATGCGTTCAATGTGTATCCTAAAGCACTTTACTCATCATTTAATAACCACTTTCACATGAAGTTTCTACTTTAAATTGTATCTTGACTCCTTTGGTCGATTTGAAAGCTACACTACAGGTGTGTAGCATGGTGAAATATGTTACACTGAATTCTCATTTGTGGTTATTGCTTTTCTAGTCCAGGTTATGGAACAGATAAGATATCTGGCATAGTTGTCAGTAAACTACAGATTTAACAAAGGAAGTTTGTCAGCGAAAAATCCTATTCTGGAGCAGATGTATCCAAAAGATAATATCTGCAATCTCTGGAAAATTGTACATAACGGTCACAAAGATCAGTTTCTCAACATATTAAACCTGAAAAAGCTAGCTATGTATATTGTACATGCCCCCTCAGAAAGAAGCAAAGAACAATATTGATACAAAGAAAAGGAGCAGAGTATGCTCTGAGATAATAAACCGATTAATGCTTACTTAACTAGAGGTGACATATAATCAAAGAATTTGATTATAGTAGAGCTCTCAGTTAGTGAAGCAGGAAGAAAGAAAAACAGATACTGAAGTTTAGATAAATATTGACCAATGACTGTTCTTCTTCCCCCTTTCTTTTTTCTTTGATAATGGGGGGGGGTCCCTTAAGTTAAAATCCTGTCACTGTCTCTCCTTAAACTGCACATGAGGAACAAATCTGTAATTTCTCTTTTTGTATGAAGAGATATTTAACTAATGAATGAAGGCACTAATAGAAAACATGAAATTAGCATAGAATGATCGATGATGCAGATTTCAAACTGCTCAAGTGAATCACCTTGTGTAAGTTTTTTAACAAAATGTAGAATAGGGCTGGGTGTAGTTAATAGTTTTCCTTCTTCGCTAACAAATACAAGTACTTGTGGCTTCAGCAGTCTTTTGCATCTGCAGGAAGTAAAATGTGATCAATTTTGTTAGTATTCAACCTTATTCCCATGCCCGGATTTGTTCTAGATGAGATTTTCTTTTCACGAGAAAATTGCATTATTTCTTCTGTTTTAAAGATTACACTGTAATGTCTTCCAAGTGTAACTGAGACAAGGTATTGGTAATAAGATGTTTTCAAATCATTCATATTGTATAAAACAAAGGGAGTTAAATGGATCCACCATTAAATGGCCTAAAACGTTGGATAAAACTCATTGCAACCAACATGTAGTCTGTTTGAAAGTATTGTTGTTATATTCTCATCGATGAGAACTGCATATAAATATATGATATGTCTGTCATTTTTCATATGGAAATAGACCAGAATGTCTATATGAAAGGGCACCATCTACCTTCCAAAGATGGAAAGACCATCAAGTTCATATGTGTATTGATATGTATCGTATCGCAGACTGCATATCATGAATTGTATCGATATGCAACACAGGTGTATTGTTTCACCCTACCACTCAAGCATGCAAAAATACATATAAACACACCCAACCACTGAAACATGCTAAATATGCATATACACACCCAACCATTCCAACATGCTATATACACATATACACATCCAAGTAAAAATACACACCACATAACACCCAAACTCTCAAGCATGCAAAACTACATCTACACACACACACAACCACTCAAGCATGCAAAAATAAAAACACCCCCAACATGCAAAAATACACACACATCCCCAACTACTAAAAAAATGCTAAAATACACATACACACAACCATGCAAAAATACACACACACATATATACCCAACTAATCAAACATGGCAAAAATACACATACACACAACCTTACTATAAAACATTTAATTGGTTGGTTATTTAACATTTGCCAATCTGAGATGATTCTCTGTCTGAATGTGAGAACTGTTTGTAAATGCAGGATCCAGAGGTATAAAACTTGAGTATATTGTTCCATCAACTACATTATGAATGGAGTATTTTCGGTGTGGGAATCTTTTCTTCTGCCATGTTTATGAAAAATGTCATGGTTTTTCTATGAGAATGAATGCATTTTGAAGTTCAGAAAAAAAAAAGATCATTTCATTTCACTGATAATACAGCTTTTATTTTTGACAAAAACAACCAACACAAGGGTATTAAACTATAAATGTATCCAAATGACACCAATGAAACACCTGGTTACGTGATAATACTACACTAGAGTCAACATGCAATGACAAATATTTTTAAAGGTGCTACAGGTAACACTCTATACCCCACCACCATATATGATGGACAGATACAGGTAACACTCTATACCCCACCACCATATATGATAGACAGATACAGGTAACACTCTATACCCCACCACCATATATGATGGACAGATACAGGTAACACTCTATACCCCACCACCATATATGATGGACAGATACAGGTAACACTCTATACCCCACCACCATATATGATGGACAGATACAGGTAACACTCTATACCCCACCACCATATATGATGGACAGATACAGGTAACACTATATATCCCACCACCATATATGATGGACAGATACAGGTAACACTCTATACCCCACCACCATATATGATGGACAGATACAGGTAACACTATATACCCCACCACCATATATGATGGACAGATACAGGTAACACTCTATACCCCACCACCATATATGATGGACAGATACAGGTAACACTATATACCCACCACCATATATGATGGACAGATACAGGTAACACTATATACCCCTTCAACAGAAAATATGTGATGGACAGATACAGATCACACAATATATCCATCCCAGAGAATATGTGATGGACAGATACAGGTAACACTATATACCCCTTACACAGAATATGAGATGGACAGATACAGGTCACACAATATATCCATCCCACAGAATATGTGATGGACACATACAGGCAACAATATATACTCTCTCCATAGAATATGTGATGGACAGATATAGGTAACACTATAAACTGCCTCCACAGAATATGAGATGGACTGATACAGGTCACACAATATACACCCTCCACATAATAAGTGATGGATAGATATAGTTAAAACTATATATTCCTATGTAAAATATGTGATGGATAGATACAGGTAACACTATATACCCCCTCCACAGAATATGTGATGGACAGATACAGAAAACACTATACTTCTCCACAGAATATGTGATGACAGACACAGGTAACAATGTATACCCCTCCACAGAATGTGTGATGGACAGATACAAAAAACACTACATACCCCTCCACAGAATATGTGATGGACAAATACAGAAAACACTATATACCCCTCCACAGAATATGTGATGGACAGATACAAAAAACACTACATACCCCTCCACAGAATATGTGATGGACAGATACAGGTAACACTATATACTCCCTCTATATCATATGGATAAGATGCAGCATACTTCATCATGTCAAGACAGAGAATAATCACATGGGAGGAACAGTATGACTTGTACCATATGTACTGACATATATGACAAGGCCAACTGCACAAAGAAGACCTGCCATTGCATAATGTGCCAGCAGATCTTGATGTATGCTATTTATTATGAGTAATCAGTATTTTCTTTTAAAAACAGACCCTGATCTGCTGGTACATTATGCAGCAGCAGATCATGATTTATGTATTTTGCAGTTTGACTTATACGACAGCTGATAACATTACCAAAAGGTGCATGGGACAATATAAGGCAATTAGAACATAGTTATAAGATTTATAGAGCCTGCAACGATTTTTACTGTATTTAACTTTTATCCTGTTTCATGTGAGTGCTGCTGCTGGATAAGTAAAAGGTATGGTCCAGAGGGAATATTTCTTAACACATTAACCCCTGGAGGTTTTTGCCATTTTTGCCTGAAAATCGAGTAGGAAACACATTTTGAAAGCTATTTCTGAATAGACTCGAAAACACCAAATCCCCGGTCATCTTTCAATAACATACTGCCTAGTTGTGTTAGAAACATCATTTTTCGTTGGCTATTTGACTCACGCATGAGCAGAAAGGTAAAAGTTGAACTTGTTTTGTGTTGGGTTTTTTTGCTAAACAGAGCCATTATTTTTGTATGGAGAACACTCTTTATTCCAAATGCCCATCTTATCCTACTTTTTGCAAAGGCTCATCTGTCTGTTTGCAGTTCATACCAGTTTGCCTTAGATCTGAGACCTGAAAGTCTAAAATCTGGACACAAAATGGGATTCCAACCACGGGCGAATTTTGCATTAAAAAAAGTCGGGTCCAAAAAATGAGGTTTTTCTATCTGTATTTTGTAGTGCAACTAGATATTCCAGATTATTTGTTATCATGGTAGAGCTACATCTGTCTACCTTTCTATAATACCACCCACTTTAGTGTATCGTGCATGACCATGACATTACAGAGCTCGGCAGTAGGCTACTACCTCCTGCCCCATAAAGTCGTCGCAAAGGTTAATGTGTTAATGCAGTGGTCGTTTGATTCCAACCCACACTGAGGTGAGGAATTTGTTCCAAGCCTTTGAGTTACAATATCAACAATGACAACAACCTCTACAACTCTTAGTTCTCATAGATCTGGACAGTTCAGGTCATCAAGAGAACCCAGATAGAGGTCTGAATCTACTATTATGATTTAACAGTCATATCTAAATCCATCAGATTCCTTGGTATGGGACAGGACAGTCGAGGGTATAAAGCGAACCCAGATAGAGGTCTAGATCTTCTGTTATTATATAACAGTCATTTCTAAATCCATCATATGCCTTGGTGATAGGAAAATCCGACCCATGGGTCAGAATCTGGAGGCAGTAACCACGGTTTGCTGAGATCATGGCCGTCAAATTCAGTTCCTAAGTGTAAGGTTTCCCTATCCCAACTAAATGCATATGATGGATAATGTTCCTCTTATTTCTAACAAGGTAATAGTGTTACAAAACAAAGACTGAGGATTATCAGTATGGACATACCTCTAGAAATACACAGCATTTTTATAAAGGTTTTATACAAATAAGCACGTGCATACGATGTTAATTTACAACAAAGATTTTGTTGTAAACAAGAATTCCTATTTAAATGCCAGCAAAATTTTTCTTTTTAATACTTAATGAATGTTGGACAATTTGCTCACATAAATATACACCCACCCTCCACTAACCCCTACCAGTACCCCCATGATGGAGATGAGTCTTAAGTCAAACAAGAGTATCATAACAGCACATAATATGGTAAATAGTATCATTACATGTTTTTTTAAAATGTAAAACACTCTTTATTTGTCAGATACTAGACCATTTGAATCCAAAAATCAATGGGTCTTCCTTGTCTTAAATGCAAGCCATTCCAAAAATCTGGTGACGGTAAGACACAAAACTAATTTGCAGAAACTATTCATCTATCTGATGGTGACCTTGATTTTTGACCTACAGATCTCAAAACCAAATAATGCCTTTTCTGTCTCAAATATAAGCCATCCACTAAATTTCATCATGGTTCGTGATAGAGCTTGCAGTCCCTGTGACTTTGACCCTTGACATTTTAAACCATAAAATCAATATGTGTCTTCCTCGTTTCAAATGCAAGCACTCAAAAAAGTTTAATCATGGCATGTGGCACAGAACTTAAGTAGTTTATTGAAAATCATTTTTTCTTCTATTGCATCTTTCAATTATGGTGACATTTACATTTAACCTTTTGACCCCAAAATAAATTTGTGTCTTCCATGTCTCAAATGCGTGTCATCCACAAATTTTGTCACAGTGGATGTTAAAAAACTCAATATATTATGCAGAAACCATTTTTCTTCTTAGAATCACTGTGAACTTGGCCCTGAAGTCAATATGATTGTTCCTTGCTCCAAATGCAAACTATGGACAAAGTTTGGCAATAGCAGATAGCAGAGAACTCTAATTATTTGTTGAAATGAAACTGCTGGATGGTTGGACAGACAGATGAACAGAAAGACAGAGAGACAGACATCATAGCATGACATGCTCTACCTTAAGGCAGATATAAATATTTCTGAGACTTGTTCCATTCACAAGAATGTGATCCCCCAGTATCTCACCAATGCCTTGTGCTATGATGTATCCCCAGTCCGATCCACACGCTATGATATGATGTATCCCCAGTCTGATCCACACACTATGATATGACGTATCCCCAGTCGGATTTACACACTATGATATGATGTATCCCCAGACTGATCTACACACTATGATATGATGTATCCTTGCTGTCTCACCTACATACTATGCTATATGACATATCACAAATGTTTCACCTACATAATGTGTTATGATGTATCTCCATTGTCTCACCTACATACTATGCTATGATGTATCACTATTGTATCACCTGCATACTATGCTAAGAATTATCCCCCCCCCGTCGCAATTACACACTATAATATGACATATACGGACTGTCTAATACAAAATCTAAAAGAAACTTAACACTTATGATACACAATACTCACAATGCCAGAAAAGTCATGCCTATGCCTTGCCGCTGGCTAATGCTGACAAGAAAGTAAAGATAATTTGCTTCGACTCTGAAAATCTGTTCATAACTTTCCTAGTTGTATCCCATAATGTATTTCAATCACAAATGGTTTCAAGGAATTCAGTATTAGAAAGAAATTCAGCAAAAAAAAACAACACATGTACAACATTTACACAAACTTGCATCTACAACTGTATTTGACACTGTGAAGAAGTATGCAAAAACATTCATTAAATCAAACTGAGATGCATTGTCATGCAAGATGCTATCAGCATCTGTGTTCAACACCAAACTGCACCCATTATATACATTTATGATGGGGATCATCCCCTGCCCTGATGCCTGTCAACAAGATGATAATAACGGCTAGGGCCCTATCCTAAAATAACTCTTAAATGTTTTAGACAATTCAAAACCCCAACAATCTGAAAGGTAAAAAAATTATGATCTTCACATGTTATGAAAACCTTAACTTCAATGACAAATGAAGGTAAAGAATATACCTGCTTATAAGTCGAGTAAAACTGCAAACAACAAAGATCCTGATCTGTTGTAACATAATGTACCTGCAGATCTGGGTCTATGCTGTTTGTTCTACTGATTACTCCTAACAAAACTGTAGAGAACCAGATCTCCTGGTGCATTTTGCAATGGCATTTTTGGGTATGTGCACTTTGCAGTTGGAGTTGTCTTAGCGAGTATAAACTGTTGTAATAGATTTCAGAAAAGAATTTGCTTAGGGTTGTAGCATTATTCAAGTTCAGGTGTTTGCTAAGATAAGGACATTCAAGACAATGGGCAAATAGGAATGATAATGGGCAAATTAAAACCTTTGCATACATGAGCAAGATCATGGGCAAATTATAACCTCTGCACACACAGGCAAATTATAGCCTTTGCACACATGGGAATTATAAACTTAAAACTACGTGGACAGCTTGCATAGCCAGAGGCTACATGGCATGAATGTCTCTGACAACTAACCAATGCAATTTTAGAAATGCATGAGAAAGGTTGGGGGGAGGGGTACTGATGGAGTGGGTGGGTTGGTGATTGACCAAACACAATGACCATAAAAAGTGGATACCCATCACATCTCAAGGATAATAATAACAATAATAGCTAGCAAGCTAATGGTTTTCAAGGAATAATTTTTTTTATAAACACGTGTATACCAATATTTTTTTTTTAAAGAGTTGTTGTTGTTGTAGGGTTTAACACCGTTTTTTCAGCGCAAGATTGGCTATACATGTCAGCCAGTATAAATGGTGGAGGAAGAACTCGGGGAAAACCCCCAGAAAGAACCACGAGAAGCTACTGGCAAGCTTTCTCACATACCCACTTTTGCCAAATCCAAGCTTGAAGAGTCTTAACTATAGCAGTGTCATGGACATAAATCACCGAATCTCTACAAGGTCACAATTAGGTCAAATGTTGACTCAGTGTAATGCACTGTAAAATGCGAATTTAACCTTTCAAGTAACGTAAAAATCCGATACTGGACATTTCAATGAAAACAGATAAGAATTTTGATGACCATTCATTTTATAGGTTACTTAAGGTCATGCCATGTAGAATGTTACTATACCATGTTTTCCCCAGAAATAAGACAAAGCTAGTCTAATATTATAGAGCTTCAAAAAAATGGGAGACGGGCTTATTCTCATATATATCCTTGTCATATTAGAGACAAATCAAAGAAAATTTGGAATGCCATGTTTAACTTTATTAGGCTGCAGGCAGTGATAGCAACCAAAAAGCCATTCCATCCAACAACATTTTTTACCTTTTAGATGAAATATCTTTATTGTAAAAGCATTCTGAGGGCATACCACTTTTTATTTTTTAACAAATCCTTTCAAGTCCTAAAGGCATGGTTTGAAAAAAGTAATTAGTACCAAATTTTGTATTCCTTAATGTTGCAGATTGAGGAATCAATTTAACTTGTGAATATTTATTTTAAATAATAACGCAACAATAAAAAATACCCTCAGTTCATGTGTAATTGACATTACTTTGAATAACCCAACATTAAAAAATACTCAGTTCATGTGTAATTGACATTACTTTCAATAGCCCAACATTAAAAAATACTCAATTCATGTGTAATTGACATTACTTTGAATAATCCAACATTAAAAAATACTCTCAGTTCATATGTAACTGACATTACTCTGAATAACCCAACATTAAAAAATACTCTCAGTTCATGTGTAATTGACATTATTTTGAATTTAGAATCCTAGAGATGCAATTATTTTCGAGATTTGTTTCATGCAGGTTTTTGGTAAGGACTGCACATACTGATTTTTTCTGTTATGAAAATTTCAACTTGAATGGAAATAGGATGGTATGTAGACAGCGATAGCATTGAGTTCTCAAAGTCATTACATCCACCAATTTTGGTTATTCATATCACACTCACTTGACTCTATTACAAAAGACTCTATTACTCTATTGCTGACTCTGTTACCAAAGATCAAGAAATCATGCAAATATTTTTGTTCATCCATAGATAAGAAGTGGGCTTATCTTACAAGTTTTTCCAATTCTGGTGGGGTGAGAAAGACTGGTTTATTTTTGTGCATGGGCATTATCATCAATAAAATACAGTAAACAGTTAACCATTGGCCTGAACGCTACACTTGGTGATGACCTTGAGAAACTGGTGTCTGTACTTTGTAGCTCAGGAGACTCTTAATTAATCTTGGCTTTCAGCTGCAAAATAATACACCCTACTGACCAATAGAATTTCAAGGAATTCAAGATAAGACTGCTGCATGTTGATACTGACCATTTCTGACCAATAACTATACACTTAGCAGTTGTTGTGGCCATACTGGATGTAAGATCAGCACCATTTTCATTCAAGACCAAACATACATCATTGTAAGTCCCAGATGGATACGACAATCCATTCAAAAACATTGCAATAACAAGATTTTTAATATGACCATCATGTTGGCCATGCTGGATGTCAGATTGGCACCATTGTCCTTTAGGCACAACCCTTGTGGTGAAATCCCCTTGCAGGGAAGACTTTGTTGAAGACAAATAGCCATAACAAGATTTCAGGATAGTTGTGATGTGACCTTATTGGTTGTCAGACCAGCATCATTTTCATTTAGGACCAACTAAACATCACAAGACCTTCTCATGAAAACCCAGTGAAAACATGTCAACATGACATTCTGTTCAGAAGGAGTAGCTGTACCAACATTTTTAAACAGCTGCACTTATGTCTGTATTGACTGTCCGATCTGCACCATTTTCATGTAGAACCAAGCAGACACCATAAGAAAACTTTTTCTTGAAAACCTCATGCTGATATGACTTTCTATTCAGGAGGATTAGCAATACAGCCACTGTGGCATCAACATTGGATATCTGAACGGCACCACTTTAATTCAAGACCAACCAGACATCATAAGAAGACTTCAGGTGAAAATCCCATGTCAATATGCCTTTCTGTTTGGAAGCATTAGCAACAGCAAGATTTTCAAGATGGCTGCCATAGTGGCATACTGGATGTCTATGCAGCACCATTTCATTTATGACCAACCAGACATGATAAGAAGACTTCAGGTGAAAACCCACTGTCAACATCATTTTCCATTCAGAAGGTGAAATAACAAGATTTTGAATAGAGCCACTATGGTGGCCACATTGGATGTCAGATCAGTTAAAAAACTAAATATAAAAATCACACTGCATAAAATACAGCATTGAGCAAATATATTTTTTAATAAAATCTTTGTAAATATTTGCTAATATAACACAAAAATCTATGTTTTTCTTTTTCTACAGCAAAAACTTCCAACGTCATTAAAGTACATAGGTTCTATCAAGATGTTAATACTGTTTTGCTAATATGACAGAATTGGAAGTCTTTCTTTGAAAGCACTGACACATCAACCTTGTATCATATCTATGTGTCATTTAAAAGACATGTTGGACTTTAACATTCTATGGCATTACAGGTTTAAAAAGGAATGCATTGCAATCTTATGTGAGAGATTTTGAGTCAAACCATTCAGGTTAAAACTTACAAATTATTTCTAAACTTTTACGGCTATCAATCTCTTCCAATAACAAAAATAGATTAGAATAGATGGCAAAATTCATCCACGACATTTTTCTTTAATACAATGGACAGGTATGTGTAGATACAGTGGGTGCAGTTTGGTGGTGATTGACATTGACTGGTATCTATGGCAACAAGCTCCACCTACCCTAATGACTTCCGGACAGGCATAATGTGGTGAGCTATTACAGTAAAATGACAGGAATATCAAAGTCTACATGGTTCTGTATAATTACTGAATATATAAAATTTAAGAACTGATCTATAAAGTATGCATATATTGTATTTAAAAGTTACAACAAAAAAGAAACAAATACTGAATTCATTTTACCTGTGCAGTATAGTCTTATTTCAAGCAATCTGTTTGCTTGAGTTGTCTTATTTCTGTTTAATTTCAGAAGACTTTTAGTGTTTTTGTTTTTTGAACAGACAGCATTACATTTGAAAGACTTCATTAGAATTACAGGTAAGAAGTAGAAACTGCGACAACTCAGGCACACAGTGTGCTAACTGATTTATCTCTGCTTCACAGCAATGTTATGTCTGTGTCAGTATGCAATAATAACTGTACCACACTGAAATCCATCCAACTTATTTCTGCTTTGGGAACAGAACATCTTGTTTTGCTTTATTTCTAACTAAAATTTATTAAATCTTAGTTATGGTTAATTTTATTTCTATGCCCCACGACTCACCTGACAGGCACCTGCCTAGCAGCCAAATGCTAAACCATCTGAGTTTGCAGAATATTCTGTCAAAATGTATTCAATTCTGTTGACTTGCTAGGACAAATAGTTGCTTGGATATTACAGTCATATCTGATGCCCAATAAGCATCTTTGTGAAAAATTAAAGGTCTTCAAATCAGGATGATGATCAAAATTCTGTCAAGCAGTTTTGAGATGGAATCATTAAGAGGTTCTACTAATAGAGTGATTAAATTGGATTCTTTCTGTCAAATCTGGTCAAAATCCTGTTCAGCATTCGTGAGGATGCTGTTCAACTGAGGTTTCGATATTTTTAGTAACATCTACCATATTGTATGGCAAATCTGCATCATCTATTCATGCAAGGATGCTTTCTGTGAAATCAAGTCAAATTCTGCTGAGCAGTTTATGATGAAAAAACTTAAAATGCTTTTAGTAACAGTACCCATAATGGATGGTGGATCTGCATCACACAGAAATGCCTTCATGCCAGTATGCTTTCTGTCATACCAGGTCTGTTGGCACTTTTTTCAAAAGCTGTTCAAAAGATTTTCTACTTTACAGCAAGAAATGCCAAACATTTATTTTCTTTAAAAAAAACAACATTTTATGGTCTTAATGCCAGAATGCTGTCAAATTTGGTCAGTTTTTGATCTTGGATTTCTCAGATGTCTTTAAAAGAGTTTTCTATTTTCATTAATAGCATCTGAATGATATCGCTTAAATGCACTGACACACTACAAACCAAGAAGAATTTCCAGGAATCCAAGATAAAACTGTTCTTCTTTTCAACTGCAGATTGCTGAAACCATCTCTGATATTTTGGATCAGTAACAAGATTTCATGAGGGTCATTGTGGTTGTTTTATCTAAGATCAGCACCATTTTCTTTTAGGACCAACCAGACATCATAAGAACTCTTTTGGTGAAAACCCTATGTCAATATGTCTCTCAAAACAGGAGTAGTGATTTTCAAGATGAATCCCATGCTGACCATATTGAATGTAAAATTGACACCAGTTTCTTTTGGACAAACTTGATATCATAAGAAGATGTTTGGTGAAAACCACATGTCAATATGACCAGCCATCCAAAAAGAGCAGTGACAATGATATAAAAGATAACCATCATACTGGTCATAATGGATGTCAGATTTGAATCTAATTCAGTTTGGACCAACTACATACTGTTAGCTGTCTTCTGGTGGAAACCCCCTGCTAATATGAGTTTCCATTTAGGACAAACAGTACTAAGAAGAATTTTCAATATGGCTGCCATTCTAGCCATAAGAGATGACACTGTTGTAGCCATTTTCATTTAGGACCAAGCAGACAACATAAGAAATCAACAGCATTTTCAGTTAGGACTACCTAGACATGAGAAGCTTTTAAGTGAAAACCCCATGTCAATATGACAATTTGTTCAGAAGGAGTAGTAGTAACAAGATTTTTAAAACAACCAACAGCTAACATGGTGGCTATACTGTGGGTCAGACTGGTACCTAAATCTTCATGTAAAAACCAATTAAACTGACTCCCATTACGGAGGAGGTACAATAAAACGATTTTCAGGATGGCTGCCATGGCAGCCATATTAAACCATTTTCATTCAGGACCAATTAGACATCATAAAGATATGACCATCAATTCAGAACTGTAGCAATAACAAGATTTTCAAGATGGTCACTGTGGTAGCCACATGGATGCTGAGCAGTAACATTTCATTTAGAAATGGCAGATATACTTGAAGGTAAATTGGCATAGTTTTTCCAAACTTAAAAAGGTTTCCATGATATAATACTCTTGTAAATTAAGTTAAAAACTGTCTACCAAATTTTTTAATAAGTCAAAAAATAGCATTTGTTTACTGATCAATAGCACTCTCCAGGCAGGATTCCATTCTTTAAGTTCCCTTGGTCTTGCAGCCAAATGAGTTTTAAAAAAATAAACAGTTTCTGAATATTTAACGATATGTTTCCTTTATTTCAAATATTGTTCTTTTTTTATTTCATTTGTTGAGGGAAATCCTAGTGAAGTGTAAAAAAAAAACTTAATCAAAATTCAGGCTGCACTAGCTACCTACCCACAACTTGTTTCAAGCATGGAGCCTTCCACTTGTAAGGAAGCCATCCCAAAGTCGGCCACTTTTATATTATTCTTCTCGTCTAGAAGTAAATTCTCTGGCTTTAAATCTCTGTGACTGAAAGGAAAAAGAAAACCCGTGGACTTAATCTCATAGTACAAATCTGATGCCTTTAAAAATACATGTACTTAACTTTTAACTGAATACCAATTTTTGTGAATGTTTTGTTTGCTACACTTGATTACGTTTAAAGACCCAAAAATGATCATTCTGTGGAAAAAATTGGACAATCTCCCAAATTTATAAACTGAAGTATTGTCAAAGAGGGCCATCTGGAAGCCACAGTAACTTGTTTGGTAGAGCATTCAGCATGTAATCCAAGGGTCATGGTTTGATACCCACCCAGCCCAGCCCCAGTCAGCTACCCTAGTGTGTTGTTCAGAAAGGTACTTAGATCCATTTCCTCAGCATGATATAGCCAATAATGTGTTTTTTTAAAAATGCCATTAATACAAACAAAAACAAAATATAATTTTTAAAAAAACAACAAATAAAACTGAATTGAGAGAACAGTCTAAAGAACAGTGGAGGTATATCCCTAGCTTTCTTAACTTCTCTTGTGTTTAATATGGAATAAAGTAGCCACTGAGAGGATCACCATAAATGAGTGGAAGTCTAACACTAGCTTTCTCAACATATCTCTATGTTTAGCATGAGAGTAAGTTGGCACTGACAAAATAGCCACAACTGAGTAATAATAATAATAATAACAATAATGCTTTATTTATAGAGGGTGACTCATTAGTCAAGGACTATTCTCCGTTTAGGCCCTCTTAAGGAGAGTATAATAATGCACATTATATGAAGATAGCAATAATTACTGTTTATTTTAACATGTTTAGTATTAAAATACTAAATTCCATTATATATTAGAAGCACATACATGCTCATGATATCTCTTCTTAAATACTCTAATATTTTCAGCAGATTTTACATGTAGTGGAAGTTTTTTCCACAGAACTGTACCAGAGTATTGGAAACTCTTTTTAAATTGCTCTGTTCTTGGTTTTCATGGTAGAAGGTTTCCATGTGATATTGATCTCAACTGGTATTGTGTTGAAAAAGGCCTGAAGATACTCTGGTGCAGTTCCATGAAGACATTTATATAAAAGAACTGTCTTGTGAAAATATATCCTGTCATATATTGTGAACCATTTGAGTTCACTAAATAATGCTTTTGAGGGATGATTAATAGATGCATCTAAAATTATCACTTGCTGCTCGTTTCTGAAGTTTATAAATCCTGTCAAGCTCAGATTTAGCACAGTTTCCCCATACATTTGAATAATAATCCATTATTGGAAGAATATATGACTTGTAGTACAGATTTTTAGTTTCCATAGGTAAATATTTCTTGATTCTGCTGAGTAGGGCAGTTCTGGATGACAGTGTTTTACAAAGCTTATCAATATGGTCATTGGTCATTCCATAACAAATTATTATCTATGGTCACACCTACAAGCTTTTCATGTTTGACATTTTCTAATGGATGATTATTTATTGCAAGAGATAGTTCTGGTTCCCTGACTTGTGTAGCTTTTGTGATGTCCCTAAAATCACACATTTTGTTTTACCTTCTTTAATTGCCATCCTATTTTGTTGTGCCCAATTTTGGACTCTAAAAAGGTCTTAGTTTAATCTCATTTGGATAACTTCAGTACCAGAACTAGATGTATACAAGGTTGCATCATTTGCAAACAAATCTGTATTTGTGGATTCATTATTTAATGGTAGATCAGTGATACAGATAAGGAAGAGGAGAGGGGCCCAAAACTGAGCCTTGAGGGGCCCCTGAATGAATAGTGCGAGTTTGAGAGCTAATATTGCCAATGCTTACTTGTTGAGACCTTTGGTTTAGGTATGATCTAAACCAGTTTAAAGAAGGATTGTCGAACCTGTAACACTTCAACTTTTGCAGCAGAATTTCATGCTCAACAAGATTAAAAGCTTTCTTGAAGTCAAGGAAAACAATCTCAGTAGTATGCCCATTATCCATTTCCTTCAGCCAAAGATCAATTAATTTGGTAAGTTCTGACTGGCACAAGTGGTACTTTCTAAATCCTGATTGTGCTTTATGAAATAGAGAGTATGTTTCAAAAATTTATAGACCTGAATGGCTACATGCTTTTCAAATAGTTTTGACAATACAGATAGAATTGATAATGGTCTGTAATTCCCTGGATCCATTTTTTCTCCTTTCTTAAAGACAGGTGTAACCCTTACACATTTCAGTGTTTCTGGAAAATTACCACTCATTATACTTAAGTTTATGATATGCATTAGTGATAACACTAGATTTCTCTGTTTCACAAGCAATCTGTGAGTCAGTAGTGAAATTATTTTTTTGCCATTGTGCACAAAACAAGCAAAGAATCAGTCATTTTTCTGACTTAGTGACAGACTAAAGTGAGCAGGATCTAGTAATCTTGTGTGCAATATAAATCTGGGACAGAACATCTACACGTATCTTATGATTTTGTTGAATAGTCAATGTAAAATAATCCTGATAATAATAATAATAATAATAATAATAATACATGTAATAATAATAATAATGTTTGCCTATGCATGGCCGCTATTGACAGGTATGTACTTTCAGAGCAGTAAGCTGGGGGGCTGGTTAAATTCCTTATTGGATCAGGAATACCAACTGATTTTAGCCATGGCCCAAGTGGTCTGGTCACAATTTGACTGCTTCAGCACTGATACAGGAATGTTAGTAACCTGATGGAGAACTGGTCTGGAAGCATAAATTAATAATAAGCCCAGACCACTAATTTATTTTTTGTAGACATCAATGTTAAGGGATTAGACTATTAATTCATTTTTTGAAGATCAATTTTAATACCTTTGAAAATATAATTACTGTATGCACTTGATGACCCAGTAAACAATACATCAACTTCTTAACTCATGTAAATGCAAAATTTCTGAACAATCAAAACTATGTACTTCACTGGATTTTCTGGAGATAAATGTCCCAGTAGGGGGTCTCCAACAAAAGCTATCATAATCATCAGCTTTGCACCAGGTAGGCACAAGATGATTTTTAACATGGACAGAATCTATGTAGCAGTTGGAAAAACTGATAAAAGTCTCGGAAAAGTAGAAATGAAACATTCAACGCTGATATTACTGCCCATAATTTCACAGTATCAAGTACTGCAAACAATGTTCCACCATTCAAAACTGGTACTATACTCAAGTAACAATTAATGGTCTGATCACTCCAAAACTCCTTCAGACAGAGATTATACGGGAGGGATGCACCAACCTAACTGGAATTAAATATGTTTTTATATTCTAACTGGAATTGTCTATATTTTGATATCTGAACTGGACTTGTCTATGTCTTGATACCATAAACTGGACTTGTCTGTTTTTATATTCTAAGTAGACTTGTGTTTGCTCTGATATCCTAACTGGACTTCTCTTTACTATGATATCCTAACTGGAATAAAGTAGGTTTTATATTTTAACTGGACTTGTGTCTATATTTTGATTTCCTAACTGGACTTGTCTATATTTTGATATCCTAACTGGACTTGTCCATATTTTGATATCCTAACTGGACTTGTCTATATTTTGATACCCTAACTAGACTTAAGTACATGTATGTTTTTAAATCCTAACTGGTCTTGTCTATTAAAGGCATCAACAGGTATCCAGGTACTTGGGTCCCCACCTGTTCATAATTACCCAGGTAAAAAATTATCTATAGGGTATCCATTTAGTTCACGGAAAAAAAGAAATGTTTCCAAGTTGCTCATGTTATGTGACCTTTCACGTCGTGTGACCTTCGTTTACTGATCTTATATTTTTGACTTGTGCCGCAATCAGGCTATGTACGTCAAACAGTTTCCTTATTTTCTATTTCTAGTAACTGTACATGAAACATTTCCATATGGGTTTCTTGAATTTAAAACCATATGCCTGATTCATTATAGTCTGACACACACTAAAGTAGCACACCAGTCTATACTGAAAAAAACATAGTGCCAAATATTAAGTGAAATGGACTTTATCAATGTCACTCTTGGATGTTATAGGACTGCAAAATGTTGGAGGAGAGGGCTTTTGCTAAACGGAAAAACAGGTTGCATCTGAAAATGGACAAATCAATAGCACTTTACAAATTTTGAAATAGGAATTCTACAGTGATGTAATACAGCATTCCGAATTTGTGGACTTTATGACCTTCCAGCAAAAGTTAAACATGTGATGCAGACTAGTTAAAGTGAATTTTGTGTATAAATAATTAATTTTTTTGCTTTGTGTCTGTATTTTCATACTAATCCAAATGGATTTAGCCAATGTGTGAGAATAATTTTAACTTACTGCAGATTCAGGTAAGTAGCAAAAATAAAGTTACATTTTTCCTAGGGTTTTCTGTAATTATGGCATGTAATATATAGATCACTCCTTTTATCCTCAGACTGCATTTTCTGGCCACTTATCAGTAATAATTATCCTTACATCCCTCGTGGGCGGGGGTTGACTTGTATGAACTTACAACAAAGCAGTTGAGGTTCACATTTAACATAATTTCCCTTTAATCAGGTACCCAGGTAATTGATCATTATGATCGATGGGTACCCAGTTGACTTTTCCAAAATGTTGACATCTGTATTGTCTGTCTCTTGATATCCTAACTAGACTTGTCTATACTTTTACATCCAAAAAGGACTTGTCTCTGTGTTGATATCCTAACTGGACTTGTCTACATTTTGATATCTTAACTGGATTTATGTTTTGATATCATAACTGCACTTGACTATGTGTTTATATTTTAATTTATGTTTTTACATCCTAAGTGGACTTGTCCATGTTTTGATATCCTAAATGGATCTGACTATGTGTTGATATCACAACTGGACTTGTCCCATACATGCGAACCCCCCGAGAGGTAAAAGTTTAACTATTGCTATTATAAGTGGCAAAAAAGCATATTATGGGCATGAAAGTGTTGTCAATATATTACATGCCAGAATTACAGGACATATGAAAAAGATACATTTATATTTGCTGGTTCTGCTGCTGGTCAAAATTCTTGTAACAAATGGCAAATTCCATATGGATTAGAACCAGAATACAGTGACAAAATAAACTGAAAAATTATCCCTGTTCAGAACTCACTTTAACCAGGGTATGTAACTTTTGCGGAATGATAGTGAACAAGAATTCTACAATAAGCATGATCATGTTATTATAGGGCTAAATTTAGTTATTTCAGGTGCTATGGTATTTATATAACTTTTAGAAGAGAAGATATATTTGTGTATAAATTTTCTAAATTCTCTCTGTAAATTTAATAATAGTATGTCTAGGATAGTAACTCAACAGTCACCGTTAATGCAGAGGCTGAGATTTGGGGGAATACAGTATTTATTAGAGCTATTCAAATGCTATGGTGTCAGGCTACAGTGCTGAGAAATTGAAACAAAGAAGTCAGTAGGACAGCTGGAAGATGTGTTTGTATAGCTAATTAAAATCAAGTAAAGCAAGTTTGCCTTAATACTTAAACATTAAAATTAGTGACCAGTTGAGGGGAAATTGGAATCTCTTTTAGTAGGTATAAAGTGCTTAAAATAGAGTTGGGTAGTTATAGCTTAATTTTGAAAAAATTTGCTCAAGAAGGATAAGGTTGCAAGTAATTTCCTACTTAAATATTTTTTGGAAATTCTAACATACAGTGTCAGTGGGAAAAGAGTGTGTATGGTGAGTACATATATGGCTTTATTTTGGATTACATAATTTAGATTCTGTGCATTTTGATATGTAGATTAGAGTTAGATAAAGGGTCTGCACCTAACACAATCAGACTAGAATATTAGTTTTAGAATAGGTCTTATGGGAATGTTCTCTCTGATGTCGGCGTTTAAAAAGCCAGGTCAAACATAGTGCAGGGAGTCAGCATGAAGAACTAGAGGTAACTGAATTCCATTAAATGTAGAAAAGAAGAAACCCTCTTGCTTGTGACTAATTGCCCATAGCACAGTTACATCAAAAAGGCGCTACAACAATATGCTCAAGGCACTGTATTATTTTACTCTCATACTCTTCTTGTAAAGTTTATAAAGTGGTGTTGAGTTGTCTTTCTTTCTGTTCTGACACGTTAAGTTTGAAAAGATCCATCTGCTCTAACATTTTCCATCATATAACATCCACAAGTCACCCTGTAAAGCATTTCACTAAACATCTGGTGCCATTTTCTTTAAAAGTACAGACTGGTCTGCTAACTAGCTAGCTTATCAATATAATGACTCTGTCACGCAAAGTTCACATTTGAAATAAGTACTCTTATGCTATTCTTATGCAGCATTTACCTTTTTAAGAATATTCTCAAATTTATATGAGTGGAATTAAAGAGATGATAATAAAAATGACAAAAACAACTTGTTGCAACTTTTTTTAAATTATATTTTTAATGAACCAAAAAAGTGTAATCAATATACAGGTAAGTGTAAACCATAATTTGGTGGATAAAAGCGTAATGATTACACCAGAAGTTTAATGGTTGGCATGTATGTTGCCTTTGTGTCAATAGCCTTACTGGAATTGTCTGTTTTGTACACTAATGGGCTTTATGTTTGATTTGATATCAACTAGTGTTGTTATCATAACTGGACTTGACTAGTGTTATTATCATAACTGGACTTGACTAGTGTTATTATCATAACTGGACTTGACTAGTGTTATTATCACAACTGGACTTGACTAGTGTTATTATCATAATTGGACTTGACTAGTGTTATTATCATAACTGGACTTGACTAGTGTTGTTATCATAACTGGACTTGACTAGTGTTATTATCATAACTGGACTTGACTAGTGTTATTATCATAACTGGACTTGACTAGTGTTATTATCATAACTGGACTTGACTAGTGTTATTATCATAACTGGACTTGACTAGTGTTATTATCATAACTGGACTAGTGTTATTATCATAACTGGACTTGACTAGTGTTATTATCATAACTGGATTTGACTAGTGTTGTTATCATAACTGGATTTGACTAGTGTTGTTATCATAACTGGACTTGACTAGTGTTATTATCATAACTGGACTTGACTAGTGTTATTATCATAACTGGACTTGACTAGTGTTATTATCATAACTGGACTTGACTAGTGTTATTATCATAACTGGACTTGACTAGTGTTATTATCATAACTGGACTAGTGTTATTATCATAACTGGACTTGACTAGTGTTATTATCATAACTGGATTTGACTAGTGTTATTATCATAACTGGATTTGACTAGTGTTGTTATCATAACTGGATTTGACTAGTGTTATTATCATAACTGGATTTGACTAGTGTTATGATCCTGCCTTGTGAATGTTTTTATAGCTTAACTAAACTTGTGTATATTTTGATATCATTGCTGGATTTAAGTATATTTTAGAGTTCTATCTTTGAAAATAAAAAATTTCATCCACTGATGATTTCCACAGTTCATTAAAACTGTACTGCATATATAGACTAGAATTAACAGCCTGGGTCAAAAGGGGCAAAAACAGACTGGTATATAGTCTGGTCAGCATGAACAATTTATTGGCTGGATGAACACCAAGCAGCCAGGCATACAGACTTATGGATGGAAAGAAAAATAAATAAATGTGCAAGCACAAGTTCTTTCTTGTTTATTGGTGGGTTTTTTTATATACAGGCATGGTGAATACTGGGTTAATAGACACTATTTGTAGCCACCTGATAAATACCAATGTATAAAATGGATGGACAGTGACAGCAACTGCTGGATGGAAGGAATCAAGGCCATCAGCTTGACTAACATATTAATAAATTTTTAACAGGCACCTGTGCCCCATGCTCATTAAATGTCTTGAGCACTAAATTTGAATTCTGAATTTAATAAATCTTTGCATCACAACTGTTACAGTTGCAACCACACAATTTTCTGAATTCACCTGATGGTATATTTTTCAAAATGATTCCAAACTTCAAAATTTCAAATGAATCCATGTATGGTTTCCAACTGTGGTGTTCTGAGTTGAGTTTCTGCTATGGGATCCAGATGGTAATGACTTAATTTGATGTCTGATAGATGAAGACCTAATCAGCACTGTAATTGCAAGCACCCATTATCTTGAAAATGTGCTGAACCAGCACTGGCTTCTGGTGAGGAAGTCAAAAAGGTAAAAACACCACCCTGGTAAAGAATTTGATGGCCCCTCTTAATTGGGGCCTTAAAAGGGGGATGGACCAGTCTACATTTACTATATGATCTATAATTACAATAGGTACCCTAATACTTAGTACACAGAGTACATAAAATGTCCAGCACAGTTCACACATATGGACAAAAGAGAGATGTTCCCTTCTCAACTTAATTTCTATTCTCCAAACATTATAATGCTCAAATTTTTTAGCAGACATCAAATAAATATTGGTCAAAAAATTATTTTTAAGTCAGTGGATATAATTAGCAAAAAACCTATCACATTCAATAACAAGTCATTTGAAGGAACAGATGCTCTAGTGGCCAAAGAGATTTTCCAAGAATTTCAAGAAAAGACCATTTTTTCCTTTCAACAGATGAGGGTTGAAAACATCTCTGAAATTCTTCAGTAATAACAAGATTTTCGAATTAGCTGCTGTGGCACCAGATTGGCACCATTTTCATTTAGGACAAAGCAGACATCATTAGAAGTCTTTTGGTGAAAACCCAGAGTTTTTATGATCATCCATTAGTCAGTGGGAGTAGTGACAGCAAGATTGTCACTATAGTCATCATGGCTGCCATATTGTTTGTATGACTGACCCATTTTCATTTTGGACCAACTAGGTATCATAAGCTGAACGGTCGAATCGTGAGAACCTCAACCACTGAGTACAAAAATACTGACTGCTTATGACAAAAATACTGATTTTCAGGAACTAATACAGTTTTAAATTTTAATGCATATGTAACTATTTACAACATCTACCCTCATCAGTAAAGTAGGACAATAACTTAATTATTTACGGTCAAAGATGCATGTGTTGCACTCTTGCATCTTCTGAATGGGGAACCCTGTTCCATTTGGGTGCCTATTTAGAAGGTGCAAGAGCGCAACACACACTCAGACACAGGCTGTTTATAGAAGCCTTATCAATACCTTGTTTTTTCAAAATTGTTATCGATTCTAATGTAACATCTTTCATTGATGATTTGAATTCTGTGTTATTTTCTTTCTGAACTGTTTTCATTCTAACACACAAGTAATCCTTTGCGATTTTACTGTCTAGAAAATGTGTATGAAATAAATCACCAGCAACACTAGTAACTGAAAGAAGTGAAAGAAGAAGGTTCATTTCTAAAAGAAATTAAGAAAACTGAACTTCGATCATATTACATCAAGGTTCTCTCTGGTATTTATATTCATCATAAGTTCTGACTGAGTTGTTGATGATGAAGCAGCAAGCTGATGGTTTTTAGTTTTTTGTGCTGTTTTATGGCACCTCCATGCCCAAAAGCAAAATCACATTACACAATTTGCAAAACATAAAGTTTTCTCCTATACTAGGTTGCTTCACAAATCTAAACAAAATGATATAATTGTCTTCCAGATCAGTTTTCTTTTCTTTCCCGGAGAAAATTCTGAATAGTCAGCTCTCCTTTTGCTATACACCAGAGCAATAAAATTTGTTCAAGCTATTTGAAAGCCAGAGTTATATTTCAAGAGATACCAGCCTCTCCCTCCTTTAAATGGTCAGATCCTTAAGAAAAATGAAGGACATATCTTGTACTAGCTTACTTAAAGAATAAAATGTTTCATTATAATCAGGATACCCTGAACTTTGACCTTTCAATTCTGGCAGTGATCCTGACATTTTTATTATTGTATTCTCTAATAAAAACTAAGCTTCAACCATAGAAAAAGCTTAGCAATACAATGCATATTTCATTACTCTTATGCCTACAATATCTAAGCTTTATAATGAAAAAGAAAATGTATCATATATTATTCATGTTATCCACTCTAAAGCAACTGGACTTGTTAGCAATGTATACATTATATAGGGCCCTGCTCATAGCAATGCACATTACAGAGTAACATGTGTTGGGATGAGAAAGCAAGGGAAATGGGCAATTAGGGGACATAACTCCTGTCAAGGTCTTATTAATATGAAGATGCATGAAAACTTTGCTTGAAATCCAATATTCTTTAGTAAAGTCAGCCTTGCACCTAGTATCCCAAGGGCAGGGGACAGTGTCTCTGACCCTCAACATTTTGGGGTCACAAACATTTTAAGGGATGAAGCGAAATTGATGTACATAATGTACCAGTAGTACTAAAAATGTGATAATCTTAGTCGCTATGACAGTTTTGTGACCTTAACTTTCCTGTCTGCCTGTACTATCATATTTTCTTTGGACATTTACATTATTGCAATATACAATAAAAGTTTTATCGTGTCTCAAGTAACTCATGAAAACATTAACATGTTTGAATATCTATACCACATCATGAAAACATTAACATGTTTGAATATCTATACTATATCATGAAAACATTAACATGTTTGAATATCTATCCTATATCATGAAAACATTAACATGTTTGAATATCTATACTATATCATGAAAACATTAACATGTTTGAATATCTATACCACATCATGAAAACATTAACATGTTTGAATATCTATACTATATCATGAAAACATTAACATGTTTGAATATCTATACCATATCATGAAAACATTAACATGTTTGAATATCTATACTGTATCATGAAAACATTAACATGTTTGAATATCTATACTATATCATGAAAACATTAACATGTTTGAATATCTATACTATATCATGAAAACATTAACATGTTTGAATATCTATACTATATCATGAAAACATTAACATGTTTGAATATCTATACCATATCATGAAAATATTAACATGTTTGAATATCTATACTATATCATGAAAATATTAACATGTTTGAATATCTTGTTAACCTGAAATGAGCTGCACCATGGAAATTTTTGCACCTGATCATGCTTTAATTTCAGTGTTTACTCATTACCTATCAACATTATAAAAATACCCATGTTTTCTAAATTACTTTTCTTTTCAAATTAATAAATCATTCATTAAATGACAAACTGCATACTTGCAAATACTGAGTCTTTTTTGTCATTAATTCAGCCTCAAAAAATTGAATCTTTTTTGCAGTAGGTGTTATGTGGACCTCAAAAAATCCATTAAACAAGTGGCCATCAAAGACTTAACAACGTAGCTCTATCAACTACTACATACCTTGAATGCTTTCATTGCCACATAAATTGTTCTTAAATGGATATTACAGTTTATATCACCTTTTGTGACTCTGGCCTTTGCTAGTGCCAACACAGACATGGTAGGACATCCACTAAAGAAAGTTGTAAGTGTATTTTTTTTATTTTCTTCTTGACAAAAAGGCATGCCCATTGGGATCAGGATCTGGGCGGCATATGTCAAAAATATAATGCAGGAATTCTGAGGTCTTGTGCTCAAGGTGCAACATTGAAATCAGGTTAAGGAAACAAAAAGAGGACAGGCAATCCCTGGCATAACTAATGATAACATGAAACACTGGAAACTAAAGTCATTAAAGATCTACTTCAAATACTGGTACATCAGTTCTTAGTAAAGTACCATCCGAAGGACAGGCCACAACTCTCATAACTGATCTTGTGGAATGATGAAAATCAAATTCATTCAATGTATTATCAACGTACTGATTTAGGCTGAAACCCAAAAAATCCTGGAAGTGTTATGCTGTGCAAACCCCAAAGAAAGATCATGGGCCATACCAAGTATCACTGAATGCTGGAAATCAAACTCAAAAGTCTCATCAATATAGAATTGCCTACCACATTTGGTTGAAATCCAACAATCCTTGGTAAAGCTCTGCTGCAGAAACAGAAGTTACAAGAATGGGCAATCAGGAGAAATAACTACTTCAAATCAATTATTTTCAAGGTCTTTTCAAAATAAAGCTGCATATCAAATCTGGATGAAATCCAACAAACCTTTGTGAAGTTTTGCTGTTGAAACTACAAGTTGGGAGAAGGCAGGCAATAACGGAAAATAAATCCTGTAGATGATGCTGTGATAGTTTGGAAGAAAAATTCATTTAAGATCCCATCATTTAGAAATGCGTGGTGGATTTGACTCAAATCAAAGAATCCTTGGGAAAATTAAGCTGAGGAAACAAAATTTTGGGGGCAGGGCAAACAGGTAATTAGGTGCCACAACTCCTCTAAATAAAGAAGGAAAAGGCTTGAAGTCAAACTTACATACCATAAGCTCACATGGCCAGAAGCATGTAAACATTTGCTTCCGTTACTGAGTCGTTAGAGTGATCTTACCATATATTATGACTGTGACAGAAATCTAGAGCTGAGATTATTTGTCTGAAGAACCTTCTGGCTTCCTTTGGAGTCAAGCGGCCCTTTTTAACGAGGTAGTCAAACAGCTCCCCTCCAGATACATGCTCCAAAACCAGGTATCTGGAACAAGAAATCCTTCACATATAGCAGTAAATTAACTGTATATCCTATTTGCATGCCAAGAATTTATTAGTGAAGGTACAGGGCCAATCAAGTATCTATTCTACAAATGAAAATTATAGGGGAGGAATTCTGAAACAAAAATGGAAATATTTAACAATGGAGGGATTGCATATATGATTTGGGATTTTCATGTACTGTGCATACTCGCTTATAAGTCATGTCCAACTGCAAACTGCACAGACCCAGATCTGCCATCACATAATGCACCAACAGATCTAGGTCTGTGCAGTTTGATAGGAGTAATCAGTAGAATCATATAGACCCAGATCCACAAGTGTTATATGCTACAGCAGATCAGGATCTTTACTGTCTGCAGTTTAACTTGACTTATAAGCAAGCATATACAGTATTGGATTGATTGGAAGGGGGAATTGGCATGTATTGCAATTGTATGTTCTTGAATAGACCCTGATGATAATGAAGAATAAAAGTACAGCTCTCATTTATTACATTACTTTTCCTTATAAAATGACCGCTCCGGTGGCCTAGCGGTTAGAGCGCCCGCCTCAGATGCAGGAGGTCATGGGTTCAAACTACGGCTGAGTCATAACAAAGACTTAAAAAATGGTACTAACAGCTGCCTCACTTTGCGCTCAGTATTAAGTTAGTATTTAGTGTTAGGACTGGTCGGTCTGGTGTCAGGGTAATGTGACTGGGTGGGACATCATGCTACATGTCTGCGGCATGATGCCCCAGTGCTAGACAGCACTATAAACTGTCAAGCTGCAGACATGGTAACAATATGGCTGAAAACTTTTTAAAGCTATGTTAAAAATCCAAATCACACACACACACTCACACTACTTACAACATGATTCCTGATATAAATGTAGTTATGACACAGAACACCTACACAATTCCAGACATAAATGCATTCAAGGCATGAAACACCAACATGTTTCCAGACATAAATGCAGTCATGCCATGAATACCAACATGATTCCAGACATAAATGCAGTCATGCCATGACAAAGACTTAAAAAAATGGTACTAACAGCTGCCTCGCTTTGCGCTCAGCATTAAGTTAGTGTTAGGCTTGTCACCTTAACACATTAACCCCTAGCAACGACTTAACGGGGCAGGAGGTAGTAACCTACTGCTGAGCTCTGTAGCATCATGGTCATGCATGATACATTAAAGTGGGTGGTATTATAGAAAGGTAGACAGATGTAGCTCTACAATGATACCAAATAATCTGGAATATCTAGTTGCACTACAAAATACAGATTAAAAAAAAACATTTTTTGGACCTGACTTTTTTTAACCCAAAATTCGCCCGTGGTTGGAATCGGATTTTGTGTCCAGATTTTAGACTTTTTGGTTTCAGATCTAAGGCAAACTGATATGAACTGCAAACAGACAGATGAGCCTTTACAAAAGTAGGATACGATGAGCATTTGGAATAAAGAGTGGTCTCCATACAAAAATAATTGCTCCGTTTAGCAAAAAAACAAACAAACAAAAAACAACAAAACAAATACAACTTATACCCTTCTTCTCTTCTCATGCGCGAGTAAAATAGCCAATGAAAAACAATGTTTCTAACACAACCAGGCAGTATATTATTGAATGATGACCGGGGATTTGGTGTTTTCGAGTCTATTCAGAAATAGTGTTCAAAATGTGTTTCCTACTCAATTTTCAGGCGAAAATGACAAAAAACTCCAGGGGTTAATGTGTTAATTATTTTGTGGAAATTACTCTAACTTTTAAGTCCATGAAGGCCAACCAAATCTCAAGGAAAAGAAGTGACAGCCTGCCTCCTTAGAAAAGGAGAACTTTGCAGTAAATGGTTGAACTCTACAGAGGTGACAGCCTGCCTCCTTAGAAAAGGGGATCTTTGCAGTAAATGGTTGGACTCTATTTCGCCCCTGACCCAGCCTGCCACATTGTGATGAGAATGATGGAGAAAAAGGGGTTTTAAGCTGAGAATTAAATTGATTTTCCCTGTTTAAACTGATGAGAGGGTGCCATGGATCTTCCAGAAAGGGGTCTTGTTAAGAGAGGCCTGGCTCTCACATTGCTGATGCCAGAAATAATGAGTAGCAAAATGAATATGTCCTCCAAATAGTGTGTGCATGCGAAGGGAAATCTGTAAAAGGTTTTTGCTGTGATCCAGAAAAACCTTGGTTGTCTCCAAGGCCATATCCCTACAGAAGTGAAAGAAACTCTACAGAAAACACCAATGACATCGAGAGCATGTTTCAATGTCTGGCCTCTAACCCTTTCGCTACAACTGCTGCATCTAAACGCCACCAGTAAACAGCTCCTGAACCCCACTAACACATATATGCATTGTCGATAAGCCTCATTTACTACCCCAGTGTCACTTATGTGCGTATAGTTCAGCAGTACTTGAAACCCCAGTGTCGCATCTATGCAGACATGACCACTATGTTAACTAAACGTTGATTGGTTGAAAGTACAGAAGATTACATATTTTTGATTCACATAACCAATGAAAGGACTATTTTCTCAACATTTTGATACAAGTTTGAAAGCTGAGAGGTTCAATATAGACACAATATAAGGGCTTTTCTGCACTTTACAAAACGTGTAGTTGAGATAAACAAAGATGGATTCCGATTCAGATATGAGCTACTTTGAAGGGTTCAGTGCAAGCAATATTGAAGAGTTTAATAGATCATTCTTAGAAAATGGATCAGATATTGATGTTAGTCTTGTTTCAACACCAGATGCAAGTGATTACCAGTGCACGATATAAAATGTCCAATGCAATAATGCATAAACAAAAAATAATCGAGTCAAAAGGGAGAGGTAGTGTTTCAGCAACTTGTGACTGCTAAATTCTTGTCAACATTCGATCAGATTATCACAAATACAAATTACACAGAAACAATAAGAAAACAGAAAATAGATAAATTACTTAAGTATACACGTAATTTTTGTTTAAAATAAGTTTGCCTAAATAAACGCATCTAGAACTTACCTCATGCATCTTGAGATGTCTCGGAGTTGTGGGTCAGCTTATACGCGGGTCATGCACTTTTTAATGTTATACCTGTTCAGTTTGGGGGGGGGTCAGCTTATACACGAACAGGCCTATACATGAGTATATATGGTAACCATGTTTTTATTGTCAGTTTCTGTATGATGATGCTCTAGTATTCAGCCTAGGAACCAGCCTCAGTAGTCTCAGTAACTGATATGGTAGCACTCAGCAGTAGTGAAAATGCACAACAGCTGTAGTAGCTAAAGGGTTAATAGACTGGTTTGGTAACTAGTGTCCATACTTTTTGCTCCAAAGCCTTGAGAGCCTTGGCAGGCAGATAGGGCCATATTCCAGCTAGCATCCACTATCCAGAATTGAAAGGCCCTCATGCTGTGATACATTTTAGTCAAATTTTGGATAAGCACTTCATATTTCCAATGAATCAATTTGGTAAAATTCTGTAAAGGAGTTTTGGAGAAGTCATCTTAAGCCTTGTATTTTTAGTATTGTAGCCAAGGTGGATGGGAGATTCATATCACTTGTACAAATGATCTTCATGTTAGGATGTTGTCTGTAACATTTCTGGTCAAATTATGTTCTGTGGGGTTTCTTTGTGAAGTTGTTTAAAGACTTTTTTTAATTTAGAAGTGGTGGCATTATTTAAGAGTAAATTGGCATTATCTGTACAAAAGCCTTCATTCTAAGATGGTTTTTCCCAAATCTGATTCTGTTCTCTTCATTAGGTTTTGAGAAGTCATTTAAAGGTTCTTCTATTTCATGCACCAGCAACTATATTTGGTTAGAAATCAGTGTCATTTGCAAGTAAACTTTAACAGTAATCTTGTCAGCAAGCTTTCCGTGTAATTTTGGCAAATTCTATCCATCAGTTTTTAGAAAAATATGTGTGAAGGTTTCTCCTTTAGCTATGGCAACTTTGTTTTAAGGCAATTGGTCTTCTTTGAAGTCTGGTCAAAATCTATTTCATGTTTACTGAAATGAAGCTGTTTGTGGGGAGGGTAAAATTTTAATGGTAGCCACATTTAATGGTGGGTCAGTATGATTCGGAAAAATATGAAAGACCTTCATATCACTGGTCACCGTCAGGTAGAGGAATATAAAAAATCTTTTTTTTTACAGAAAAAAAGTATTTATTCCTGTAATAAAATCTGAAGCAGGAATCAGTTTTATTATTCTGTCCAGTATTTCAGATGGGCTGGAATTTATTTATTCAAATTATTTATTCAACGGAAATACAAATTGCTCATGTAAAAAAATATTTTTGGAAACAGAGACTGTTTAGTGAAATTCAAATAAGGATATAATCTTGGATATTATTACTGCGATTTAACAAAAAACTGTTGGTGCATCATTAATATTCAGGCCACCACAGGCACATCAACACTTTAGTTTTTTGGATTTATTTTTGAATGCCACTAAAGTTTATTCAGAACATTATTCTTTAGGATGTGTTAATAAATCTACTTCACTGTGAATACATCCTCCTCACAGAGTGAAGAAAAGTCAGTATGACATACACCACTCTGTATGGAGATGGTATATATTACCTGTCATCTTTTGACATAAGGTGATTACGCAAGACTTCAGAGCGGGGTGGGAGAAGGACATTCAGCAATAGCAGCATGTAAGCATTGTCTTATTAAAATTCGTTTTACACCCAAAAAATTACATTTTAATAGCAGCAATTACTTATCATGCTGCTATTACATAGCTGAATTTGTCAGTTAGGTGGGTAGACTGATGCTTGTCAAAGTAACCAAAACCAGAGAAACTGAGTTGTATTCACCATAGAGGGCAAGGTCCATCTATGGAAGGTTGATCTCTCTCCTGGCCACATTTTATGCCATAACAATAGACCCCAGAGAAAAACAAAAACACGAGATGTGTTGCTGTGCTCTTCCTTCCTAACGGGAGTGAGCAGCATGCTGTTGCGGTATTCAACCTCCGTAACTGGAGGGCATAACCTGTGAATGAGGTGCTCTGCCTCCCTAAGAGAAGGGTGAAACTTACTGTTGCAGTGCTCTACCTCCCTAACAGGAGGATGCAAACCACTGTAAACCAGAGACAGCCAGTGTCAACAGACAAGGCATGACTCTCGCTGCTTCCTCTTGCAAACGCTAGAGCAAGTAGGAACAGTTTGAGTGTGGTTTTGAATGATGCTTTCATCCAATGGTTCATACAGGGCTTGGTTAATGACCATAAAACACAAGAAAGATTTCATCTGGGCATAAGAGAGTGGGAAACAGATCTCTGGAGTAAAAAATACTTAACAAGATCATCAAGGTACAAATCTGAACCGATGGAAGCTCGATAGGTCTTAATAGTGGATACTGAACATTTTTTGGTCTCAAAAGGGAGCAAAAGGAAATCAGCAGATGAAGTTACAGATGGACAGATACTGCACCAATCACAGAAGATGCTCCACCTGGCAAAATAGACCATGGATGTAGAAGCTCTCCTGGCTTGAATAATGCAACTGGCAACTTCTGAAAACTTATTCTGGTGAAGAGATTGCTATAAATGAGCCAGGCGTGATGGTGGAAAATGTGTGGGCTTTTGTGGAGAAGGGGTCCCCGGGGTTGCAACAGGAAAACCATCCTGTGAGGAAGAGTCCTGGGTCAATTGATCAACAGGTCTAGGAGATCGTTAAACCACAAACACTGGGGACATATTGGGGTGATAAGAATGTTCTGAGCAGTGAAGTTCTGACATTTTGCAGAACTTGTAATATCAGTCAGAAAGGTGGGAAGGCATAAGCAAATTGGCGATCCCAATGGATGCTGATTGCATCTACCGCCCATGCTCTCTGATCTGGAAAAGGAGACATATAAAAGGGAAGTTTCTTGTTGTTGAGCCTGGTTACAAACAGGTCTACTAGGAGATCTTCCCCAGAGGGAGAACAGGGATTCTATTACTGTGGTGAAGTGATGATTCTGTGAGGACAGTCCAGTTTGTAATGTAAAAGCTGTCTGCAAATTAGTGTATTTTTCCCAGAATATGGTGAATTCATATTGCGAAATTCTCTGAGGCTCAGATGAAAAGGTTACAGCTCTCCAAACAAGAGAAGAGGCATCTGTGCCTTTGTGACATCATAGCTATGCTATGATGGACACATCAGCCCCTTATTCTACGGATACACCCTTGGAATGCTAGAAATACTGCTTTCATTTCCAGGTTGTTGAAATGGAAGGATTATTTCAACCTGATTCCAAGAACCATGGAGAATTATAGCATCAGGCTCTAAATGAGCACCCCAACCAGAATCTGTCACATCAGCAAACATACAGGAGTTGGGATCATGTGTGTGCATGGGAACCCCCAATAGGACTTTGTCTCGATTCATCCACCAAAGCAAATGGTGATGAAAATCTGGTCCTTGAGTGATCAGTGTTAATAAAGAATATGTGTGTGGTTTCCACCATGCAAGAAGAAGGAACTGTAGAGGACTGATCAGGAGACATCCTAAAGGAGCCAATCAGCAGTGACATTCAAGGTCCTGAGTCGGGCAGCAATAAAGGTAAAGGCGAGTAGATAACATGCTTTTGCTCCTAACATCTATAGGAGAGCCAGGATTCAATCTATCTGATCCAGAGGAACCCGACTAAATTTGGTTCATGAGGAAGTCATCCCCACATTCCCGTGATGCATGATTGTTGTTGTTGTTGTGGGGTTTAACGCCATTTTTCAGCACATGATAGGCTATACGTGGGGGCCAGTATTAATGGTGGAGGAAGAACCCGGGGAAAACCCCAGAAAGAACCACCGATCCATGAGAAGCTACTGGCAAGCTTTCTCACATAACCACATTGGCTGAATCCGACACTCGAACAGGCACAGACAGAGATAAGATGGCAGTGTTCCGTAATGGAGAGCGCTTTAGACCACTCAGCCACTTGGGGCCCCGTGATGCATGATCAAGCCCCTGAGAAGAGGTCTAGGCAAACATCTACAGGGACATGTAGGAATGGGATGCATGGCAGGAGAGAGGTTAATTTGTTAGGGCTATCCCCTCTCTCTTTCCTATGGTAGGAAAGGAAGAAGAGCTAGAGAGCTTCCTCTTGGATCTGCGGTGACGAGATGAGTGATGAGGTTTTCTAGCAGGAGTTTGGGGATTGGACTGTAAACAAGAGAGTTAACCTCATGGAAATTTCCTATAGATTTTCTTATTGAAAAATATGATAATTCACTTGTAAAGTTTGTTTACTAAACAGCAGGCAAATACATATGCAATGTCAACATGTAGCATGGGCAAACATAAAAAGCATACATGAAACTGAAGGTAAAGGAAATGATATCCTCACCATTCGGCAGGGAGTATTGTTATTTTCCATAGAACACAAGCACTTACCCATGCCAGAGTGTTTTGTATATATGTAAGGAACATCTGTCCACCTAAAAGAGTGAACATGAGGTAGCCTTGGAAGTCTTTTAAAGAACAAAATTCTCAAGGGAAAAGACTATGATATGGTTTCTTATAAAACGAAACAGACACTTGTAACACCAAGACTAATTAAAAACAGCAGAAGACCATTTATTTATGGTAAGTTGTTACAGGTGTAATTTCTCTGGTAACAGTTTTGGCAAAAGTCTACACAGTATGGCATCAGTGAAAGAGAATGACAGGTAATATCTACCTTCTGCACATAATCATGCAATATACAGGGTGGTATGCAAAAAGGTCACACTGACAGTGAGTTTTCATCACAAAAAGGTGTGCTACACAAAAGTGGCAGGATAAGTGATTGCTGTTATTAAAACAAGTTTGTTGGCCCCCATCACCACCACAGACATTGTTTTTAACTGTGATGGTTCAATCTTCAATTTTGTTCATTATGAACAACTTCTGGACATAAAAAGCTTTTGTAGCTTTAAAATTAAAGAAGATAGTATATACTGCATGTAACGTACCATAAATACTTTCTTATAAGTTGAGTCAAACTGCAAACAATGAAGATCCAGATCAGCCATAGCATAATGTGCCTGTAGATCAGGGTCTATGTTGTTTCTTGTACTGATTATTCTTAATAAACTGCAGAGACTCCAATTTGCTGGCACATTATGTGAAGGCAGATCTGGGTGTGGGCAGTTTGCATTTGGACTCCTCTTGTAAGTAAGTATATATGGTAGTATACTGTATTTAACCATTTATAATGTGCCCACAGCTTCCAACACTAGGGACCCCAATCTGCCATTACATTATGTGCCAGCTGATCATTATCAGGGTCTACAATGAACAGCTCAGGCCAAAAGAGATGTGTTTCTGGTCGACTGACTGTCCCTATTTTTTTACTGAGCTGGTTTTGCCCAATACTTGAAGCACATATTATATTATATGTACTAATCATTATAATATATATAACGTTGTTTCGTTTCTTTAAATAAAAAAGCTACCTACCAACCATAATTTTAAAACCATTGCAATAAGAAACAATTTTTTTGGGCCATATACCCTAATTTCCTCGTACATTATACAAACGTAGGTCTGGTTCTATGTTGTTTGCTATTTGGTGGGTAAATACAATATTTATTGACTATACATACAAGTATTTCTTATTTTCATATACATCATACAGGCCAAGCACATGTGGGTGTTCAATCAACTTCATGATGGCAATCTCTCTTTCCACCTGAAAAAAAAGAATACAAAATTCACAGACAGTATTTAGTCATAATAAGGAAGTAAAGACATAGAACAGCCATAATGATGAAGTAAAGACATGGAACAGCCATAATGAGGAAGTAAAGACATGGAACAGCCATAATGAGGAAGTAAAGACATAGAACAGCCATAATGAGAAAGTAAAGACATAGAACAGCCATAATGAGGAAGTAAAGACATGGATCAGCCATAATGAGGAAGTAAAGACATAGAACAGTCATAATGAGGAAGTAATCACAGAAAACATCCATAATGAGGAAGTAAAAACAAAAAACAACCATAATGAGGAAGTAAAGACATGGAACAGTCATAATGAGGAAGTAAAGACATGTAACAGCCATAATGAGGGAGTAAAGACATGGAACAGCCATAATGAGGAAGTAAAGACATGGAACAGCCATAATGAGGAAGTAAAGACATAGAACAGCCATAATGAGGAAGTAAAGACATAGAACAGCCATAATGAGGAAGTAAAGACATAGAACAGCCATAATGAGGAAGTAAGGACATGGAACAGTCATAATGAGGAAGTAAAGACATAGAACAGCTGTAATGAGGAAGTAAAGACATGGAACAGCCATAATGAGGAAGTAAAGACATGGAACAGCCATAATGAGGAAGTAAAGACATGGAACAGCCATAATGAGGAAGTAAAGACATAGAACAGCCATAATGAGGAAGTAAAGACATAGAACAGCCATAATGAGGAAGTAAAGACATAGAACAGCCATAATGAGGAAGTAAAGACATAGAACAGCCATAATGAGGAAGTAAGGACATGGAACAGTCATAATGAGGAAGTAAAGACATAGAACAGCCATAATGAGGAAGTAAAGACATAGAACAGCCATAATGAGGAAGTAAGGACATGGAACAGCCATAATGAGGAAGTAAAGACATAGAAAGCCATAATGAGGAAGTAAGGACATGGAACAGCCATAATGAGGAAGTAGAGACATGGAACAGCCATAATGAGGAAGTAAAGACATAGAACAGCCATAATGAGGAAGTAAAGACATAGAACAGCCATAATGAGGAAGTAATGACAGAAAACATCCATAATGACGAAGTAAAAACAAAAAACAACCATAATGAGGAAGTAAAGACATGGATCAGCCATAATTAGGAAGTATAGACATGGAACAGACAACATCTATTCTGCAAGCATACTCAAGAGAAGCTACCATAATATTTATTTAAGAGTTTAATATTTATTTTTCAGAGCTTATCGTGGTATAAATGGTCAGTTACCAAATCACAGCAAATAATGTCCAAAACGTGTTGTGTAGGCTGCTTGCAAATGATAGTTTATGCCATGATAAACTCTTATAATTGCAATTATTTATAATTTTATTTATTCTTTATTTTTATTTTGTTCCTTAAAGATATTTTCCATCATTTTAGAGCCGGGTTTAAATGTATGAATTCTTGCTAAGAGTGTCTGCTGTGTAGCTATTTACAGAATAGGGGATTCTTCATCTGTAACATAACAGTTATTTCACCTTAAAAAAATTAATTCTACCAATGGTAGGCAATCTAAGCTTTTGATCTTTCCACAACATGGTCTTAATTTTTTAAAATCTAAATTGGCATATGTGATCTGAGTTGGAGGTCAGTATTCAAAGCAAAGGATAAAATTTTAAAATACAAAATTTGGTAAGAAAATATTTTGCAACATGTTTGAGATAACATGTCGACAAAACTTCTGAAAGTGCTATGCAAACATTTTGGTTATAGCCTTTGTCCTTTAACCTAACATTAACAAAAGAACACTTAATTTGTCTCTGACAATGTCAAGATATTGCTGACTAGACATTAAATGAAGTGAAACACTGATAACTCCATATCAATATGAAAATCCTTACAGCTGGACTAGTGATAAATTCTTATGATGGTCACTTAGGCAGCCGTGTTGCATGGTGGTGATGCTTGATGTCAAAAATTAGTACCATTTTCATTAAGGAACAACTGGACATCTTATTTTATTGATATGGCCAAAAGGAGTAGCCATAACAAGATTTTCATGAAGGTTGCTATGACAGCCATATTGGATGTTAGATGGGCACCATTATGATTTAGGCCCACTAGACATCATAGGTCTCTCAGTGAAAACCCCATGCTGGTATGACCATCCAATCAGAATAAGCAGCAATAACAAGATTTTAAAGATAGCCATTGTGGCGACCATATTGGATGTGCCAAAACCATTTTCATCTAGGCCCAACCAGATCATGGGATGAATGTGTTTGTAAAGTTTCATTACAATCTTCAAAATAGTTTAGGTGGAAAAACTATAACAAACTTGTGGTAATGTACAACAGGTAACTGACTGTCCCATAAGCTCTTCTGCTCTTGACCAATGATGCTAATAAAACAGGCATGCCTTTGTACTACCACATAAATATATATTTTTGAAAATCATTTTAACCTGTTCTATGTAAGTTATCACTTGCTAAAATTATAAGTTTTACCATTACATCACATGTGTGTGTTTGTCTGTGTGTATGTGTCTGTGTGTGTATGATCTGGATTTTTAACACAATTTTTTTAAAAAATCAGTAATATCACTATGATGTCTGCAGTGTGTCAGTTTATAGTGATGTCTAGCACTCAGGCATCATGCCACAGACATGTAGCATCCTATCACACCAAGTCACATTTTTCTGACATTAGGCCAACCAGTCCTATCGCTATCCTCTAGATTCTGAGCACCTAGCACAGCAGTTGTAGGTACCATTTTTATATGTCTTTAATATGGCTCGGTCGGGGTTCAAACCCACAACCTCCCATGCCCAAGGTGTATGGTCTAACCACTTGGCCACCAACATGGAAGTATATAATGTTATAAATTAAATGCCGATAACAATAAACACAATAAGAACAAATACAAAGGCAGGTTTTTAATGCGCAATGGAGTGTTTTTTACAAAATGGAGCAAAATGGTACAGTTCTATGCAAAATGGAATTATAATATTTCCCATTTTATGATAAGACTTCAAAATAACCCATTAATTTACAAATATAGAATCTGTTTGAATTATTTATAATTATTATTTTTAAAAGAAATATTTAAAATATTGTGACAGTTTGTCACATTATATACAAATTTTAAAGGCTTTTTGTGCAGAATGTAAATGATTCACATGTGACTTGCTATCATAAATCTTTTATTTGTTAAATTCTGGAGAAGAACGCCTTATCTTCTTAATTCAAAAATCTAAGAATACTAGATATTTAAAAAACAAATTTTCCATGTCACTGTGTGTGGAAAAATGGAAATCATCTGAAATGGAATCGCAAAATATTAATTTTTTCTCCAAAAGTATGTTTAGTTAATTGTTCAATGTATAAATGAAATCGTCATTGCTTTTGATCCTGATGCATATTAATTGGTATAGCAAACTGAAGAAATGAAGTATTAATGATTGACAGTTTCTGATTTTCTTAAATTAGCAAATGGGTAAAATCATGAACATTTAAAAAAGTATTTTTGTTATTAATGTTTACATTATAAACTTTTATTTCAAAACTTTCCTAATTATTTCAAAGGTAAACTCAATTTGCAAATGGAATATTGCAGACCAAACAAAGAAAAAAGACCAGAAAAAAAAAATGGACACCAGTTGAGGTTGAGGTTGAGGTAATATGCCTACGAGTTAACCAATTCAAACCTGACTTTGGACCAAAAGCAGATGGAAAAGTATTTGATTTTAATTAAAACAGTCATAGATGCTTAGAAGTTAAGTGTCCTATTTCTAGACAAGGAAGGTCCACTGAAGAACAATTTTACTTTTGAAAGTTAATACAGACATAGATTTCTTATGGATTGTGGAAGATTGTTCCACGAGTCAATACGTTTTGGTATATATGATTTTTGGAACAAAGCTATTCTACACTGATACCAAACAATATTTTTTCTAGTTTCTCAGATGATAAGGCACTGTGTTGTGAACAGGGAGGAAGTAAATCGATTACATAATTCAGAAACTGGTTGTCGATAAGTTTATATTTAAAAAAATGCAGATATCTTTCTGTTTCATATTTCTGTGAGAGTAGGCCATCCAGTTTCAAAATAAAGTACTTCTCTGCTAGCAAATTTCAGTAGTCCAAAAGCTATTTTAAGTAATGATGGAACAACTGAGTCAAACAGGAAACAAAACAACTATTTCTTTCAAACTTAAGCATTTATTTCTAATGCCAGTATCCACTTCCTGGTCAATGTAAACAACCTACACCCAACAGTGGGCCCTCATTTTATTCTAAGACATCAAGAACAACAACTCTTTCAATAATCAAAATGGATCTATGGATCTATTGCAATCTAGGCTGAGCACTATTGATCACAATAAACACTTCAAATGGAAGTACTGCAGAACATGAGAGACCCAATATGGGAGTCTAATAATTATTGAAGATCAAATTTCTGCCTTATGTAATTGATCTGTTGGGGTTTTTTTCTTCATATTTACATCAAAGATTAATCTTTCCCCAAAAATGTTTGTTTCAAAATTCAAGCACTTTTCAAGGACTGTGCAGCATCTTGTAGCACTTTTCCACTACTTTTTAGAGCTGACAGCAAATTTAAGTACTTTTCATGAGAACCTTGTTAACATGAATTTTTCTATGACTGTAAGCTTGATGCCAAGGTCCAATGGTCTTGACACAGAATGAATTGTCTTGGATTCATAATGATTCATCCCAAGAATGAAGACAATTCATCAAGGGGTTTAGGAAATAAAAGCAAATTAAAAACACTTTAACCCAATTTTGACACAAAGGTCAAACATGTCACAGAATGAACTTTCTTAGCTTCACAATGATGCATCTGAGGCTGAACATCAAGTAGTTTAGAAAATATAAGCAAAGAAACAAAGAGTACTTTGCGAATGGCACACTATTTGACAACCCTCACCCCACTCTGCTTAATAGTCCCCTGTATAGATAACTCAGTATTTTCTGCAGAAACCATTTTCCCACCTCAGTCTGAGTGACTTTGAACTTGGCTCTTTTGATCCTAATATTGTTAGGCTTCCTACTTATCCTGCATTCAAGCCACCCACAAAGTTAAGACCAGGTCTGTGATAAACTAATGCTATCATGCAGAGACCATTTTTCTTCATTCACTGACTGTGGCCTTTGACCTTCTTCCTTATCCATGTGCAAGTGTCCACAAAGTTTGGTTGAGGTTCATCATGTAAACTAAGTCATTGAATTATTTCAGTCACGGTGCCTCTGACTTTTTGACCTTTAGCCTCCAAATTCAGTACGGTTCTTCCTTACATCAGGTGCAATCCATCCACAAAGTTTGGTAACCACAGACAATAGAGAACTGAGGTCATTATGCAGAAACCATATTTCTTTTAATCACAGTGACCTCGCCCTATGAATTAAAAATCAATAGGATTCTTCCTTATCCCGAGTGCAAGCCATCACAAAAGTTTGGTAACTGTAGAATAACTAAAGTTATTGTGCAGAAACCAAATTGGTTACTGACATTTCAATCAGCAGACACGTATAACTTATTATGTTCCACTTTATGGCAGGCATACAAAAACTTTAACAAAACCTTAGCACGCATTTTTTAGTACTGTGACCTTTTACCCCAAGGTCAAAGGACAAGCAAGGATGTCACAGAATGAATTTTCAAGGTCAATGCAAAAGGTATGTGCACTGTATTCTACACTGCTTTAGATTTCACACATGTCAATTAAAAGAGAGTGTGCTTAAGTGCCAACTCTTTCAGGCATTTATTCAATTGTTCATTGCTTGTCGTTTTACCTTGTTACTTTAATGAAATTCAGTCTTTGACCTCATTAAACAATGATATCTTGCATTACTTGGTGCTTGAGTAATATGGACAGTGCCTATAAACTTCTGTTCATTAGGAAGGGTGACGGCTTTAAATATTTTCTACAATTATCATCCTGAACAAAGATGTCACAAAATGAATTTTCATAATTTCATAATAATCCATGCCAGATATAATGAGAATAAATCAGGGTTTAGAAAACATACGCAAAGGAAAAAATCCGAACCAGAACTTTAGCAAACTGATCATGACCACAATACCAGTGGAGATGCCACTGCTATGTCTTGCCTTACCATTAATGTGGGCTTGACAAATATTATCTGTAGAAAGTACAGGAAAAGCTTTTGTCTGATAAAAGCCTGAAAACATTCTTACCTTCATTAACACAGATTCACTAAGCTTTTCTCTGTTCACGATTTTAATGGCTACTCTCTTTCCAGTCGCACAGTGAATACCAAGCTTCACCAGACCTAGAAAGCAAAGAAAGAAGTAGGTAACACATTGTGCTTATATCACATTCTACATGTATCAGATTGTTCTAAAAACTATTTGCACAAGGAATATTATCAACACAATGATCCTTCACTGTAACATTGTTTCAGGGAGTCCACAGTGATCCTTCACTGTAACATTGTTTCAGGGAGTCCACAGTGATCCTTCACTGTAACATTGTTTCAGGGAGTCACAAAAGTGTATGTTATGCTGAGGTTGTTCACAGTGAGAGACAACTACTGGTACTGTATGTACTCACAAGTCGCATCAAACTGGAAACAACAAAGAAACTGATCTGCCATTGCAAAATGTGCTGACAGATCAGGGTCTAGGATGTTTCTTCTATTGATTATTCCTAAAAAACTGCATAGACCCAGAACTGCCAGTGCATTATGCACTGGATTGAAAAAATATGGTTATCTACATATAAATATCATTTGCTAACCAAATTTAATTAATCTAACTCAAGTGGCTTTTGCTCAATTGTGCCAATATGATTTTTGTATTAAAAAAAAGTCCCAAAAAGTTCAAAAATGGGTTTTGTAATATTGAGGAAAACTGCTGTAATAATCTAAAAATCTAATCAGGGTCAACTGCATAGGTACAGAAATGTACCTGCCAAATTTTATGCTTCTACATCATGTAGATTCTGCATAATCTTGCTAGCAAACTTGTCAGGGTGGTAGATGTATGTACAGGCATACAAATGTGTGGATGTAAAGAGTAATGGATGGGATCAAATGATGATGTACAAGTTTGTCAAAGACCGATACATATATTCAGACCTACCAAATTTCATCTGCACTGGGCAAGTACTTTTAAGTAGGTAACTGTTCTAAAAAGGATTTCACTAAAGAATGCCCCCCACCCCAGTAAAACCAAATGGCTGAAAAGAAACCAAAAAATGTTGCTTACATGATATAAAATCTAAGTGTATCAATGGGCATCAAAATCAATCAGGTCATGTACACAGTGTATCAATAGGCATACCAAATCAATCAGGTCATGTACACAGTGTATCAATGGGAATCAAAATCAATCAGGTCATGTACACAGTGTATCAATGGGCATACTAAATCAATCAGGTCATGTACACAGTGTATCAATGGGCATTAAAATCAATCAGGTCATGTACACAGTGTATCAATGGGCATACAAATCAATCAGGTCATGTACACAGTGTATCAATGTCCATCAAAATCAATCAGGTCATGTACACAGTGTATCAATGGGCATACCAAATCACTCAAGCCATGTACACAGTGTATCAATGGACATACCAAATCAATCATGTAATGTACACAGTGTATCGATGGGCATCAAAATCAATCAGGCAATGTGCATGGTGTATCAACAGGCATACCAAATCAATCAGTTCATGTAAACAGTGTATCAACAGGCATACCAAATCAATCAGGTCATGTAAACAGTGTATCAATGTGCATACCAAATCAATCAGGTCATGTACACAGTGTATAGTGGGCATACCAAATCAATCAGGTCATGTACACAGTGTATCAATGTCAATACCAAATTAATCAGGTCATGTACACAGTGTATCAACAGGCATACCAAATCAATCAGGTCATGTACACAGTGTATCAATGGACATACCAAATCAATCAGGTCATGTACACAGTGTATAATGGGCATACCAAATCAATCAGGTCATGTACACAGTATATCAATGGGCATACCAAATCAATAAATCAATCAGGTCATGTACACAGTGTATCAATGTGCATACCAAATCAATCAGGTCATGTACACAGTGTATCAACAGGCATACAAATCAATCAGGTCATGTACACAGTGTATAATGGGCATACCAAATCAATTAGGTCATGTACACATTGTATAATGGGCATACAAAATCAGTCAGGTCATGTACATAGTGTATAATGGGCATACCAAATCAATCAGGTCATGTACATAGTGTATCAATGGGAATCAGAATCAATCAGGTCATGTACACAGTGTATCAATGGGCATACAAATCAATCAGGTCATGTACACAGTGTATCAATGTCCATCAAAATCAATCAGGTCATGTACACAGTGTATCAATGGGCATACCAAATCACTCAGGCCATGTACACAGTGTATCAATGGACATACCAAATCAATCATGTAATGTACACAGTGTATCGATGGGCATCAAAATCAATCAGGCAATGTGCATGGTGTATCAACAGGCATACCAAATCAATCAGTTCATGTAAACAGTGTATCAACAGGCATACCAAATCAATCAGGTCATGTAAACAGTGTATCAATGTGCATACCAAATCAATCAGGTCATGTACACAGTGTATAGTGGGCATACCAAATCAATCAGGTCATGTACACAGTGTATCAATGTCAATACCAAATTAATCAGGTCATGTACACAGTGTATCAACAGGCATACCAAATCAATCAGGTCATGTACACAGTGTATCAATGGACATACCAAATCAATCAGGTCATGTACACAGTGTATAATGGGCATACCAAATCAATCAGGTCATGTACACAGTATATCAATGGGCATACCAAATCAATAAATCAATCAGGTCATGTACACAGTGTATCAATGTGCATACCAAATCAATCAGGTCATGTACACAGTGTATCAACAGGCATACAAATCAATCAGGTCATGTACACAGTGTATAATGGGCATACCAAATCAATTAGGTCATGTACACATTGTATAATGGGCATACAAAATCAGTCAGGTCATGTACATAGTGTATAATGGGTATACCAAATCAATCAGGTCATGTACACAAAGTATAATGGGCATACCAAATCAATCAGGTCATGTACACAGTGTATAATGGGCATACCAAATCAATCAGGTCATGTACACAGTGTATAATGGGCATACCAAATCAATCAGGTCATGTACACAAAGTATAATGGGCATACCAAATCAATCAGGTCATGTACACAAAGTATAATGGGCATACCAAATCAATCAGGTCATGTACACAGTGTATAATGGGCATACCAAATCAATCAGGTCATGTACACAAAGTATAATGGGCATACCAAATCAATCAGGTCATGTACACAGTGTATCAATGGGCATACCAAATCAATCAGGTCATGTACACAAAGTATAATGGTCATACCAAATCAATCAGGTCATGTACACAGTGTACAATGGGCATACCAAATCAATCAGGTCAAGTACACAAAGTATAATGGGCATACCAAATCAATCAGGTCATGTACACAGTGTATAATGGGCATACCAAATCAATCAGGTCATGTACACAGTATATCAATGGGCATACCAAATCAATAAATCAATCAGGTCATGTACACAGTGTATCAATGTGCATACCAAATCAATCAGGTCATGTACACAGTGTATCAATGGGCATACCAAATCAATCAGGTCATGTACACAGTGTATAATGGGCATACCAAATCAGTCAGGTCATGTACACAGTGTAGCAATAGGCATTAAAATCAATCAGGTCATGTACACAGTGTATAATGGGCATACCAAATCAATCAGGTCATGTACACAGTGTATCAATGGACATACCAAATCAATCAGGTCATGTACACAGTGTATAATGGGCATACTAAATAAATCAGGTCAGGTACATCACTGTATCAGTGGGTATAGGGAAACTCTGAGTAAAGCTACTTAACAAAGTTTCTGTAAAAAATACTTAAAATGTTTGTATTAAAAAAATCCTAATCCAGAACGTTCAAAACATCATTTCTTTTAAAACTACTTAACCAAACATAAAAATTATTTGAAAATGTAGCATGCCCAAAATATATTTACACTAACTTGTAAGTAAGGTTCAACCATGAAGAACACACACATAATTCACAGGCACATCTAGGTTTGTGTTGTTGCTCAAAAGATTACTCCTTACTAACTATAAAGACACAGATTTGCTGGCACATTATGTAGTGACAGATCTGGGTCTATGCAGCCTGTAGTTGGATATGAATTATAAGCGTGTAGGCAGTATATATTTTGGGGTATTTTCTGACAAATTTTCCAAAGTGTGTTAGAAACAGATAACTGTTCTTTGTTTTCAGATTTTTGAAATATAATTGGTAATGCATTAATATTTGAATTTTATAACTTACTGAATTTATGAAGTGTGAAAATTGATTATAGGTCACATAAGCAGATGGCAGAGTAACAAATAATTATATAAATATAATAATAAATCTCAGGAAATAACAGAACTAATACTGTAACCATTGTTTACAAATACTGTACTGTCCAAGTGTATGAACACATAAAAAGTTCCTGACAGGTGTTGTGAATGAATAACTTTTTCTGCATCACATGATGCAAGTTTATCCAATCCCAATGCAGGTTACTAATTCTTACTAAAACTATATTTGAAATAGTATAACCATTCAATATACGTCAGCAAATCTGAAAGTAGATGTGTGATCAAAAACATTCATATCCCTGCACTTAAGCCATTTCAACCGTTCCCTTATTGTACATCAACATAACCAATTATGTAACCTATAGTAAAAATCACACTAGTCATTCAACACCGACTATTTAGGTTTTACTTTTTAGAATTTGATTCTACAAATCTATAAGTGGCAAGTTTTCACTTCATTTGGATTCTTATACATCCATATTCCTTTGGAAGGTCATTATTTAGATGCCTCAAGAAGTGCATATGGCAAAATCAATGTTAAAGTAAGTATACATTTTTGGACAAAATGAACCTAAAGATGTGACCCACTACAATCCGGACTGAATGTTGCATGCTGTGATGTCACAATGAATGCTATGCATATTGATAAACAAATCTGTCCTACTCTATACTGTGACAATTCCACATGATGTGCTCTTTTCTTGACCCAAATTTAGTTGCTGTTGTTGCTGTTGTAGGGTTTAATGCCATTTTTCAGCACAAGATAGGTTTTAAATGGCGGCCAGTATAGATGATGGAGGAAAAACCTGGGAAAACCTCATGAAGATCCACCAACACACGAGAAGCTACTGGCAAGCTTTCTCACATACTCACACTGGCCGAGCCCTAGACTTGAACCCATGCAGACAGAGGTGAGATGGCAGTGATCTGTAACGGTGAGCGCTTTAGACCACTCTGCCACTCGCCCCACCCCCATTTAGCACATGGCCACCACTGTAAAAGTCCATAGGGATAGATAAGTTTTTAATTTTGTCTGGAAGTTTCTTGATGACAGTTAAGGTGCAGAGCATTCAATAATCAGGATTTAACACATTAACCCCTGGAGGTTTTTGTTATTTTTGCCTGAAAATCGAGTAGGAAGCATTTTGAAAGCTATTTCTGAATAGGTCCGAAAACAGCAAATCCCCGGTGATCTTTCAATAACATACTGCCTAGTTGTGTTAGAAACATTGTTTTTCATTGGCTATTTGACTCGCGCATGAGCAGAAGTGTAAAAGTTGGAGTTTTTTGGGTTTTTTTGCTAAACGGAGCAATTATTTTTGTATGGAGACCATTCTTTATTCCAAATGCCCATCTTGTCCTAATTTTTGCAAAGACTCATCTGTCTGTTTGCAGTTCATACAGGTTTGCCTTAGATCTGAGACCAAAAAGTCTCAAATCTGGACACAAAATTGGATTTCGACCACGGGCGAATTTTGGGTACACAAAAGTCGGGTCCAAACAATGAGGTTTTTTATCTGTATTTTGTAGTGCAACTAGATATTCCAGATTATTTGGTATCATTGTAGAGCTACATCTGTCTACCTTTCTATAATACCACCCACTTTAGTGTATCATGCATGAACATGACGCTACAGAGCTCGGCTGTAGGCTACTACCTCCTGCCCCGTAAAGTCACCGCTAGGGGTTAATGTGTTAAACAGACTTTGGTTAATGAAAATTAGTGTTAAATTTTAAAAGAACAATTAATGTTTAATTTAAAATGTGCATATGTGACCAGTGTGACTTTTACTATATCAGTAAAACACTTTCGAAAAAACACTTTTGTGCATCTTCTTAATCACTGATGAGGGAGTACAAAAATTCAGTAAAATCTTTAAATACATTTGAGGGGAGAAATGATATTAGGCTTCTTTCAATGACCAAAATTCTCAAAATGCCAAATGTTTCAAATTTCTCTTACAAATACAAAACAATCAAAATGAGTCTGAAGACAAAAACTTTTTGTCTTTTTATGCTGACCATTTACTGATCTTTTAAAATTCAATAAATTCCTTTATGTCGAAAGGGAGAAGCTATAAGGTTTTTGATAAAACTTCATTTTCAACAATTAGCCCAATCTGCACTCTTTTTTAAGAAACTTACTTAAAAGGGATGCTAAAGTAAAAAAGTGAAACTTTATTGTTTATCTAAACAAAGGTCTTATTTAGCCAGCAAAAACTAAAAAAAGACCTTTTTTCACAACATAGAAGGCAAAGCAACAATAAGAGTTTTCCTACAACACTGTCAACACTGCCATTTTTTAGATACATTATCAGCAAATTAACCAAAAACAAAAGAGCCCCTTCATGGGACTTGTGTTCTACTGGTCAAAAAGAATTTCCAGGAACACAAGATATATTTCTTCTCTTTAACTGCCAAGTGTTGAAACCATCTGCCATATTTGGCTGATGCGATTTTCAAGATGACCATCATGGTGGCCATATTAGATGTCAGTCAAATGGTGTAAAAATATTTAGATGTTCTCGCAGCACATTTTGTAGCATGACATGTAACAATTAACTCTGATGTATGAACTAGATTTACAATAAATTGCCAGCCTGCAATGGTTAACCTTGCTTGTTTGGGGAATGAATGAATTTTAATTAGGACCTGCTAAGATAACAGTCCAACAGATATGTTAATTTGGGGTCATATGGAGGAAAACAACAAAGTAGAGATAATCCAGAGACAATTTTGGGCCATTTGAAATAAGTGCCATAAAATGAAACTTTCCGGAAACATTTATTAATTAAGGTGGACTAGAGAGAATTATTCTTGCTTGATTAGGCATGTTAATTTTTGGAAGTTAGATAAAGTTACTAATGATTGGCTAAGCTAAATGAGGAGATGCACTTCCCAGACAAATTACAAAGTTTTAAGCTATTAGTCATTCCAAGTTTTTCTGCAGAGGGGAAGATGTTTACTCCAAGATCAGTAAAAAGTACTTTTCTCATAAAACTGACTAAGGGATGATGTCTGCTGGAAAGTTGAGGATACAAAAAAGAGAGATTCAGTTTCATAGAAAAGATAGCAAGTCTTGAAAAAGCACAAGGTATGATCTCAATCACTTACAATATGTTTGTTGACATAAATTTGTAATTATTTCTTGAATTTATTCATTTTAAGTTCATGTATCAATTTTCCTTGAGTTCAGAAGTTAATGGTTTGCATGCAATAGTCTTGAATGTTATATGACTCGTGTATTCTAAGACTGTCATACAATATTTCACTGATAAAAATTTTATCAAATTACCTCTTTCAGATGTAAAATAAATTGTGTATTCAAAGAACTGTATGCATTACTTCTGATACAAATCAAGTGAATATGTGAATTCATCCATCTTAAATTATGTATCATGTACGCAAAGAATTGATTTTTCTATGTCTGTAAATGTATGTCAATGAATTGCTAATTAGCAAGTAATGTAGTTAAAACAAGACATTATGTCCTATAATTCATTTGTTTAATAAAGTTGTGAATTCTCTTCAACTGAGAACCAATGGTGTTAGCATTAGGAACATCTATCGACCAACATCTATTAATTAGTGATTTATAACCCACAATAGGACATAACAACTTATCAAAGAGGTCTAGTTACGTGATGGTTCCAGTTAGGAATGCAGAAAGCAGCTAGGAAAAAGACATTATTTTATGATGATAGGGTTGTGTGTGTATCAGGTTGTAAACTGACCATATTAGCCTTAGTCTGTTGATTTACGATAAGATGATATCTGACATAACAAATGTGGGAATATTGTTTGAAGCCAGAAAATAAAATATGATTAATATTTATGTGAACCACACAGTGGATAGGAAAACAGATAGCCAAGTTATGGTTAATGACCGTAAGAGACCGGAGAGAGGAAGAAATGAGGAAAAGGAATACAGCAACACTGACCTGTCACCAATGTTGACTTGGATAAGACCAGAAGCAACCAGGTTATGCCAGCATGACGATCAATGAGTTTGATCATTCATTCAATTCTATGACGAAATTTGTTTTATCAGTATAACAGATTGGCTAACTGCATTTCTTACAAATTTTGTAATTCTATTTCTAAGTGAAAGTGTATCCTTTAAATGTTCAATTTCATTTGTTTATGTTACTGATTAAATTGTTATATTTTATACGGGGTCTCAAACTATTCCATTCTATAATGCTGCTCAGATGTCTATTATTCCATCCATTCATTTCATATTGATTACTCTATATGGGCAATAACACCATGGTCAATCATCATCAAGATAATGACAGCCAAACCAAAGCACCACATAAGAAGTGAATGGTACCCTAATATTCCAATTGGCACCATTTTCATCTAGAACCAACAAGATGCAGTATTAAGTTTTCTGGTGAAAAATTTAGGTTAATATATGTAACACGATAGACCTGAATGGATGCTTGGATCAAATAACAACACAACACTGTGATGAAAGATGGAAATTTATGAAATGAATTAATAAAAATATATATTCTACAAATACAGTGATTCTTTCATGCTCTAAACATTTGTCTCATTCAACTGCTTTATCCAAACATTTATAAATAGGAAAACAAAAAATGATTCATATATATCTTCAAATGTATGATAGTAAGATTTATATAATCTCACATAATGAAAGTGAGTGTGTGATTTGGATTTTTAATGTAGTTTTTTTTTAAAATTCAGTCATATTGCTACAATGTCTGCAGTGTGGCAGTTTATAGTGATGTCTAGCACTGGGGCATCATGCCGCAGACATGTAGCATGATGTCCCAACCAGTCACATTCTCCTGATACCAGGTAGACCAGTCCTGACACTAACCTCGTAATGCTGAGCATCAAACAAGGCAGCTGTTAGTTAACATTTTTGTAAGTCTTTGGTATGACTCAGCTGGGGATTGAAACCATGACCTCTCGTAAGATTAAAATAATCTCATGGAATGAAAATAAGATTAAAATAATCGCATGGAATGAAATACGATTCAAAGAATCTCATGGAATGAAAGTGAGATTCACATAATCTCATGTGATGAATGTAAGAGTCAAATAATCTCATGTAATGTCATGTAATGGAAGTGAGATTCAAATAATCTCATGGAATGAAAAAAAGATTCAAATAATCTCATGTAATCAAAATGACCCTATTGTACTCAATTGAAACAACAATCAATTGAAACAAACATATGACTCGGTCATTTGAACAGCCGTATAAATCATAAATACTTTTAAAACCTTGCAAATGTGTCCACTGACAAACCACACAGTTATTCCGAATTCTTGGGTTGGCCCACACTTGTATTGGCTGCACACACCCTTCATGGATCCACCATGCACACAAGTTTACAAATGAGTAGCTTCATCTTCGTATGGCCTTGATGATTATATCATCATCCATGTCCATATAGACACACAGACGGCAAGACAGACAGCTTGATATACCTGCTCAAACATATGTACAGACAGCACACAGTTCTCCTGAATTGGGTTGGCCCACTTGTATTAGCCACACCAACCCTTCATGGATCCACCATGCGCACAGACATATGTATAGACATACGTACAAACAGCTATAATAAAACCAAACTGGTCATAATAACAGGTACAGAATTCAAATCTATAGATACATGTTACTAAATTAAACCCCTAACAGCAACTTGTAACAATTTAAAAGTTCACATTTCAAATCCGCATAGTAGTAAAGGCATCATTTCACGATACGATATTAAAAACTGAATATGCTACACATATCATAAAATACAAATGTAACACTTACCCCTATGGCTGTAGAACAAAAATGGAGAATGTTCACTCCTTGACAAGATCCAAAAGACCAGTGTGTCAGTTAGAAAAATAACCTGCCTTAAATTTACATGAGAGTGAGTATTAGTAAGGGTAAAATACCCATGCATACCATGCTTTTAGTGTCTCTCATCGCAAACGACCTATGATGAGATACATGCTAGTTCAGTTGCCTACTTAGAAAAACAATTATCCACCCTAGGTAACGTTGTACACAAGTACGATGAAAATTATCAAATCGTTCTAAGATGAAACCAAGTTATTTCTTGCCTTATTCTGTGACAATACAAGTCTCCATTATGGAGTAGCAATGATAACAAGATTTATCAAGATAGATGTCACAGTGGCCACATAGGATATCAGATTTACACCATTTCCATGCAAGACCAACTAGACATGTTTAGACACTATTTCCATACAGGACCAACTAGACAAGTTAAGATACTATTTCCATACAGGATCAATTAGACATGTTAAGACACTATCCATACAGGACCAACTAAACATATTAAGACTATTTCCATACAGGACCAACTGGACATGTTAAGACACTATTTCCATGCAGGACCAAACTAGGCATATAAAGAAGTCTTTTTGGTTCAAGTGCAATATCAATATGACAAGCCACCTAGCAGAAGTAGCAATAACATGATTTTCAAGATGGCTACAGTAGTGGCAAAACTGTCTGTCTGAGCAGCACCATTTTCATTTGCAAGTGGGACCATTTTCATTTACAACAAACCTGACATCATAAGAAGTCTTCAGGTCAATCTCATGTTTTGCAGTAGTGTCAAAACCACTTTTTTCAAGATTGCTGACATAGTGGCCATACTGGATATCAGACTGGCACCATTTTCATTTCAGACCAACTAGACAACATAACACATCTGCTGAAACTATCATTTCAATATGATTTTCCATTCAGGAGGAGCAGCAACAGCAAGAATTTCAAACTGCCTACTGTAGCAACCATACTGGACATCAGTTCAGCAACAATTTCATTTAGGACCACCTCAACTTGACATAATAAAAAGTCCTCAAATGAAAATCCTGTGCTGGTATGACCATCCATTCAGCAGGAGTAACACTGCTGGCCATACTGGATATCAGATCATCACCATTTTTATTTAGAATCAACTAGACTTGGTAAGAGGTCTTCTAGTGGAAACCCCATGTTAATATGACTTCTAGGGGCCCCGAGTGGCCGAGTGGTCTAAAGCGTTCTCCGTTACGGATCACTGCCATCTCACCTCTGTCTGCGCCGGTTCGAGTCTCAGATTCAGCCAATGTAGGTATGTGAGAAAGCATGCCAGTAGCTTCTCGTGGGTCGGTGGTTCTTTCTGGGGTTTTCCCGGGTTCTTCCTCCACCATTAATACTGGCCGCCATATATAGCCTATCGTGTGCTGAAAAATGGCGTTAAACCCCACAACAACAACAACAATATGACTTCTAGTGGAAACTTCATGTCAATATGACTTCTATTGGAAACCCCATGTTAATATGACTTCTAGTGGAAACTTCATGTCAATATGACTTCTATTGGAAACCCCATGTTAATATGACTTCTAGTGGAAACTTCATGTCAATATGACTTCTACTGGAAACCCCATGTCAATATGACTTACTGCTCAAGAGGTGTAGTATTAACACTTTCAAGATGGCTTCCATGGTTGTGTAATGGACATCAGATTTTCCTTTTGGACCAAATTAGAAATAGAAATCTTTCAATGAAAAGCCATTTTGATATGACCATCCATCCAGGTGGAGTAGCAATAAGATTTTCAATGTGTCCATAAATCATAAACCAGATGTGCAGTCTATGACCATTAGAATTTTTTAAAAAGTGTTTGATGACTGACAAACAGACCTGTTAGTAAAAGTTTTCATTACTCAGGCCAAATACTGATGGCAAAAGAGGGTATGTTTACTTTGAGAAATTGTTTTCTATCAAAACAATAAGAAAAGAGCAATGTCAGCCTGGTTCAACTGACCTTTCTAATGATGCAAGGCATGCCATACACAACATTAACTGCCTTTTCATTGGCATTCTGGAATGCTGTTAGTAGAATAATTAAGCAAATTTAGCAGATGGTTGGGGGAAGAGAGTGCTGGAGAAACTGGTAGAAGATTCTTAGTATTGAAGCTGGCAGATGGAGAGTAGCAATTATCAAACAAGAAGAAATAATGGCACAAGGAAAATAGTAGAAAACCAGTGCTGTGAATGGTACCTTATACCCATGCCATGTTTTGACTATTAATGCAGGTATGTCTGACACGGGACAACAATTTTACACTACAGTAACCAGAATGCCAATCATCAAAATGATCATACTCCATATTGGTCACCTGCACTTTACCTGGGAAAAGTCACTGCCTCCTGATTGGCATGGATAACTGCCATTTTACCAAAGAACTATTTTGCTCCTGTGCCAATGTAAGAGTTACATATCTACCCATAAAACAACTGCTGTAAAATCAAGGACTACTATTACACAAATGAATTTTAAAATGTTCTTTTATGATGAGTTCCACAAGTCTGTGTGCAGTTTTAGTGTAGATCATTCTTGCTCTAGTCTAAGTTTAAATTTGGTAATGATATTAAAAAAAGAAAGGTATACTGTATTTAGGAGCTATACTTGAACATTTTTGAGGTGAAAAAGAAAAGCAAGTTTTCTCAAACATTATCTAGGACTCTGCCCAATTCAGGAATAATTGAGAAAAATGGGCAATAGAACATGTTTCCATATTACGGGTAGTCTCAATTCTCACCCATGCCAGGATGCAGTCTGGGTAAATACCATACAGAAACCTGATATAAAGACCAAACCTGAAATTCAAGCTTCATTCACAATTGTCCTAGTTTTTGTTCCAATACCTGACAAAATCCCATCAAAATATTGATTTCTAAACTGCATCTGATTTTTTTTATCATGTGTGGGTTGAATCTAGGCAATCCAAGCCTGGTCTGCAGATCAAACCTGACATAAGTTTTTTTTATTCCAATATGTGAGTTCCCAGATCAAACCCTGACATATGGGTTTTTTTGTTTTATTCCAATATGTGAGTTCCCAGATCAAACCTTGACATATGTTTTTTTTTTGTTTTATTCCAATATGTGAGTTCCTAGATCAAACCCTGACATATGGGTTTTCTCCTTGTTTTATTCCAATATGTGAGTCCCCAGATCAAACACTGACACATGGATTTTTTCCATTTTTTTAAATTCCAATGTGTGAGTTTCCAGATTAGACCCTTAAAATAAAACATTTATAATTTCCTAAACTGAAAAGAGTCTAAAAGGTCTGAAGTCAGACCTATTTCAAAACTCAACCCAGTAATGGTATCATATATCGCCATCATGATGCATGGGATCCAGTAACAACAACAATACAGGCAAAACACAGTGATAGTGAGCAATTAACTCCAATAAATATACCCCCAATTCTTCTCACTCCAGCCCCCCCAGATAGAGACATGTTTTTAGTACAACATGAGAAATGAACAGCATATTACCTAGCCATCCTATAATACTTCTTTCAGGGTTACCTTGACCTATGAATATGAAATCTACTGGCTTCTTCTTTACCTTATGTGCAAGCCATCTACAAATTACGGGCCAGGCTTTTGATGTAGAACTAAAGTTATTGTGTTTAAACCTATTACAGTGACTATGACCATTAACTTTTTGACCCCCAAATCAATAGCCTTCTTCCTAACCCCAAGTCTGGCTGATATGTGTCATGTAGAACTAATGTTACTGACCAGAAACCATCTTTATATTTTATCAATCAGGGGCCCTGGCCTAGGATCTTTTCACTCCAAAATAGAAGGGTTCTTCCTTACACAAAATCTGATCAATGTAGATGATGCAGAACTCAGGTATTGTGCAGGAACCATTTTTCTTCTTTCATTTAGCTTGACCTTGACCTTCAACCGTGTGACACAAAATTTAAAGGGTTCTTGAAAATTGTGCACAAACCATTTTCTTCTTTCAGTCACAGTGACCCTGATCTTCGAACTTGTGAACCTGTAACCAAAAGGGTTATTTCTTATGCATATACAAACTTTACACAAATTGTGGTAATTACAGATGGTGGAGAACTCCGGTTATTGTGCAGAAACAGTTTTCCGTCTTTCTGTCACAGTGACCATAAACTTTGAGCTTTTTAATTCCAAAACTGATAAGGTAAATTCTTTATCTCATGTGCAAGCCATCCACAAACTCTGCTAACTGCAGCTGGTTGACAACTAAAGTTATTGTGCAAAAAACCAAATCAGTCAACATACGGCATATGATACTTCATGATAATAGCCTACATTTAGCCATTAGGTGGGTGTATAAAAAGCGAACAGCTTTTCTGAAAATAGTGCTAGTACAATCATTGGTAAACATGCAAATATTCACTGGATGATGACCATAAAATTAACAATCTCCATAGCAATCCTTTGAAAAATGCAAAAGTAGTTGCATTCACAAAATTCTTTCATATGTTAAATCCATCTACAAGTCAAAAAGGACAGTAACTCTTATAAAAATCAACAAGGCATAAACACTGTCTATACAGGTGATGCTCAATTTACACCATAAGTGTGTTTCTGAGGTTGTGGTGTGAATCAAAGTAATTTTCCCCATAGGAAACTTGTAAATAAAATTAAGGAAGTTCTTGAGCAAATTAATATCTCTAAGTTATTTATGCATAATTTTCAACAAATTTATACATATACACTGTAGTAAATATGTGAGCTGTGTACAAGTCAAAGCACATGGTACCAGCAATGGCGTAAAAATGAGCATAGTGGTGCAAATTAAATGTTATTTCTTTGTCACAATGAAAATGTGTAAATCATATTGGCATATAGATTGCCTGTATGTGCATTTTAAATGGTGACCATAATATGTACCAAGTTTGACAGTGTTCCATAATAAACCTAGTTTTACAGTGATCCATAAAAAAACCACAAGACATGCTGCACTCACAAGATTCTGTCTTACATTGATTCAGCTGCTGTAATTCTTTCCAGCACATAAATATTTTTCAATATGAAAATCTTCCGATGATGGCCATAATGCCTAAAATGCCTAAATAGTTGTTTGCAAGATTCTGTCATAGAATAGTCATTCAATTCCGAGTTACAAAGATCAATAACAACAAGAGGACCAAGTGGGGCTGATATCATTTACATAGCTTACATAACTGTACAGCTGGTCATTTAACTAGACAGGATTAATATGGTATTATACATGTAATAGGTTGAGAACTGTGTAGGGGAACACCACCCGATGGTCACAAGCTACGTCAACTATCTTCCAAACAACAAGGTTCGATAACAACGATTTTGGCTACTAAATTAACAATAAGTTTCTTTAATTATTTGTTATGTTTATACCATATCCACTATGTATTAACTACAAAATATGTACACATGATATAGTGAGATATGAGATAGTGTGAAATTATCTGCTAATTTTGTTCTAAAATGGGCCCGTGTTTGATCAAAAATGCAACTTTTGCCTGATTTCTACCTCACTGAAGTCCTGAAAACTAACAGTGCATTTGAGAATATATTTTAGTTTTTGACAGAAGATTCTTTTCATAACCAGCTAACACATATACAAAATCATACATGTTCTTGTTTGCACTAATCACTAACGAGCAGAAAAATTAAGGTAAAATGCATTTCTTAATCTACTGTCAAGTCTGTCACTCTATCACTCACTTCACAGTAACAAAAAATGTTGAGTATCATTGACAATAAATATTGCTCCAATTTTTACCCTCACTAATTAATATGCCGTGGAAAGACCAGTTTCATATTCACCAAATATAGTTGATTCCCACTCCCATGGCAATGTTTTTCCACCTTATAAAATCAATTCTTATGAATAAGTTTGCTTATTTCCATCAGCCATGCAAATCATGTATTGAGTCAACCAGATTTATTCAAAGAGGAAGCAAATGCTTTACCTTGAATATATGGTCTCTGATTCCATGACTTCAGAAAAACTATCTACTGGGAAAACAGGAGTTACTTTGAACACATTTTTATCCCAGCATTTCTCCAGATGACAGTTATGAATATTCAACAATTCTGGAATTTACCATTTGATTGTACACCAACATGAAACCAAATACATTATGCAGATTTCCCAAAGCCCAAAATCACGTCCACAGACATCAAACCGAAAATAGCTAAACATCAGAATGGGAGCTGCCAGCATATGTATTGCTCTATTTCAAATTAAGCAGAAATCTCACTGAAATCTATATCCCTGTCTCCAGTAAGGGCATGAACTCTCACTCATGCACTGACATCTAACAAAAAATAGCTAACACCTAACATGAGTAAGAGATATAACTTTAACTGTATTCCCCTTCCAGCAGAAATCATATCTACATTCCTGTCCCCAGGCAGAGTATAATACTTCCAGCACTAGACTTTTTGGTCTCAGATCTAAGGCAGACCAGTTTGAACTACAAACTAACAGATGAACCTTTGCGAAAAGTAGGATAAGATGGGCATTTGGAATAAAGAGTGGTCTCCATATGAAAATAATAGGTCCGTTAAACAAAAACAAAAAAAGAAAACAAAAACAATCCTACTTTTACCCTTCTGCTCATGCGCAAGCCAAATAGCCACTGAAAAACGATGTTTCTAACACAACTAGGCATTATGTTATTGGAAGATCACCTGGAAGTTGATGTATTAGGATGTATTCAGAAACAGCTTTCAAAATGTGTTTTCTACTCGAATTTCAGGCAAAAAAGACACACAAAAACCTAGGGGTGAATGTGTTAATGACAAATGAACTTGTTCACTTATCAAAATACATTAAAATGTTTATCACTTTTTGTAAATGTGATAAAGTTCTAGGAAAAGTATACAGTTGTCCCTCATTATCAAGTTCCTCAATATAATTCATAAAACACAGCTATAATCTTGGATTCCATTAATATGGCTGAATTTAAGTCTATCATTTTTTCTCAATTCATTTCTCTTGATTTTGGTTTTAACCATCTGGATGAACAATACAATGTAGTTTCACATACAGCATGTATTTTAAGTGACTTAATGGCAATATATGATGCTGCCTTACATGTTACAAAAATGGATATAATGTGGATCTGTCTCTAACATTGTATTCCTTTCTGGCTCAAATATATAGCACAGTTCACTGCAATTGGAGAAAAATACAATTTTTTGGGGTCACATGATTTTTCCAAAACTCGTCAAACACCTGTCACTTTGAACAAGATAAAGCCATTACTCATACTGAATTTGAACAAGCAAATGCTTTAAATTAATAATAATAATAATAATAATAATAATAATAATAATAAATATGATAATAATAATAATAATAGTGATTTTATTTAAAGAGGATGACACAATTTTATGGAACTAATCCTCCTTGTGCCCTCAAATAGTTACTTGGTCTCTTATGTTGGGTAGTAATCATTAATACGTCATCACTGGTTTTTTTGTGAACATCTTAAAATTTATGTTGAGAAGTTTATATCACTAAAAAGGACATCATTTTTGAAACAGTTTTTGGCCTTGCATGTATGCAAAGATTAATATCTGTCACTGGTGGAAAGAAGTGCTCCACAAAAAAATAAAAAATAAAGTACAAATCACATGATACAAACCCAAAAATTGAACCACATATCTCAAAATATTATTCTGGCATTGCAAGGTGGTTAGATACATCATGTGTATGGGTAATGAACTGGAATACTGCAAATTCTTTAGCCAGCTTAGGATGTAGTCCAAGTTAAAAGTGTTCCTCACTGCACTTTGGCTTGTACTTTATTTACTGTTGAACTGCAATTCCTGCAAAGCATGGAATAAGGGACAGACCACCCCTTCTGCTATCTGTCCCCATCTTGGCCACTATAGGTATTTTCTGTAAAACTGCAATGACTTCAAGGCATGGTCTAAGGGATATGTAACCCCTTCTGCTGTCTGTCCCCATCTTGGCTTCTACAGGTACTTTTTGTTAAACTGCAATGTCTTCAAGGCATGGTCTAAGGGATATGCAACCCCTTCTGCTGTCTGTCCCCATCTTGGCTTCTACAGGACTCACAAGTTAGCTCCTGCACCATTCCCAAGGCTGAGTGAACAGCAGGTCTCCAAAATTTGATTACATCAATACTGGAAGCAGGATTAATGCCCTTGGACTGGGGGCCGGTGGCAGGAAAAGGCATTGCAGTATAATAACAGCACATAATGTATTACTGCTATTAAAATTATGATTGTTCATTCTCTTTGCATCAGTGAATTCCTTACAACCTTCCCCCTTATAATCTGATTTCAAAACTATTTAATAAGATAATATGTAGTTGTTGCCTTGGTTTCCTTGTGTTTGGTCTTTTTTATTTCTCTTCTATCAGACTTCCAAGTCACAAGACCCAGTGACATTTCCAGAAACTGATAAATCCTCTTGGGACAACCTCTTCTTCAGCAAGTAGAATGTCTCAGGAGATTTCTCCAAAACCTATGAGTTCCAGGAGCAACTGTTGATTTCTTTGACTACTCAATAAGAGAAGGGGCAATTAAGCAAGACAATACGGAATGTTTGGTCTAGGATTAAAAAAATTGATCCCTTTTCTGTCTCCAATGTAACATCAATTTCCTACTTACAATTGTAGTAACTGACGGTAAGCTTTATAGTGTCATCAATACCCATATGACAATGCTGCTGTTTCAAATTGTCTGGTAATAATGCATTAATCGTTTGCTCATTAATAGATACATAAAGAGTTTGCGCAAAAGAACTACCATATATACTCGCTCATAAGCTAAGACCAACTGTAAAATGCACAGACCCAGTTCTGTTATCCCATAACACAATGGCAAATCTAGGTCTGTGCAGTTTGTAAGGAGTAATCAGTAGAACAAACATCATAGACCCTGATCTGCATATGCAATATGCTTTGGCAAATTGGAATCCTTGTTGTTTGCAGTTTAGCCTGACTTATAATTGAGTATATATGGTATAATTAAACCACAATATGCTGACACTTATTTAAAACTACTTGAGCAGAGTATATACTCACAAGTCCAATCGCAAACTGCACAGACCCAGATCTGCATTGACATAATGCAACAACAGATCTGTTTCTTTGCAGTTTGTTAGGAGCAATCACTAGCACATAAAACAGACCATGATCTGCAGGCACATTATGATACGACAGATCAGGATCTTTGTTACTGGTAATTTGATTTGACTTATAAGTGAGTATATGTGAGTATACATAGTACTCTATTTTTTTCTAAAAGGCCAGGGTGTTAACAATAGAACTGGTTCTTCTCACTTCTTTATTGACTGCTACTAGAACTCAGGCTTGAATATTACTGAATATATACCTGACATCTGAAGCAGATAAAGTGATGTTCAGTTTATCTGATTTGTTGAAAAGTTCAAGGCAAGGTAAGAGTTTCCAGTTTGAGCTGCTTTGTTATAATGATAAGAATTACATGCAATGCATACATTGTTGTATTACACTGACAAAAGAAAAGATATTACGAAATCTACTCAGGATTTTTATCTTACTGTTCCTATAAAGCTGTGACATCTATTGCACAGTGGCTAGAATAAACAATCAGGAAAGGAGACATCTAAATAAATACTCCTTACAGAGCTACTACCATTCTTTGAAGGAAATCCTGAAACCAGCAAAATGGATATCAGCAAATAATTTTCATACATTTTATCTGAGGGATGTTCATGACAATAATGTCCATATATTCTATATGAGGGACATTCATGACAATAATTTTCATACAGTCTATCTGAGGGACATTCATGACAACAATTTTTGTACAGTCTATCTGAGGGCCATTCGTGACAATAATTTTCATACAGTCTATCTGAGGGACATTCATAACAATATTTTTCATACAGTCTATCTGAGGGACAATCGTGACAATAATTTTCATACAGTCTATCTGAGGGACATTCGTGACAATAATTTTCATACAGTCTATCACAGGGATGTTCATAACAAAAAATTTCATAACTCTATCTGCGGGATGTTGATGACAGTAATTTTCATACAGTCTATTTAAGGGATGTTGATGACAGTAATTTTCATACAGTCTATTTGAGGGATGTTCATGACAGTAATTTTCATACAGTCTATCTGAGGGATATTCATGACAGTAATTTTCATACATTCTGAGGGATGTTGATGACAGTATCTTTTCATACAGTCTATCAGAGGGATGTTCATGACAGTAATTTTCATACAGTCTATCAGAGGGATATTCATGACAATAATTTTCATACATTCTGAGGGATGTTGATGACAGTATCTTTTCATACAGTCTATTTAAGGCATGTTGATGACAGTAATTTTCATACAGTCTATCTGAGGGATGTTCATGACGGTATCTTTTCGTACAGTCTATCTGAGGGAAGTTGATAACAGTAATTTTCATACAGTCTATTTGAGGGATATTCATGACAAGAACTTTCATACATTGTACAGTATCCGACATACTCATTACTATTTTTACACAGTATATCCAATCGATGTTCATGACAATAAAGAGTGTTTTGCAAATGAAGTTATTAGTTGCAGAAAATAGTTTAGAACTTTTTTATCTTCACCACTTGAGAAATAATATGATGGTAAAATAAAGACTTAAACAATGGTGTTATTTTTTATTTTTTTGTTGTGACTTAACTGTTAAATATGTTTAACAATTCTGAATACATGTATTTATTCTATTTTGATTAATTTTATTGCAGTTTATTTACTGATACTATGCATATCTGTGATGCCAAAGGCTTTACAAAAAAATAAAGCCACACCACCCGCACCCCCATTCACGCTTTTGTGAAGGATGAGGTGAATTCCTGAAGCCTGACGCTGAACAAGCATACACCCACCCTTCATTTTCTTTGTAATGTTTTTACCAAGTTCTTCCTCCCTATATTTAGACAACACAACAGCTAGTTCAATGTTCATGCTTTTGTTGATACAGGTACAGTGCAACACCGCTATAACTCACCTGCTATAATGCAAATTCAGATATAATGCGGATCCCAAAATTTTGTATATTCATTCACACATGAAAAAAATATTTTTTGTTCAAAGTACATGAAATAGTGTATACAAAATGTATTATCATTATGGGGAAGAAATCGTGTATGAACTCGAATTTAATATGATCGTGGTGTGGTTCCTGATTTTTTTTTTGTAAGTACGAGAAATAGTGTGTAAAATATTTTTTAAATCATTTTGGGGAAGAGTTCACATATGAATTTTAATATAGTACGATCGTGCTGTAGCTTCTGAAATTTAACAATATCACCAGGTTCTTGAAGTGTTATGCCAAAATAAACATTATCGGAAATGTTACTTATTACTGGTCCATGAGTAAAGTCATTAAGTCGTCCTTGTGATTGTCTTCAATTAATTCTGTATACAATCATTGCTCAAACAATAACTAACCTGTGTTTCTTCTTTAACTGCATACACAACCAAGCAGCAGACAATGCGGTGGTTAATAAAAGATTCTCACAATTTAATAAACATCAAAAAATGAAAGCCGCCAACATGTTTGCTGGGTTTGGCGGTGTTATTAGACATGATCAGTTGACCAGTAAATAATGTCCGCTTTATTAGATGGAAATTGAAAAGGTATGAAATTGTACATGCGTTCAGCTTTAAACAAATTTTTTTATAAAAGTGACTTGTGACAATTGCAAGCCTACTGCACTTGGTTCTCAGGTTTTACATGGATATGGTGTTTGTTTATGAACTCATTATTACTTTCCTTTTTTTTATAAAAATATTTTACCATTATGGAAAAGCAAGTTCACAAACACAAGTTGTTCTCTGTACTTTGCGCAATGATTAGTATACTAGTTTTCACACGTTTCTTTCGATATTTACAAAATCTGAAGTAAAAGTTTTATGCACACTGAAAGCATGTGTTGATTGGTAATTATTCTTGCTGTAGTCATTCAAAATCGCATTCCGACCACAAGTGAAATTTGGGTGGGAAAAAAAAAACGGGTTCAAAAACTTAGGTTTTTCCCTCTGTATTTGGTATCATTGCAGAGGTATATCTGTCTGCTTTTTTGTAATACCACCCACTTTGGTTATTTTAAATGACCCTGATGCTGCAGATCTCGGAAGTAGGGTACAGCCTCATCATGCCTACAGGCGGGATTGGGGCCGAATGAGTTAAAGTAAAACAACAGAAGGAAACGTGTAATGGAAAGCTTAAAATATTGAGTTGTGGTTTTGACCAGGAAGATGAGCCCTAGTTTTTGACCTTGAAGATAAGCTGTAGACTTGACCTTAAAAATGAGCTGTAGACTTGAGCTTGAAAAGAAGACTCTCAATGTGCTTCATAACACACCTCTGATGTTGATCGTGTATGATAACACCACAAATGGCTTCAATATTACTGACTAAAAAAAAACTAAAGTGCGACGGATGGAATGAAACATGAAAGTGCAATAATAATAATAATAATATTAATAATAATAATAATTCCAAATTCTAAATATCTTTAATACAGAAAAAACAGTTCTTTCATTTTAATAAAGTTTTTGTAAAACTGGCTTTATTATAGGCCTTGCTTTATCATGGCACAGTGACTGATACAGTTTGAACACCTTAAATTACCTATGTTCACCTGCAGGACCATCCAACTGGGAAAAATTCATGCAAATCAAGAAAGCTACAATGTCTGATTCATTTATGATGGATTTTGATCTGGAAGCAGAACAATGCTGCATCTGAGCCAGCTGCCAAAGTTTATTTACTGACAGAGTATAGATGTGGGAAAGTTAAAAATGGCACAACATCCATCAATCAATGGTCTAGATTTTGTGGCCATTGGTGTACAATGGTACTATGCAAGGTGGCATTTCATCAGGTGGTGACCTCTGGTGAAGTGGTCTTTCATGACTGGGATCACTGAATATAGTTAGAATAAAATGTTCTCTTAATGAAAAATATACCAAGCAATAAATACATTATGTAATAACTGCTGAACAAGCCCCTGGGGTGATATAGTGTCCTAGAATTTTCTGGTTCGCCCTTATGGGAGGACAAATCCTTGGGCATTTTCCATCCCAAAAAGTACTAGCTATGCAATAGCATACGTATGTATTACTGATATTAAAAATCTAATGCCAAGAATGACCCTTTCTTCCTCTCTTTGTATGTCCTTCTGTTTTCAGCATGGTCACAGCCCTCATCTAATAACAGACAGCAAACCAGACAACTGTCTGTCCTTTTAGAGTTGATACATGCCAAGCAGGTTGGGGTAGGGGTGGGAGCTTTCTTCTACCCACATTTCCCCATACTTCACAAGACACAGCATAACAAACAACAATCTGACCTTATACAGTTGGTATGTGCCAGGCAGGGGGAGGTGTCAGAGTGGGGTGGGGGACTTTCTTGTACCCACATTTCCCCACAGTTCATTGCTGAGACATTGCTATAATGTTTGGTTTGGTTTTATGGGCCTAATGACAGGCCATACATGGTGGCCAGTACAATGAAAAATTCCCCTAATAACCACCAGCCATATGGGAAGCAACTGGCAAGCTTTCTCAAATACCCACTATGGCTGATCCAAGATTCGAATACATGAGGACAGAAGTGAGATATTAGTGATATGTAAAGGAAAGCACCTGAGACTACTTAGTCACTTGGAGCCAAGTGATATTTCATAAGTTATATGCCAATACATATGGGCCAATAAGCTTTTGGCTTATAAAGGCAGCATCAGCTTTGATTAATCAGCAAATGTCATACTTATTCAGTGCCATACAGACTCCTACAACTTCTTGTGAACATTTGACCTTAACAGTAAGCTTGTAAAATCAGCAGCTTCCTTCTTCTCCCATATGACAACCCTTTGATCAAGCTGCAAATCTGATACTTGCCCTGAGACAAGTAACAACAAAGGGTGGTTATTTGAACTTTCCGTGACCCTGCTGCACAAATGACACCTGTTCAGTTGCATCCTTTTATAAAATGTGCAGACAATATAACCATAATGTCATCTCCAGAGCCAAACCCAGTCTTCACATAAGCATCCACATATGAAAATAAAGACAAGGAATCAGAACTGGATGATATTTACAACAACCAGACAAACAAGAAGTATTTCAGAACATTATTTGGTCATTCAGATGATGAAGCTGAATTTCTAGGCTAGATGACATTACAGTGACATTTATAGGACACTGAATCACAAAAATGTGGACTTGACTTTCTGTATTTGTAAGATACATGGAATTAACATATGAAATATTGTGACTGTGACAATTCTAGGTTTTTATGTTTTACCAGTATGTGACCTATAATATAACCCATGGATTTATCAAATAAATAGTTTTAAAATTTCAAGAATTATGGATGGACTAAATTATGTTGTCAATTTAGTTGTAACATATTCTACTAAAAATATAATTATATTTTAAACTGCTTTAGCCTTTATTTTTCTAACCTATCCACCTAGTCTGGCTTGTTTATTTTGCTAAAGTGCAACTCTGACTCACTGACAACAAGTCGCCCCTTCAGACAGTTCTGACTTGCAAAATACCTTCCAACTTATAGGAGGGTAAAAGAGCAAATAGTTTTTTGCACCCATAAAAGCAAGGGTTGACTTACAGTCAACTTATAATTGAGTATACAGGGTAGACCAAAAAGGAATACTGTCATTAAAACTAAAATAAAAGTGTTATGAATAAACATAACCAAAAATGCCAAAAATTGTTCAAGAGATCATGTGCCAGGTCACAAGTTTTACTTTCAGAACTTCTGGACAGTCACCCTATGGGAGGATGAATTCTCAAACTGACGAGGGTAATTTTCATCACAGAAAGGTTAAGCTACACAATAGCAACAGCTAACACAGTAACTGTTATAACGTAACCTTAGTACCCACAAAACATTATAGGAAGTCTTGAAGTAGTGAAAACTCCATGTTCAATGTCAGATCAGTACCATTTTCATTAAGGACTAGCTAGACATCGTATAAAGTCTGTTAAGTGAAAACTCCATGTTAGTGGGATCATCCAAGGAGGAGAAGTAGCAATAACAAGATTTTCAAGCCAGACACCAATACAGCAATACTGGACATCTGAGGGGCACCATTTACATTTCAGACCAGCCAGGACTTTGGATGAATGTGTGTAAATTATATCATGTGGCAATCTTCCCAGTAGTTTAGGAGGGGCAGCTATAAGACACCTTTTGGTAACAGATGGATGATGGACAACAGGCCACTGCACAAGTTCCTCTGGTCTGTAACCAGTAGAGCTAAAATTTACCCATTTTTCCATCCCAAAAATTTCAGTAAATAAAGACTTTAAAAGTTCATGACCCTGTTTTATAACTTAATGTTCACCTTAATTGGTATATGTACCATAATGTCACATAAAATAGTACAATAACATTACTGGTATGCCACAAGGCAAGTCAGTGACTAATGCAATGTTATATTTTTGTCATAAACAGAACATCAATCTTGTGTGTAATTTGTAGTTGACATCAAACTTATGAAATTTTTTAATCTGGAACAGATCCATTAATTTATGATAAATGGCTTTCATTTTGAGAATGGGAGGCTTGTTTTGTTCAAATGGCCAAATTATGCTGTTTTTCACAGAAAAATGTACTATACAGCAGTCCCTCTCTTGAACAGCCCCCCTGACCAGTGGCCACATATACATACTGAAGTGTATATGACATGCATACCTACTGAAGTGTACAGGACACATATACATACTGAAGTGTATATGACATGCATACCTACTGAAGTGTATAGGACACATATACATACTGAAGTGTATATGACATGCATACCTACTGAAGTGTATAGGACACATATACATACTGAAGTGTATATGACATGCATACCTACTGAAGTGTATAGGACACATATACATACTGAAGTATATAGGTCACATGTACCAACTTAAGTGTACAGGACATGCATACCTACTGAAGTGTATATGACATATGCCTACTAGAGTGTATAGGACACGTATACCTACTGTAACGAACCGAAGGCAGAATTTTGCAGAATCAGAGCATGTTGGCCGGACGTCTTACTAGGAGTTACATAATTTAGGATCTCTAAATTGGCTTCAAAGGTATTTAATCCTTGGGGGCCCTGAGTGGCCGAGTGGTCTAAAGCGCTCTCTGTTATGGATCACTGCCATCTCACCTCTGTCTGCGTGGGTTTGAGTCTCGGATTCAGCCAATGTGGGTATGTGAGAAAGCTTGCCAGCAGCTTTTCATGGGTCGGTGGTTCTTTCCAGGGTTTTCCTGGGTTGTTCCTCCACCATTAATACTGGCCACCATGTATAGCCTATCGTGTGTGGAAAAATGGCCTTAAACCCTACAACAACAACAACAACAACAACAGCAACAATTTAATCCTTCTGCAAGTGGGGCTTCTGCCGAAAGGTATATTTGTGCTGGATACCCCATAGCGCCAAGATGGTGTGAAGAAACCTGGACCCAGGCAGAAAGAATATCAAACAGTAGGTGTGTCAACTAATTAGGGATGAGAGAAGCTTGAAATTCCGCTGGGAGGGGTTAATACTTTGGGTGGGAAAATGCTTCATTCTTAGTCATAAACGCGCACAGACCCGTTAGTGAGCTGCAAATTCTCGGGGAAGAGAGACATATTGTCTAGTAAAGCAGGAAGCTTACTTTGAGGAGGGAATTTTAGCTGAAAGCCACTCCAAGACTTAACTTGTAAAAAGAAGGGAACTGAAATGGGTAAACAAGCTTCTCAAAGGAAGCTCCCAGGGTACCATGAGAGTAGGTGCTGAGATATTCCAGGGTGTACGAAAGGCACAGTGTATGGAAGGATCAGTATTATTTATAATACAGTAGCGGGTTTGTGACACCTACTGATGTGTATCGGACATGCATACCTACTGAAGTACAAAGGTCATATATCTACTGAAGTGTATAGGACACATACCTACTGAAGTTTATAGGACATGTCTACTGAAGTCTATAGGACACCATAACTAAAGTATATAGGACACATATATCTACTGAAGTGTATAGGACACATATACCTACTGAAGTGTATAGGACACACATTCCTACTGAAGTGTATAGGACACATATACCTACTGAAGTGTATAGGACACACACACCTACTGAAGTGTATAAGACACACATACCAACTAAAGTATATAGGACACATGTACCTACTGAAGTGTATAGGACACATATACCAACTGAAGTGTAAAGGACACACATACCTACTGAAGTGTATAGGACACACATACCTACTAAAGTGTACAGGACACACATACCTACTGAAGTGTATAGGACACACATACCTACTGAAGTGTATAGAACACCATAACTAAAGTATACAGGACACACATACCTACTGAAGTGTATAGGACACATATACCTACTGAAGTGTATAGGACACATATACCAACTGAAGTGTAAAGGACACACATACCTACTGAAGTGTATAGGACACACATACCTACTGAAGTGTATAGGACACATACACCTGCGGAAGTGTATAGGACACGTATACCTATTGAAGTGTATAGGACACATAACTGAAGTGTATAGGACACATATACCTACAGAAGTGTATAGGACACACATACCAACTGAAGTGTATAGGACACGTATACCTACTGAAGTGTATAGGACACACATACCAACTGAAGTGTATAGGACACATATACCTACTGAAGTGTATAGGATACACATACCTACTGAAGTGTACAGGACACACATACCTACTGAAGTGTATAGGACACACACACCTACTGAAGTGTATAGGACACGTATACCTACTGAAGTGTATAGGACACATATACATACTGAAGTGTATAGGACACACATACCTACTGAAGTGTACAGGACACGTATACCTACTGAAGTGTATAGGACACACATACCAACTGAAGTGTATAGGACACATATACCTACTGAAGTGTATAGGACACACATACCAACTGAAGTGTATAGGACACATATACCTACTGAAGTGTATAGGACACACATACCTACTGAAGTGTATAGGACACACATACCTACTGAAGTGTATATGACACCTACTGAAGTGTATAGGACACCTACTGATGTGTATAGGACACACATACCAACTAAAGTATATAGGACACATATACCTACTGAAGTGTATAGGACACATATACCAACTGAAGTGTACAGGACACACATACCAACTGAAGTGTATAGGACACACATACCAACTGAAGTGTATAGGACACACATACCTACTGAAGTGTATAGGACACACATACCTACTGAAGTGTATAGGACACACATACCTACTGAAGTGTATAGGACACCTACTGAAGTTTACAGGACACCATACCAAGTGAAGGATTAATCTTGACCAGAGAACACAACCAACCAGGTACAGTGACTGTGGAACACATTCTTGTCAATTGTTTTCTACTTCAATCATACAAGACAAAAGCTTTTCTATATGAATTGAAAAGGAAATTGTGATGTACCGAGAATGTCATTGACTTTTTAAAGTGAATTTTTGTTTATAGTACATATATTTGGCCATCTTTTTTAATGATAATATATGTTTTACCTTTATATTTTTGTTGACATGCATCTTACAGAATACTAACATCTTGATCTTTAACTTTACCTTGAAGTACTTCATACATGTATTTACATATATTTGGATGGAACTTTCTTCCTTAAGTTTTATATGCAATTCCTCATTTTTACAACTTCACATAGGGCACCATATAGCCATTATTGTGCTGAGATGCTTTTAAACACTAATACAGAAAATAAACAAAGCAAATTTTCTTATTTCAAAGTAGATATACCAAATTTCATTCCTTAGTCATTGACAGTTTGAAAATTAGAGTGACAACAAAAGTTATCTTGAATAGAGGGAAACACGAAAAGGCTGGGAGCAATAATAATAATAATAATAAAATTCCTATTAACAAATTAACCCCTAGCGACGACTTAACGGGGCAGGAGGTAGTAGCCTACTGCTGAGCTCTGTAGCGTCAAGGTCATGCATGATACACTAAAGTGGGTGGTATTATAGAAAGGTAGACAGATGTAGCTCTACAATGATACCAAATAATCTGGAATATCTAGTTGCACTACAAAATACAGATTTAAAAAAACTCATTTTTTTTGGACCCAACGTTTTTTTTATCCAAAATTCGCTCGTGGTTGGAATCTGATTTTGTGTCCAGATTTTAGACTTTTTTGTCTCAGATCTAAGGCAAACCAGTATGAACTGCAGACAGACAGATGAGCCTTTGCAAAAAGTAGGATCAGACAGGCATTTGGAATAAAGAGTGGTCTCCATACAAAAATAATGGCTCCGTTCGGCAAAAAAAAAAAAAGATAAAAAAAAAAGTCCAACATTTACCCTTCTGCTCATGCGCCAGTCAAATAGCCAATGAAACACAATGTTTCTAACACAACTAGGCAGTATGTTATTGAAAGATGACTGGGAATTTGGTGTTTTCAAGTCTATTCAAAATAGCTTTCAGAATGTGTTTCCTACTCGATTTTCAGGCAAAAATGACAAAAAGCTCCAGGGGTTAATGTGTTAATACAGAAGACAAGTTTTTTTATTTAATTCGAATTTATATTTTGTACATATTTGGGTTTTATCATAGGTACATATTTTATCAAGGCATCATTACCAAAACAAGTTAAATATGTTAAATTATCCATGCCCACCCCCCACCTTATTGAACTGGAGACAACAAGGCATTATTTGGGCTAGACAAGAACTTGTAATGTGTCATGCAGATGCCTCATTTTACTACAATGAAATGATCAATTCTTATATTTATGAAACATTGTTTGATTATACCATTTTATTTAGTTGCCAAATTTCAGAGAGGTGATTTGCTCTTATTTTATGCCATCAAATATTACGAATTTTTTTCTAAAATTGCAAGCTGCGATAAAAAAGACCACGTAGACCTATAGCTTGGCTAGATTAGTCTGAGCAATTAAATTCCTGGACAGCTCCCATCAATCAGAACTGGATCATGAAAAGTTATGCCAAGAATGCTTCAATCTTCTCTTGACATCAAGGACTGATAAATTACCAGCCCAGATCAATACACTAAAAGTCATGGATGATGGCAGTATTTTGTCTTTCCTGAATTTGTATCTGAACTTTAGCTGAATACCGTAAACTGATTATTGCTGAATCTGGAATGAAAATGGCATCGTTCAAGCAATTTTTGTTTGCAAGATTTCTTTCACATTTCAAATCACTGAAAATAATTAACAGGAATCCACAATAAGTCAGTTTCTTCTCTCCATTTTCGGATTCACAAGTACTAATACCATCTAAACTATTAAACTTCAATGCACAAAATTTGGTTGGAATATTTTAAAAATCTGTCTGAGTTAATATTTCAGTATAAAAACCAGTTATCATCTAACATCCAAAAGCACTGTCATGGATAGAAGATCTCTAAAAATGCTTCATTCACACACACTAAGTTTCATTAAAATTAATTATAATAAATCCATTGTTTATAATTTTTTATTGTTTTAGGTATTGGTCATTATAACTATTAAAAAAATCCAGTTATGACTAGTAACATCTGAGTAATGAAACCATCTCTGATATCAGTAACAGCATTATCAAATGTGGGGCCCGATCTGGATCATTTGGGCAGGCCCCCCTGTGTGCATGGTATTTGGAAATAAACTTTTAAACAAGTTTTATATGATACTGAACTTAAAATTTACTTCCATTGCTTTAAAATTACTTTCTCTCTATAGACATATTTTTAAAAATTTAACATGCAGGGCCCCTGTGAGAACAGGTCCCTATAAATTGGCCCAATCGGCCAAAGGCTGGCTCTGTCTGATATTCTTAAGCAAACAAGTTTTTACAAACCAGCCACAGTTAGGTCAGCACCAATTTCATTTCAAATAAACTAGAAACCATTAGGACACTTAAATTTGTGAAACCCAAACGAATATGACCATCCACTCAGCAGAATCAATGACAAGTTTTTGAATATATGTTTGTTGGGACAGTCATACTGGATGTCTGCTGGGCATCATTTGCATTTAGGGCTAACTATATAACATAAGAAGTCTTTCTATAAAAACAAAAACGTTGTTCTGACCTTTAATTTTGGATAAAGAGCAATAACAAGATTTTTGAAACGGCTGTCAAGATGGCCCTATTGTTTGTCACATGGCATCATTTTTATTCAGGTTGAACTAGATACCGAAAAAAGCCTTCTGGTGAAAACCTAATGCTGATACGACATTTCATTAAGGAGGAGTAACAAAATCAAGATTTTTAAGATGGCTTCAGTATCTGAAGTCAGATCGGCACCATGTTCATGCAGGCCCAACTAGATACCATAATTTGTCTTCAGGTGCAAACCCCATGTCTATGACTTTGCTTTATGAGGAGTAGCAATCAAAATATTTTAAAGATAGCTGCTAGAGTGGCCATAATGGACATCAGATCCTCACCATTTTCATTTAATATCATCTAGACATCATACAGTAAATACCAAATGTCAATATGGCTTTCCATCTAGGACGAGTAACAATATGATTTTCAGGATAAAAACCAAATGTCAATATGGCTTTCCATCTAGGACGAGTAACAATATGATTTTCAGGATAAAAACCAAATGTCAATATGGCTTTCCATCTAGGATGAGTAACAATATGATTTTCAGGATAAAAAACCAAATGTCAATATGACTTTCCATCTAGGATGAGTAACAATATGATTTTCAGGATAAAAACCAAATGTCAATATGACTTTCCCTCTAGGACGAGTAACAATATGATTTTCAGGATAAAAACCAAATGTCAATATGACTTTCCATCTAGGATGAGTAAAAATATGATTTTCAAGATAAAAACCAAACGTCAATATGACTTTCCATCTGGGATGAGCAACAATATGATTTTCAAGATGGCCACTTTGGTGGCTATACAGGTGCAATCCGTCATAACTGATTTTCTTGTAGACTACTAACTAACCTAGCTTTTTCAAGTAATATTAATTTGCAAACAGTTTCAATAGGCAATGCTTTTCAGGTATTCTGTGTTCATTACTCAAATAAATAGCTCATATACATAATTACTGCAGACAAATGTCAATATCTGATTATTTACCACCAACTAAACTGCACTGGAAGAGATAGGCATAGCTGCGCTTTTATTAATTGCCATTTCTAGATCAAACTGAACAGAAATAACCACTGAAAAAAATCTATATAATCCATTCACTATTTTTCATCTTTAAATGGCACAGTTCACCAGCTAGTTTGATTTTTTTAATATGGAAACAATGTTTATCCAAGTCTATCACAAGCCTCAAATTGACTGAATGCCTAGTTTGTTCGCAGTTATTTGTGGTTTTCATAAAATTTAAATCACTGTGGCAATTATCTAGTTTTTTTATCATAGTTGCAGACATATCTACAGATGATTTGAAAGTGCTGATCTTTTTATGATACTGATTTACCTACCATATATACTCCCTTATTAAGTCAAACTGCAAACAACAAAGATCCCGATCTACCATAGCATAATGGGCCTGCAGATCAGTTCTATGTTCTTTGTTCTACTGATTTACTCCTAACAAACTGCACAAACTCAGATCTGCTGGCACATTATGTGACGGCAGATCTGGGTTTGTGAAGTTTGCTGTTGAAATCATCTTATAATTAAGTGTATATGGCAGTTAAGCTGATTGTTTCTTTCAAATTCCTGTATCTACTGTTCTCATTTTTTTGTCAAATTGTCTCCATTATATATATATATATATATATATATATATATATATATATATATATATATATATATATATATATATATATATATATATATAAAATTGGGAAATGGAGTAATGATGAATTAAAAATTTATACCATGAAAATGACATTAACTCAGTACATTTATAATGGACAACACTGCTGAGGACAACTGAACACCGACAATTGAACTCAGGTGAGTTACCAACAATATAAAGCTACAAATAAAATGCAGATCTACATTCAGCAGTCATAACTCCACTATCAAATGAAATCAAATTCTGCTAAAGCTACATCAGTCCTGACAATGCATACAAATGTAATAACTGAAGGAATTAGTATGTGAAAACAAATGTGGATGGGTACAACAATCAGAACAACACAGCTTTATTAAATGGTGACTCAGATCAAAACTAAAAAATGAAGTTGCACACCAAATTCGATCCAAATTCATTATGAATTAAGGGAGTTACTGTGCAGAAAGTACAGTGGGAGAGTCCAACAATTGTGGACATAACTCTGTTGAAAGATGCTGCTGGTTGCTGAATATGTACTTAAGCAACAGTGAAAATCAAATTCAGCAGGACTCGGTAATATAATGCTCCTCACAAAATTCATTTAAATCCAATAAAGGAGGCAATGCACAAAATTTAAAGTGGGTAGGTCTGATATCACGGGCTGTAACTCTGCGAAGTGAAGTAAAATGATGAAAAGTGAATTCAGCCAGGGTTTCATCATTATTAAGCTGCATACAAAAAATGGCTAGGATGCAGTTAATTAAGTTACTGCGCAAAAATGGCAATGAGGTCAGATTACTGAGGGGAGAGCTATAACTCTGCTAAATAATGATACTGAAACTGAGAATGCTGACAGTCAAGTGCAACTAAGATCTTGTCAATATCAAACAATGCACCTCATCAACCATGATCAATAAACTCCACTAAATGATGATGCAGAAAACTGACAATCAAATTCAGACATGGTGTATGAAAACTGAGCTGAATACCAAATTTAGTCGATATACTATAATGATAATTCATGGAGTTTGTGTATAGAAATTAAAGTGATCGGGTTTGAAAATCAGGGGCTTTAATTCTGGCAGACAATGAAGCAGAAACCTGACAAATGAACTCAGCTAAATGATGACAAAGAATGTTGATAATCAAACTCGGCCAAGGTCTCATCAATATCATGCGGCATCCAAAATTTAGTTAAATTCAATATTACTCATGGGATTTATTGTATGGAAAAGAAAGTAGGTAGATCTGACAGCCAGGGGCTGTAACTGCATATAAAAATTTGGTTAAAATTCAAATTTACTCATGGGATTTATAGAAAACAAAGAGGGTTGGTCTGACAATCTTGAGATGTAAACTCTCTTTAATGATGACACAATCAAGCTATCACTATCAACCTGCATACTGAATTTGACTAAAATCCAATGACGGCATGAATGTCGGTGAATCCGACTATTGGGGACTATAACAATGATGCAAAATGCTGACAACTTCACCATGGAAATCAAGCTGCATACTTTCTTTAACTTTGGTTGAAATCTAATACAGTGGTCCCTCTCTTGAAACTCTCCTCTCATGAAGTACAATTTTTCAGTGTTGCACCTTCACCACAGGAGCATGGGTTTCTCACAATTTCTTTTGTCTGATGTCCCCCAAATCTTGACCTGTGTGCCCGCTAGGCGTCCTTTTCATCAACAGCAAGATGGTAATTAATATCCATGTCTTGACCTGTGTGCCAGGTAGGCATCCTTTTTATCAATGGCAAGATGGTAATTAATATCCATGTCTTGACCTGTGTGCCTGCTAGGCATCCTTTTTATCAATGGTAAGGTGGTAATTAATATCCATCTCTTGACCTGTGTGCCCGCTAGGCATCCTTTTTATCAATGGCAAGATGGTAATTAATATCCATGTCTTGACCTGTGTGCCAGCTAGGCATCCTTTTAATCAATGGCAAGATGGTAATTAATATCCATGTCTTGACCTGTGTGCCAGCTAGGCATCCTTTTTATCAATGGCAAGATGGTAATTAATATCCATGTCTTGACCTGTGTGCCTGCTAGGCATCCTTTTCATCAATGGTAAGGTGGTAATTAATATCCATGTCTTGACCAGTGTGCCTGCTATGCATCCATTTTATCAACAAGATGGTAATTAATATCAATGTCTTGACCTGTATGCCTGCTAGGCATCCTTTTTATCAATGGCAAGATGGTAATTAATATCCATCTCTTGACCTGTGTGCCCGCTAGGCATCCTTTTTATCAATGGCAAGATGGTAATTAATATCCATGTCTTGACCTGTGTGCCCTCTAGGCATCCTTTTCATCAATGGCTAGATGGCAATTAATATCATTGTCTTGACCTGTGTGCCCGCTAGGCATCCTTTTAATCAACAAGATGGTAATTATTATCCATGTCCTGACCTGTGTGCCTGCTAGGCATCCTTTTTATCTATGGCAAGATGGTAATTAAGATCATTGTCTTGACCTGTGTGCCAACTAGGCATCCTTTTTATCTATGGCAAGATGGTAATTAATATCACTATCTTGACCTGTGTGCCCACTAGGCATCCTTTTTATCAATGGGAAGATGGTAATTAATATCTATGTCTTGACCCATGTGCCTGCTAGGCATCCTTTTTATCAATGGCAAGATGGTAAGTAATATCATTGTCTTGACCTGTGTGCCCTTTGGCATCCTTTTTATCAATGGCAAGATGGTAATTAATATCCATGTCTTGACCTGTGTGCCAGCTAGGCATCCTTTTTATCTATGGCAAGATGGTAATTAATATCATTGTCTTGATCTGTGTGCCAGCTAGGCATCCTTTTTATCTATGCCAAGATGGTAATTATTATCCATGTCTTGACCTGTGTGCCAGGTAGGCATCCTTTTTATCAATGGCAAGATGGTAATTAATATCCATGTCTTGACCTGTGTGCCAGCTAGAATGGCAAGATGGTAATTAATATCCATGTCAAATAAAATAAAGGAACTACTCATCTGACAAATGGGATGTGTTCCACGAAAGTCATTTGTTAAGCAAAAATTCATTAAAAGAAAATAAATCTCCCATTAATTGAAAGGTAGATGCAGGTGTCCACTTGGATGCTGTATGCTATATCTATTAAACCTTCCCTTTCTCACAATGTCGACTTCATATCAAGACTTCAGAACTCGTAACAGGTTGCATATGTCAAGATAAAAATCGCTAATGCTCTGAGAACAGTACCAAAAAAAAATTTTTTAGCACATGTACAACGACTACATATGTGAGGGGTGGTGGCTTGGACTGACAATTTACATGAATATTTTCTAACTGAATTGTGAAACGAGAAGTTTGTTACTTTGACAATTAAAAACAGTCAAGGTTTGTGGTAATCTGTAAAGTTGTACAGTTTTTGATGATCAACAGTGTAACATATTTTCACATTTGAATGCACACCTGCAGTGATAAATATTCAATTTATTTTGTAGTTAAATTAAATATTAAAAAGGGGCTTAATTTATGCAAGTATACAATTTGCCATTTAGTCAAATAAATATTAAAATGAGTCATTCAGAAAAATGGGAATCGTTATAATAACTGCTGGTACAAGTAGATAGTAAGTAAACTCTAAAGTTAATTTAGAGTAAAATCTGGAATGTTAAATTCCTACGTGCAGCTCATTTCAGGTAAATCAGATATTCAAACATGTTGATATTTTCATTACTTACCAGAACATGTTATAAAACATTACAATAATGTACAAGTCCATGGAAAAGATGACAGAACAGTGCAGATGGCAGTTAGGGTCACAAAACTTTCAATGTAAACTATATTGTCTCATTTTTTCCAGGTTCTACTAGCCATTAAGTACTATATAGGATTCTCCTTTGTCCCTTTAAAATGTCTGTCCTCAAATTTGGGGGTTGCAGACATAGGATCCCCTGCACTTAGAAACCTAGGTGCAACACTTATAATTACCAATCCATCACACTCATTTTCATCAGGCAGATAATTAGCACCATACAAGCAGGACCATTTAAGGGTGTTATTGCGCATAATGAGAAGTGGGTAGGTCTGAAAATAAGGAGCTATAACTCTGCTCAACAGGGTTCCTGCAGACTTAACCCAAAATTTTTTTTGACATTTCTAGGGACATTTTACAAAACTAAAGGACCACACTATCTTGCAATGTCAAGTAAATTAATACAAAGAAAGATGTACAACAATGAAAAATAACTATTAAGTGAATGACAAATATTTTTCAATATTTAAATTTAAATTTTTTTACATGGGTTGGAACACCTTGTCTTTATGTAGTAATTCATTTCATAATCCAGTGTACAATGTATTTTGCATTCAAAAGAAATAAAAAGAAACAGTCCTACGTAGTCTTTGTACGAGTTCCTATTGTCAGATTGTCAAGTGGTAACTACTCGAAGCAGCAAGGATGGCCATATGAATTTTGTAATTGAGCTAAACAGAAATCATGTAAAATCTACTTACTCTTGTTATATGAAATGAAACCACTTATCCATTGTAACTGTGTTGCATTCGAAACAAGATTTTTTAAATCTCTGCTAAGCGCTTTATGAAATTTGCGGTACCAATTATTTTAATTCCACTGTCAAAAATTCCGTGACTTTTCCAAACTTTCACAAGGTTTTGAGAAATTCCATGACTTTTCAAGGCCCTTGAAATTTATTTTTTAAATTTCAAAACTTTTCCAGGATTCCAGGACATACGGAACCCTGGCTCATTATCATACCTGTCACTTGAATCCTGCCGAGGCCTTATCAAAACTCTGCTGCAAAACAAATCCAATGATAATTAAAGGGCTTATGTGCAGAAATGAAACTGGGTGGGTCTGACAATAATGTGAGATATACAGAAGAAAGGAAGGATGAGCAGGTCCAATTTAATATCTGCCCATTTACTATGAAAATAAAGTTATCTTCTCATCTTGCTCATCTTCCAAGCCCAAAAAGTTCCTGTAACAAAACCTAGCCTTTTTCTTGAGCAAGCATACTGCATATATAAATATATAGATAATTATATCTTTGATAAAGACAGCCTGACTATTTTAATTTATAGATGCAAGCTTTCCACTGATAAGAAGTACTATATAATATGTGTAAAGCCCGGTACCTCACCAGGCTGATGATTCATGTAGTGCACAGAGCAGACAAATATAAAGATTTCCTACAAGCAGAAAAACGCAACACAGCTGCTGATAATAACTCTAATCCTTTCACTTTATGTGTAATACACAGAAAATGACTCAGCACTCAGATTAGAACACTACCATACTATACCGTATATACAAGCCTGGATTTCAGTGATAGACCCCAAGTCAAGACTTAAATCTAAACTCCAGCAATCAAATTGGCTAAAATTCAAGTATTACTTAAAACTGACAAACTTGTTGTCTTTGTTACGAGTCTATGCTCTTGAAATATGTAACAGAAAAGAGTGAAGACAACAAGCGTTGTAAAATTTAAAAAATAATTTATTTCCCTCAAATACAAAGTGAAAAATGAGAAAAAAGAACTTACAGTTTTGTTAATTAAATCCAAAAATAATCCAAGATTTAAAAAATAGAAATCCTAGTAATAAAAAGTCCTGAATGAAACTGAGTTCGAGTCCCAATGCAATCCTTAATTGAAGGTGATGATGTCTTTAATATCCTACAAAGTGCAGATGTGTCTACAGTCTCTTGTTGAATTGCAGAAAATATTATTCCAGTTTTGAATTTAGTATAAATTCCAATGAATATCTTTATCCAATTTTGTCAAGCACTTTTGTATTTCCAAAGAAAATAATCACTTGAATTTAATAATATGAAGAAAATAAAATTCAGCCCAAACTGGTCACAACATAACACAACTTAGAGTGCTGGATGTTAAAGCACAACTGGCCAAAGTATGACAGCTGCAAGATAATATAGTCCTCTGTTTGACCTCAGGTCACAAATTAGCATTTTCTAAAAACAACCATTACCTAATGGAAAATAACTTTCTAGCACGACTTAATGAGCCTTGTTTATTTAAAACAAATAGCCCATAAAATTCTCTTTGGTATGTCCAAAACCTGACCCAGATCAACATGTTTACATAAATGAAATTTAAAAAAAGAAGTCAATCAGGTCAAACAGAACTGAACTCAATTCTGGACAAGGTCAAGTCTAGTAAACAATGTTACATTACAATAGCATGTAATGGAAATAAAAAAAATTTAAAACAGACAAATAATTAAATTAAACATACACAACATTTTAATAAGTCTATACTCAACTGATCACAAAAGCACTGTGAAGGCATATTATACACACCTGCTCCATGTTAAATAGCCCTCTAAGATGGAGCAGGGAGAGCAAGGTTTACCAATGGGTCCCAGTGACCACTACAGTAGTTGGTGTAAAGGGGGCTATGAAAACATTGGTAAATTTCCAATGGTCTCTCCATTCTTCTTCCAATATAATCTGAGTGCACAAACAATGATCTCTTTCCTAAAAGGATGATGACACTACCCACCATAATTACACATCAGAAGAAAATGAATTTTATCTCTAAACTGTGTTACAGGAAAAAGACTGGAGAGTTCATGGAAAAACGTACCAGTATTTTCATGTAGACCCCTTTAAACCTACTAATAATTAGAGCTGACTTAGCTCAAGATCAATAGCCCAATGAAGATTATATAATGACTACACAAAAATGAAGGCTTATAAAATGATTTTACATAAAATGAAAGCTTAGCTAGCAGATTATGATTGTGGTTACTTATATTGATTTTACACAAAACGATGTCTAATTGAAGACACCAGATGGTATAAAACAACAGATCCAAATGCTATCTTGGAGAAATTTGTCAAAACACACTGGATGAAACCAGAGTCAGCAGAATGGTACTCAGCTGTGCTGTAGGTTGCTCTGAACTGGACACAATTCTTGGTATTTGCCCATTTGCATTGCCTTAAGACGCAGCAAGGAGGAAACCTGGCAAGCAACAAGTACATGTAACCTTGCCATGCATTTAAATGTTATTTGAGCCTGTTGTCAGGGATTACAGGCATAAAAGTTAATGGCAACAATATCTGCATCAGAGATATTGACTGCTTCAGATACTGCCCAGATGGCTACTTAAGTAGACAGCAACATAATTTTGCTTCTGTAATTCAAATGTCCCTATCTATGAGATGTCAGCAAGCTGCCAGCTTATTATTTCTTGCTGGTGCTATCTGGCCTAGTAGTTTTTGTCATAGCTTCATATGGTCAACAGCCAGCATGGATTCCATCCAGAGTATGATAAAAGATTTCACAACTTAGACTATGGCCAATTTGAGAAAGATCCAACTAATATTGGCACCATAGGCATTTTTGGTGGCTACGATGATTTTGTCGAATTAGGTAAGGCTATGGAAGCCGAGCTCAAACTGTTTCGGAAAATATATTTGCATAAGGAACCTCGCAACATGATCACAAGCATCCAAGACCAACCAGATTGTATTGCAATGGCATAATATGGTATCAAGAAAAGGATGCAAGGTAGTTGCCATGTAACCTTGGAAATTGTTTAAGATCATGTACAACTCCACTGATTGCATACCATGCTATGAAAAAACATTAAATTGCACTATATCAAAATTGTGGCAGGTTGTATTTGAATTAGGGACTGGAAAACCACAGTAATATAAGACTTCAACATAAGCCAAATAATGGCCACCTACAAGCTTGCATATGATGCCAATATAAAATTTCCATTACAATGACATCAGCTAGAAGATAAAAGATATCAGATTGTTAAATAGTGAACACAAGTTTGTCAAGGATGCCCTCAAAATAATTTATCAGGCATCAAAATGAGAATCTAGACCACTCTTATTTTTATGCAGAAATTACTATCAAACTTGAAGAATCCAGAATCAAAACAAAAGAGAAAGATAATATGGTTTGCAGCAAAAAGTCTCCATAGGACTTTGTCAAAACTAGAACAAACAGTACCAAATTTTAATTCAGGCAGCATTAATTTTTTTCATGACAGCATTTTGTTTCTCACTTTTGTCTATTTTAGTTTAAGAAACTACCATTAATTTCAGCTTCAGTGTCAATGCTTTTATTTTAAATGCTGTAGTGCTGATATTTTTAGCATCAATTTTTTTGTATTTGTCAACACGCGTTTCTTAGTTTGACCACAATGTTGTCTATGACCATGCATTACCTGACAAGAACAACTTAATTCGATTTGGATTTGGAATTTTATTATACATGATGCAGGTGTACTTGTAATTGGCCTTCTTTGAATTTCAGGTTAATCCAAGAAAAGATTTAAGAAAGCACTAGTGCCAGCAATACCCATTGCACTGTTCTAATGGGATTGCCAACAGAAAAAACTCAAAGAGTCTGTAATATCAATAGGATTTTCTGCTGTAGTAAGCATTGTTCTTTCACAAGATGGTTGCTAATATTATTATAAAGTCTATCATATCTCTCATTTTCTGATCTTTAGATTTCATTCTCAGGTTGTGTTTTGATAATTGGCTGAATTCATCATCATTGTGTTCATGCCTATAATCTTTATTTATCATTTTGATAAATGCATCATTGTGGCACTTATTTGTGTTGAACAAATACAATTGAATGATAACTCCAAGAAATCTCCTCCTTGTTCCTCTGGTTGTTCTTTTGTCTGGCTCCTAAATGTCACCTTCAGTGATTCCTAAAGTCAGGAAAGACAGGATGTCAAATCTATCTTCACTCTTTTCTTGAGGAAATAAAATTCTCGTTTGAACCAGAGCCTCTTTTCCGAGTAGCCATACTAAATCAACTTGATTGCATGTGATCATTACCATGGAAAAGATTCTGCTATTCAATTTATATACTCACTTATAAGTCAAGTCAAGCTGCAAACAACAAAGATCCTGATTTGCTGTAGGATAAGCACCTGCAGATCAGGGTCTACTTTTTTGTTCTACTGATTGCTCCTAATAAACTGCACAAACCCAGATTTTGGCCAGTGCAGTTAACAGTTGGACATGTCTTATAAGCGAGTACATGGCAAGAGGTGTTATAATGAAACCGTCATTAGTATTGGGGCACCAACAAGGATAACTTTATGGTATTTCATCGAGATGATGTTGCTCAGATGTACTGTCATGGCTTTGACTAATTTTATTTGTCATAAGCCATAGACAGCATATGCATATGTTCCTATCCAAACCAATTTACAAACTCATGTGTCATCATAACATACACATATGACTGCAAAAAGTTAAATCGTTATTTGTACGCAAGCAATAATGTATAATGACATTTGTCCCAGTAGAGGAGCCAAAAGATAAAGTTATGTGTAAGTACGTGGAGCAGAAGCAACTACATCATTGTGTCATCATAGAAAATACAGATGAGCAAGAATTTCAACACAGCATAGCATAAAAAATAACATGAGCCTGTAATAATAACAAAAAGCAAGACAGCATCTGCACACGTTAGAAAAACAAGATAAGCAGATCAAAGACCAGAAGGTTACTGAAGCCATCTTAGCAAAGTCGCTGCTGGCATTAAATACCAAATAGAAACAGCAAGAGCAAATTTCAGGACAACAGCTTCGGGCGCTAAAAGACTAAGTGTGAACATCACAGCTACAGGAAACCAGAATCTGAAAAAATCTTAGAGACCATATGAACCACAGGTGTCATTGGGGTGACAATGATTAGCTTGAGGAATTCACCAAGAAGGCTACAAAAACTTATTGAGGATATTTCCACATCATCTGAAAAGTAAAAGCATAGAAGATCAGTACCAGTAAGGGAGTACAAACAATTGTTATAGGCAGGACTATGCAGTCAGAAACACACTTAAGCAGAAAAGCCGGAAAAAATAACCTGGCATTAAGAAAGTTTCTTGATGAAGGCAAGAAGGTCAGAGAAAGCTTTGGAAAAAAAAACATTAATAAACCTGGACCAAAACCTAGATTCAGAGCTAGAACTAGATATGCAACTAAATCCAAGAAAGGCACTGGCATCAAATACTACAAATGTTCATCGAAGTTTGTAGCACGACTAAAATCACTAACAGCCATTAAACAAGCAAGAAAATTAGCAAAAACCTTGAAATACTTGATCTGAGTTACTTCAGCAAAATTTAGTTAATGATCATGAATACAAAACTTTTGTACAAAGATGATATATAGCCATGTTGTTCTCTTTGACTCGTTGATTGCTACAGGAAATAGTCATTTTACTGTCCACTACAACAAGCCCATAGCCCTTACAACACACATTATGAAATTGCTCTAATTTCTGCTTAAATTTGTTTCATAATGTTACAGACAGTAACAATAAATTTTGGTTTCTTACTTTAGCTAATAATGTGGGAACTTTGCTAACCATAATTCCTTGTGCCTACAATGACTTCAATGGATGATTGCTGTGAGACAGAATTACTTGTTCTAAGTCTTTTGACATGAATCTGAGGTTCGATAGAAAGAGACGTATTTATGATGTCAGTCAGAGAAGGCAGCATAGCCTCATGCAGGAACTGGATCAAATTCACATGACTTCGAGGCACACTTCTTCCGGACTTTAGGACTATTCACTGAAAATCTGTAGGTATAAGCTGAGATGCGACTGGAATTCATGTACATGTGTAAAGGTCAGTTTATGTTTCAGTGTTTTAAGTGGTGGCTAATCAACCTCATGACTTGAGTATAAGTCACATAATATGCCCATATCTTTTGGCCAGGTATTTTGAAGTCTCCCTTAGCAAGACTTATGTGTATGTGCATGTGTGGCCTGCCCCATTTGGGTAATCCCTCTTCTGAAAATTCTTGAAACTGCAATTGTTAAGGTCAGATCTCATGCTCGTTTGTCACTGACTGAATATCTGTTGAGAAGTACAAATCTTCCACCAAATGAAGGTCGATGTGACATATTTTATGGTTCAATGAGTGGAAAAGTTTTCTATGTAAACATTTCCCATGCACTGATGTACAGTGAAGCAACGTTTTTTTGTGCAGATGTGTCTTTGTAAGTACATGTACAGCACCTTCCTATTAGTAGATTATCAATGTGACCTATAATTCATGTTTCATAGCTACATTTGGTATTTATTGTTGTTGTTGTAGGGTTTAACGCCATTTTTCAGCACAAGATAGGCTATACATGGCGGCCAGTATTAATGGTGGATGAAGAACCCGGAAAACCCCCAGAAAGAACCACCAACCCACGAGAAGCTACTGGCAAGCTTTCTCACATAACCACATTAGCTGAATCCAAGACTCGAACCAACGCAGACAGAGGTGAGATGGCAGTGATCCATAACAGTGAGCATTTTAGACCACTCAGCCAATCGGGGCCCCTCATTTGGTATTTAAGTTAGTTTGACAGGATATTCGTGCACTGAAAAATGGAATCTGGCATGGCATTAATGCTTTCTAAACACAATTCTAGCTTCATAAATATATTACATAAATAAATTTATAAATAAGTATGTATGTCTGTATAATTCAATATATCTGAAAAAGAATTCTCTCAACAAAATGTTGTTGGACCAATTGATTAGAATAGTAGCAATGGATGAACAGGATTGTCAGCCCCCATGTTTTTTTCTTCTGCATAACAAATCCACCAAATCTGATTATGCAACATGTGTGCCAAAAACCACAGACCCAGATTAGTTCAGTTCATGCAAGAGTACAGATTGATCTTCCAGCCATTATCCAAAGGAAGACCTCTGTTTACCCTGTTCAACACTAGATATGTATAAAGAAAAACTGGTAAATGTGGCAGATGTTTAAAAGCTCAGTGATCTTTCTGGACTGTCTATCAATCAATAGTGGCATGCAATATTCATTCCCAGCCTGATAGATGCCAAGTTTTCACACTCTAAACTCATCATAATGATTACTACTCATGTTGTAATAAGACAACAAATAAGAAATGGAAAAAAAATTATATAAAATTTTGCATGGACACGAGACCATGTTTTGATGTACATGCCTATTACAAGTATGTTGATAAATTAAAAAAATTAGGGCAACTAAATGTGTAATTTAATTTTGTTAATTTAAGGCTAAGTCAGGGTGGGCTAGGTAATTTAATGATAATATTGCTGTATGTTTGACAAAAGAAGTTGTGACCCATTTCCAGCTGAAATTATCTAGGCTGGATGACTGATCAAGGCTATTTAGTGCCCAGGCAATGGACCCAGTCTAAACTGGATTTACAACCCAAAACCAAATGATTTCAAGTCCAGAATTCTAACCATTTTTAAATGATTCATCAATGCACTGATGTATCAATAATTTTGCCAAATCGATAAAAGAACATACAAAATGATATCTATCTTATACAAGCTACTTTAATCTTCAACATTCTTGAATAGCTATTACTCACTTGCATATTTATTCATTAAAATGATAAATTCAGCAGACAGTCATTGCTGGCACAAGCACTCAAAACTGTCAGTAAAAAGAGAAACTATTGACAACACCCAGTCCACCTCTACAAATTAACACACTGCGACAAACTCAAGTGGTCCAGTTCTATGTTAATATTTTTATGTTCTACAAATTAACACACTGCGACAAACTCAAGTGGTCCAGTTCTATGTTAATATTTTTATATTCTACAAATTAACACACTGCGACAAACTCAAGTGGTCCAGTTCTATGTTAATATTTTTATGTTCTACAAATTAACACACTGCAACAAACTCAAGTGGTCCAGTTCTTATGTTAATATTTTTATGTTCTACAAATTAACACACTGCGACAAACTCAAGTGGTCCAGTTCTATGTTAATATTTTTATGTCAACAACATATTCATCTGCTGATAACATGTATTCCATCAAGGAGATATTCAAAATGTGTGCCACTTGTATGACTGAAGTATTTTTTTGTTCATTTAATAGCCGCTTTTGCACAAAGTTTTGCTGTTGCTTCATATCTTGTCTACTTTGATCAAACTGGAGGCATACATTTCTGTTGTCATGCAGTAAAATGATGCCAAATTCAATTCTGGTTTGTGATTATTGTTTCTTCCAGGTCTGGGACAACAATAATAACCACCCTTGAAAACTCTATGTAGCTTACCATATGTACTCACTTGTAAGTCATATAGAACTCGATTGGAAGTCAAGTCAAACTGCATACAGCACAGATCTTGATCTGTCATAGCATAATAATCTGCAGACCAGGGTATATGTTGTTTGTTCTACTGATTACTCCTAACAAACTGCACAGACCAACATCTGGTAGTGCATTATGCAACAGCAGATCTGGATCTGTGCAGTTTGCAGCTGGACTTTAATCATAAGTGTCTATATAGAAGACAACCACTGTGTGACACTGGATCCAAACTCAATCCAAGTATACACATCACAAGAACAAAGGACTCATTAAATTTTTATCACAGTGTAAGAAATTCGCCACAGGTTAGGAAATCAACAGTGATCTGGTTGACGTTGAAGAAACTGAAATTGCCAATGGTGTACCTTAGTCCCTACTCAAATAATAACTGTAGTTTGGAAGAATTACAACACCAAAAAAAGAACACAGTGATGTAGAGTAATCGTGAGTTTTTATAATGAGGTTTGTGTATTTCTGTTTGTATATTTATATATAAAAATATTCTGTTGTATGAAGGCCTCAAGGTAAATTGGTTCTTCAGCTGTGTTATCTTCTTTTAATATTATTATTATTATTATTGTCACTATGAAGTGAATCTTTACGCCCAGGAAAAAATATACTTAAAGAGATATAAGTATGGTTACAACAAAATACAAAATAAAGTAAAATCTGCATCTAGGTCACCTGTAAATGAATAATTTAAACAGTACTACTTTAAAGGTCCTAGAACTAAATTTCCAAAGTAATGAATCTGTTAAGCAATCACCTGTCTTCTGATGCCCATCTTCACTTCCCAGAAATGTCTGCTTACCATGGGATTTGGCTAATTTTGGGGGTTTCAAGAGGGTTGTTGTCAGTGTACGTTTTACTGTAATTTGATGTTAAGCAATCTTTCGTTGAATGCTACTATCTTAACTACTGCCCATTAAGGCTCCAATAATCATTACAAAATCACAAATTGTCTAGGTGTGGGTTGCTACATAAACAATTTCATATGGTAATCATCATCATCATGATACAGTTAATGCCCTAGCCTTCAGCTAAATTTCCTCTCTCTAGGTGAATCTGCCAGCTGTTCACTCTGCATGTACTGATATGACACAACCTTCTAGTACTCTGCATGTACTGATCTGACAACCTTCTGGTAGTCTGCATGTACTGATATGACACAACCTTCTAGTACTCTGCATGTACTGAACTGACACAACCTTCTAGTACTCTGCATGTACTGATCTGACACAACCTTCTAGTACTCTGCATGTACTGATCTGACACAACCTTCTAGTACTCTGCATGTACTGATCTGACACAACCTTCTAGTACTCTGCATGTACTGATCTGACACAACCTTCTAGTATTATGCATGTACTGATCTGACACAACCTTCAAGTATTCTGCATGCACTGATCTGACACAACCTTCTAGTACTCTGCATGTACTGACCTGACACAACCTTCTAGTACTCTGCATGTACTGACCTGACACAACCTTCTAGTACTCTGCATGTACTGATCTGATACAACCTTCTAGTACTCTGCATGTACTGATCTGACACAACCTTTAGTACTCTGCTGAATGTAAATGCACTAACTTTAAAAATGAATTGAAAATTAAATTTACCAATCTTCATGAGGAGTTGTTTTTAAGCAATTTTCTATGGAAAACGTTTGGTGTAGAAGTTTCCTTGGTAACACTAGTGTTAACAGAAAGACGGGACCAAGGTGGATCATAGAGTGCAATGTGCCTCCAACCTCACATTACATTTGTTTCAAGCTGTAACCATCAAACAATAAGAATAGAAAACAATTCAAAATACATTCTGTTTCAGCAGTAAACTCAACATAGTAATCACATTGGCATCCTTGTGTATATCCATCCATCTACTTGTCACACACAATTCAATGTTAAAGTTTTTAGTTTTCATTTATGTCTTTTATAGCCGAATACACAGGGTCTCTTGTTACATTTTATCATCTTTATACAACGGAATCCTGGTAATCCAGATACCACTAAATTGTCCATATTTAATGGCTTCCATTGCGTGTATATGTGTTCATATTCGCATGCATACATACAGAAAGACAGACAAACATACATACATACATATATACATACACCGCATCATCTCGTGCACTACATCCACATTAATATACCTTCATCTAATTATGGGAAAGAAGAGGTAGATCTATGACTGATCTGATTTAAATAGGACTGCAGTTTTTAAATTAGATTCCTGGATTGAGTACTTAAGTTTGATTTTATGTCGTGTTCATGAAACCTATACTTAAAGTTAAATCTAGAATTCAGCAATCTTATGGCTGAAACTTTAAAATTTGACTTAAAACTGACAATTTTATGTCTTTAGTTTAGGCTACCTTAATACCTAAGTTAGGAAACTGCAATGAAATGACTGTTGCCCAGAACAGTAGTTCAATTACCAAGAAAATATATGCATACAAACAAACTCATTCTAATTAAGGAAAGAATGGGTGAATACAATGATAATTTTTTTATATTTTTTCAAATTTTTCACAAAATGAGAGTTTTGCATGTTTTTTATGCGAAATTCTGGGTCGAATAGACCAATACTGCTGATGTCCTATGATTAAAAATGTCAAAAATGTTAAGAGATCTCAAATCTCTTAACTATCAAAGGAGACCTTTCCATCATGTAGTATGTGACTGCAGCAGAGTTTATCATATATACTCACTTACAAGTCAGACTGCAAAAAAGATATGCTGATCTGCTGTAATACAGTGTGTCTGCAGATCAGGGTCAATGTTGTTTGTACTACTGATTACTCCTGACAAACTGCACAGATCTGTATCTGCTGGTGCATAATGCACTGGCAGATCTGGATCTGTACAGTTAGCAGCTGGACTCTACTAATAAGCAAGTATTCGTAGTAACTTTGGGAGGTTCCATTGTTACAGGTCAGAGGCCCTTGTATTGGGATTTTGCTGACGGTGGTCCATACATGCAATAGAAAAAAAGTAGATTTACACATTTTTATCAGCAGATTAGACTTAAGCAAAATGATGATATAGCAACATCTGTACAAGACATTGTGAAAATGTTCAACAATTTCTTCATAAGCATCTCCAGTAACAGTATTCAGAACCAGACTAACAGCCCAATTGAACTTGATGCTTTTCTGTTATTTATAAGAGCAAAAATTCTTGATGATAATTATTTTTCAATACCTAATGTTAGTGAAGCTGATGTTTTTGATATGCTAATTAAGGTGAATATTAATAAATCCTCTGGATTGGATGGGATTGGTCCACGAATTCTTCAAATTGCTGCACCAGTAATAACAAAGTCATTAACGCATATCATTAACTTAAGTATAATGAGTGGTAATTTTCCAGAAACAATGAAATGTGCAAAGGTTACACCTATCTTTAAGAAAGGAGAAAAGGAGGATCAAGGGAATTACAGACCAATATCAATTCTACCTGTATTGTCAAAATTATTTAAAAAGCATGTAGCCATTCAGGTCAATACATTTTTGGAAACATAATCTCTATTTCATAAAGCATAATCAGGATTTAGAAAGTACCACTCCTGCCAAACAAAACTTACCAAATTAACTGATCTATGGCTGAAAGATATGGATAATGGACATATGACTGGGATTGTTTTCCTTGACTTCAAGAAAGCCTTTGGTCTTGTTGATCATGAAATTCTGCTGCAAAAGTTGAACTGTTGTAGGTTTGACAATCCTTCTTTAAACTGGTTTAGATAATACCTAAACCAAAGGTCTCAACAAGTAAGCATTGACAATATTAGCTCTCAAACTCACACAATTCATACAGGGGTCCCTCAAGGCTCAGTTATGGGCCCTCTCCTCTTCCTTATCTATATCAATGATCTACCATTAAATAATCAAACCACAACAAAATAGGATGATAATTAATGAAGGTAAAACAAAATTTATGATTTTGGGGACATCACAAAAGCTACACAAGTCAGTGAACCCAAAACTATCTCTTGCAATAAATAATCATCCATTAGAAAATGTCAAACATGAAAAGCTTGTAGGTGTGACCGTAGATATTTATTTATTATGGAATGACCATATTGATAAGCTTTGTAAAACACTATCATCCAAAATTGCCCTACTCAGCAGAATCAAGAAATATTTACCTATGGAAACTTGAAATCTATGCTACAAGTCATATATTCTTCCAACAATGGATTATTGTTCAAATGTATGGGGAAACTGCTAAATCTGAGCTTGACAGGATTTATAAACTTCAGAAACGCGCAGCATACGTAATTTTAGATGCATCTATTGATCATCCTTTAAAACCATTATTTACACTCAAATGATTCACAATATATGACAGGATAGATTTTCACAAGGCAGTTCTTTTATATAAATGTGTACATGGAACTGCACCAGAGTATCTTCAGGACTTTATTCTGGACTTTTTCAACACAATACCAGTTTCGATCAATCTCATATGGAAACCTTCTACCACCAAAACCAAGAACAGAACAATTTAAAAAAGAACTTCCAATACTCTGGTACAGTTCTGTGGAAGAAGCTTCCACTACAGGTAAAATCTGCTGAAAATATTAGAGTATTTAAGAAGAGATTTCATGAGCATGTATGTGCTTTAGATAATGGAATTTTAGCTTCCTTTACAAGACGATGACTGGTGATAACTGATAACATTCACCTCGATTAAGTCTCATACTAAACTCAGTAGTTTCTAGCCCTGATTTAACTTTGAACCACTATGTATTTTGCAAAGAATGGAGAATGTACTCTAGGCATCAGCATTCAAAATGGCAATGTCTCAACAACCAAACTCTACCTTCAAAGTTTTCCTGAGGCTCGGTTTTTAAAACTGCTTACTGCTCTTTAATACCCATCCAAGTTTAACCCAAGGAGGAAGCTTCAAAGTTAGACTTGAGACGTATTCTCTGAGTCTAAGTTTTTAACCAGTGTTTTTAGCTTTGGGAGCAAGCACATGTTTCAGCATTTTGACACGAATTCAACATAAACTGAAAAAAATGAATGAGCTGCCCTTAAATATCCTTCTAAAATTACCTTGAACAATGCAACAACAATGAAATTATACAAAAACTCATAATACTTTGTTTCTGCTGAAATAAATTTTGGGTTGTTCTCTCCTTTTTATTACACCTCCAAAGGTTGTCCAATTTTTATTCAAAAACTCAAATGCAACCATGGACCAACTTGGAATCCCTCTATTACTTACACAAGCTCATAAAATATTCTGCAATTTGATCTGAAACTCTCCAGATTACAACAATAAAGTAATAAATTAACAGCTTGATGTGTACACATCAGTTTTCTTAAGTCAATTACACAGCCACACATCAGTGCAACCGTTGCAACATTTCTGGTCCCCAGCAGAATGATTCCCGATTTCTATAATGTGGCAATATATTTCTGTTTAAAACCAATAACTTATTTTTCTATCACAGATTTCCACTATAAAATGGTATACATGATAGACAATCTTTAAAATGGTACTTGTGTCCTACTGCCTGGTTGGTGCTCTTTTTCAGACAACAAAACGGCCTGTAATAAACATGCCTTTGTTTTTTTTAAATCTTCATAAAAAAATTAAATTATTTTGATGATCAGCAGAAAAAAGTAAAGTGTGTTTAAAATGAAAGAATTTTCTCCATGCCTCGAAATACTGCCACATCATTCCTGACAAAAGGAGATGAAAGGTCAATGTGACAATGATGCAGGAAGGAAATCAAAAGTAAAACTGAAAGTAGTAGCCACACTTCAGATAAACCTTAGTGGACAATTGTCAAACTGCAGCATCAAAGTGTTTATTAAATGTATGTATCTATCACCTACCATCTAAGATGGTTGAAACAGTGCTGTAAAATAGGTCACTTTGACTCCAAGATCAACAGAATGAGTATGCCAATTCCAAAATTAACCGTCTTAACTTCATAATGATTCATTAAAAATGTATGGAAAAAAATCACGAAGGATTTTTGGGAAATAATTTTTTTTTAAACCATAACCATAAGACAGGTTTTCTCTGACTGTGACCTTGACTCAATGAACAAAAGGTGACAGTATATATTGCAGCATTAATTGTCTTGTAATCATTTATTAGAGGCATGAAGAAAATTTAGGAAATATACACAAAATAAATAACATCTGACACACAAAGAATAGTACTAGACACCATACTGAATGATATGAGGCCATATTTTAATTTAATAATTCAGAAAAATAATACAGAAAAAGACAAGAAACAACCCATAAGAGTTATCGGAAAATCTGGAATCAAAGATTTCATTTGACAGGTTATTCTTCCCACCCTTATGCCTCAACATTTTATACATGCAGTCACAAGAAAATTTCACAAGGACTCAACATACTGATGACCAAGGGTTTGCAGACAATATTCATGGGATGGCTTACACAGATGTATCTACCTCAGCCAGCTAAAATATCAAGTATACCTGCCCTCACTGTTCATTCAGATAAGGGCACAGTTTGGAATTTTAAAGGAGTACTGGATGAACTAGCTCCAAACTGATGTATCGCACATCAACCACTAATACAGGTGCATTCATGCAAAGACGTATCTGGCTTCATAGATTAGACCTGCAACAGGCTTCAAAGATTAGACCTGCCGCATCAAGAGATAAGACTAGCCTCAAATATTTTAAATCTAACACCATGTGCCAATACAATGTTATTTTTAATAGTACAACCTTTTTAGAAGGGTTTCATTTCAAAAGGTCTACATGTTCTGCTTTTTTTTCAATAAAAAAATGTACAATTTCAATTGAAGATGTAGGTTCAATTCAAACACCCACCTACCCTTTACCTACAGACCCCAATCCCCATGAATCTGCCACAAAGTAGTATGTTATTTGGTCTCCATGGCAGTGGTCTCCCATGGAAACTCCAATTTAAACTTTCACTCAGCTTTTCTAGGCTGTTTAAAACATTAAGATCTAAGATAAATAGGAAGGTTGCAGTATTTCTGGATGATACAACTAAGGGTTTAGCCAAATAAATTTGTCAAACAGTAAGGGGTGGATTTATTATCAGAAAAATATATCCTTAGTAAAATTGTTTGCCAAGATTTTGTAAAACTGGGGTTGGGTTTGTCAACCAATTAATACAAAGATGCAAGTGGAGCTAGATTTTCAGATTGGAAAATGAAACTATGCAATTTTAGAAACAAAAACATTCAGTGGAAAGATTCTAACTTTTAGCAAGTGATAAGGATAGCTAAATCAGAACATCCAAGCCTAATACAAATCAAGAGATAAACAAACCAAGATGCCCAAGAAAAATCAAGAGATAAACAAACCAAGAGGCCCAAGACAAATCAAGAGATAAACAAACCAAGCATCTTTGCTAGCCAAGGATCCGATAATCCTATCTACACCTTGGCAGATCGAATAGCTATATTCGTGCTTTGTCCTAGCAACATCTACTGGATTTCATGCACTGCCTCCCTTAGTATATAATGCCAACTAACCAATAGCGTGATGTATTGTGCATCCACTGAAAGCAGTGGCTGCCATTGGCTGCAATTTAATTTTGATTGGTTCCACATCCAATGAAATTCACAGACCCAAAGCTCAGAAATATCTGCTCGATATGCCGACGTGCAGATAGGGTTAATGGAACCTTGGCTAGAGAACACACAAACCATGAGACCCAAGACAAATCAAGAGATAAACAAGCCAGGAAGTTTACACTATAGGTCAGTGACAATAAGTTAGCTAAGTGAAGACAAAGTTTCTGTCAGTGGCCAAGCTAATGAATGGTGATGGATGCATGACTCCTGGTATCAGAACTCAATTATAGGCTTAACCAATCAGACATTTAATACTAAAAGAATATACATTCATTCAGAGTTGTCTACTGACAAATATAGTTGGTCTAATAGACATGAAACAAACAAACACTTAAATTAGACAATAATATTGATAAGTCTATTGGAAAAAGTGTTAAGATCCATGATGCATAGGTACTAACACCCAAAATGCGGAGTTCAAGTAGCTGGTAAGGCCTGGATTATGTTTAATGTCTAAGATTTAGCGAGATTTTAAGGTAAATATCCAAGATTAAGAAACAGACGTGTACTGCATGTTAACCTATTTATTCAACATAGTGTTGAACGCACACAGTGTGTGGAGTTTTGTTTAAAATTCCCATGATCCTATAGAAACCGTATTCATGCTGTAAAAACCTGACTGTGGTCATATTTTATAAAATAAAAACTTAAATTTTAAATGTGTTTATTTCAGAGAAAAATTCCACAGATTTGAAACTAAGAATATAAAAATCACTCACCTGGTTGGATCAGCCCATTAACCATGTGCAGCAGAACTGGCCAAGTAATTTGGGTTCATTGGTCACTTTCTGGCCATATTCTATTCTATTAATACATGACATAATAATGTCACCATAAAGATGTTTGGACAGTTTGACTAGTTGAATATTATTACTATCTTTATTCGCTTAAAAGTTGAGTCCAACTACAAGCTGCACAGACCCAGATCTGCCATTACGTAATGCACAGACAGATCTAGGTCTGTGCAATTTGCTAGGAGGAATAAAAAAAACAATGCAGACCCTGATCTGCATGCACTTTATGCTATGGCAGTTCTGGATCTTTGCTATTTCCAGTTTGACTCGACTTATAAGTGAGTATACGCAATGTTTCAGCATCTGATTATAAAATTTTTAGACTTAAAAATTGTAGAAAGAATATCAAGATGAATTTGGAAACTGGGACAATTATCTTTGTTGCTTCATTTCCAGCCTTCTTATTATTAACTGGCCACCATCTAAATTACTTTCTACATTTCCTACTGAGCCATCTATTTTATCTGCTGTTTCAAAGATTGTCTTCACGGCTGTGCAGTATTTAACCTTGCATGTTTCTGTCTGCTACTATACAAGATAACGAAAAGGTTGTACTTCAACAAAGTTTGACCAAATTGCCATCTACTGGAAATAGAGATAAATAAAGCATTTTACCCAACCCATGTCATGTTTGGCACAGATTACAATGAGTCTAGCAGATGAAGTCTAGCAGAAGTCAAAATGATTCATTGGATCCTTTCAAACAAACAGACTTTCAATACATCATTCTGAAAACAGTTAGTTCTGAACACCCAAATGTCAACTGTTCTAAGATGGACAATACCAAAGCTAAATTCTACACTGGGATTTACCTCACTCTGCACCATCAACCCAACCAGCCCACCTAAAAAATTTACTTTTTAACAGCAGTAATACAATACCTGATTCAACTGTGTATCTGAATTTACCCATTGCTGGAGGGAAGCTGATGGCCTCAACAATCTGGCATAACTATTATTGCACATATCCTTATGGTAGGAGTTGTCACTATGGTAAGTTGGTAGAGCGTTGGACCAATTGTTGTGCTGTAACAATTAGACGCAAAATAAAAATACCTTCACTTGACTGCATCAAAGATCAATTATAACTGGATGAGAAGGTAGTGCGAGACCACCAGAATGCAGCTGTCATAACATCATCCAAAAGGAGTAATCCAAATAGGCCAATGACAAAGCGATGACCCTAACTTCATAGACCCTAATCCTCATGAAAGAAATATCCTTCCAAGTTCAGTCTAATAAACTTTGCCCATACATATTAAATGCCAACATATCAGAGTTGTGGGTGGTTTTTATCCTTGTGTGTGTAAATGGGTACTTTATATAAATGAGGACCACATGGAGGATTAGTTCCATGCAACTAGTTATACCCTTCCACAAGGCACATCAATAATAGCTAACTAGAGTTTTGAAGTAGGAGTCTAAAAAAATGCATACAATACCAATGGATAACTGCTGGACACTCACAAAATTTCAAAGTGACAAATGCATTATTCATTTGATAGAAAAATTATCTGGAGCTCTGCAGATGCAGGGCAACACCATAAGCCATTATCCCTCTGCAAGATGAAGTTATACCTGGAAAATCTTCAGAAGATAAAGTGAGGATTTCAAAACACTGAAGTTTATTCACAAATCATTTTTTCTGTAAAAACCATAGATTGTAGGGGGAAAAACAACTAGGTATTTTGCTAGAACTAAACCCTCAGCAGATCATCTTCAATAGCCAAGGTTTCAATATGATGACCCTTGTTGACACCTTGGTGTAACATTCAGATATTTCTATGCTTCGGGTCTGTGAATTTCACTGGATGCAAGAGCAAGCCACCACATCCAATCAAAATTAAGTTGTTCAAATTTGAACACTGTTCCTGCGTGATCAAGACAAGGAAGCACGCAACTTTAATGGACTGATCAATAAGTAATTTTCTACCTCCAGTCTGTGTTTGTACAAATACCTTTCACACAAATACACCTGTAATCGCTTCTCTCTTGGACAAAGACATCCTTTCAATGTTAAACTTACAGGGTATCCTTTTAAAGTCAATTGCCTCCACCATTTCTGGCCGATGTACAATGCACCATTGTTAGATGTTATTGGTTAAATGGCATTACACAAGGGAAACAACTCATGAAATCCAATAGATGTCACTAGGACAAAGCACTATAATATCTGTTCAATCTGCAAAGGTGTAGACTGTTACTGTATCAGAACTTTGGCTAGCAAATGGCTAGCAAAGATGTCCCAAGATTTAATGATCACAAACCATGGGTTACACAGAAAATGTTCACCACTTACCAAACCCCTCCCAGGACACTCAGAATGATGCCAGCAAAAATTATGGATGCTGTAAGCACAGGTGTATGAAGTAATGACTACCATATATATACTTGCCTGTAAGTCAAGACAAACTGCAAAGACCCAAATCTACTTGGGAATAATGTGCATGCAGATCTGGGTCTGTGCAGTTTGTTAGAAGTAAGCAGTAGAACAAATGATATAGACACTGATCTACAGAAGCATTATGCTACGACAGAACAGGACCTTTATTGCTTGTAGTTTGACTCAACTTGTGAGTACATGCAGTAAGTATCCTGATAGTTCATAATGGACTGAGTCCTATTAGTGGATGCTCTTACATATGGCATCTAGCAATTACTGCCAGGAGAATACATATGAAACACCTGTGTTTCCATATGAAAGATAAAGATATACAGGAACTGTTATGTACTACAGTCTACCCCACCTTATTAATTATACAACCAATATAAAGTGAAAAGACAGATTACAGTATTAATGTCATTTTTCACAAACTTGATGTTAGACATTTTTTCAGTTGCATGAGTTAATTGTCATATTTTAACCTCATTCTTAAATGGTGCCCCAGGGGGCAGTGGTCTAAGGCACTCACCTTTACAGACCATGCACACATTTGTATGTTGGGGTGTGTGTTTGTATTTATAGTGTATGAAATATTAATAATATTAATACTAATAATAATACCAAAAATACAAAATAAATATACAAATGCATGAAACAAAAAAAAGAATTGTTTATTGTTTAATCACTGAAGATCTGGATCGATTCTTTTTCCCTTCGATTTCACTTAAACAAAATCAAAGGAAAAGTCAAAAGGAAGACAATTAGCATTAAATATAGAGACATCCCAAATGAGTACAGCACCATTTTCCTCTAGCTGATCTAAAGCAACACCATACATTTTAGAAAGTTTTCTGAAAATGATGTATATAATATTAACAAGCATAACATGCATGATTGTCACGAAATGGTAAACTTGAAAGTCAAAAAAAAAAAAACCTGAGAAGATTGACAATAATATGTTCAGCTTGTGCACACAAAAAAGATATTATTACCATATGGCCTTGCTTATAAGTCTAATTCAACTGCAACTGCATAGGTCCAGATATCTCCTTCATGTGCTGGCAGATCTAAATCTATGTGGTTTGTTAGAAGTAATCAGTTGAACAAACAACACAGACCTCGATCTGCTGCATATTATGCAACGGCAGATCAGGGTCTATGTTTGCAGGTGAACCCGACCTATGAGTGAATAAATATGGTAAATATATTATAATGCTGACACTAGCAGGAAATGTAAATTAATAGGTTCATATGGCATCTGAATCACATGCAATCTAAACTGTAAGGGGAAAAACAAAACCAAGGAGAAAAAAAACCAGCTTACTGATTCGGCTTATGAGAAAGAATTCAACAGGTATATATATACAGTTATCTTTATTCCAGACATGGGGAGTCATGGTGACTGAGCAAGAGCACATGCTTGTAAAACAAGGGTTAATGGTTTGTCACCTGTCCAAGCCAATTTCCTCTGCATAATATAGCCAATAATGCATCTATATTACTGACTATTAATCATAATTTTTAAATAAAAACAAAATCAATGCAGGGCACTCTCTCAAATAATAACTATGAAAACATTTATCTATAGTTTCTTTATCTTTTCATTCATTTTGAGCTTCTTCTACTCATGCACTGTGAAGATGCAAGAGACACAGAGGGAGTAAATACTTGGACAGATGTATAATTATTGATTCAGTATGACTCATGATAAAAAATGTACAATTTTCCAATGTACTCAGCAGCAAACTTACCAAACAACTCTCTTATAAGTCCAACTGCAAACTGCACAGACCCAGATCTGCTGTTGCATAATGCCCAGCAAATCTGGGTCAGTGCAGTTTGTTAGGAGTAATCAGTAGAACAAACAGCATAGACCCTGATCTGCAGGTACTTTATGTTACTGCAGGCCAGGATCTTTGTTGTTTGCACTAGTTTGTGGTGACTTACAAGCCAATACAGACACTACTCTATCTCTTTCAAGCGATTGCACCACTGCTAAATGACAAGAATTACAAACATCATGTACAAAGAGATATAAAATTAAGCTTCTATGACAAATCAAAATATTGTTTCTTTATCAGTACAATATTTTAAAACACAATTTGAATGAAAATCCAACAAGGCTGAACAATCATAGGGAACTGACAAAGTTAAATGCCATCCAGACACGTCATGATCATCACAAATATTGCAGAATTGTATTGGAAGCCATGTAAGGCTGATAACCCAGGCAACAAAGCAGAATCAACCACTCAGCGCACTATTAAAGACTGAAATTTCCACTGTAACAATTTTTCCAATTTTATGTCATTAATTTTTCCAATTTTGTAGTTTTGCTAAACATATTGTAAGTCCACTATGTGAGGCTAAAAGCTCCTGAGTTATGACCTGAACAGGTCACCAAACTCACTATATGCTTGATCTTCCCTTTTCAAGGTACTTGTCAGTGATAGTTTTTAACATCTCAATAGGGCCAGGACACACTACAGTGACTTTTATGATATTTAATATTTTAAAAGTAAAAAACAAACAACATGCAGTTAATAAAATAACATTTTTTTATTCAAATCTAAATTTAGACACTGCAAATAAGCCAATATTCGAAATACTGGAGAAATGATGTTCTCAGTATTCAGAGGAAGACCGCTACCACTCTCATGATCAGCACGAAGACTGAGTGCAGAGAAGATTCCAAACAGCAGAATTTGGAATTTAAAAACTTTCTGCTCTAGCCAAATATGGTATTTGTGGTGTGGAGAAAAAACCGGGATGTGCAAGTGAGCATCCAGAAGGGCGATGGAGATGGACCAAATGTACAAATGAAGAGCATTCTGGATTCAGGAGGTTGTGTCAATCTTGAAGGATTCCTGCAAGAGAAAGTGGTTGAGCAGGAGAGATTGATCATCATTCAAAATTTCCAACATTTCTTGGTGACCAGGAAGATTGGGGAGTAGGAGGGAGACTGATCATTAAAGACCCTCTCAACTGCCCCTTTTTGCAAAGGGATGAGTACCTCTTCCCTCAATTTCACCAGATTGGACAGGGGACAGAAAATGGAGGTCCTTGATAGCAGGGCCTTGGAGAGCACCTGCGTGGGATGTGTGAGAAGGGGATGCATGGCAGTAGTGGGGTTACTTGCAAGGGCTGTCCCCACACACACACACACACTTTCCTGTGGTAGAAAAGAAATGAGGGTTAGATAACTTCCAATTGGATCTGCGGCAACCTGGTTGCCCTGGACCTGTTGAGTGAGGAGGTGGTCTAGCAGGAGTTTGGAGATTGGACTGGGGTTGCACCTGCTTGAAAATTTTGCAGATGGCCCCAAGGGTGATTTGCCTGATCTCGTTTCCAGGCAGACTGCGATGGACCAGGAGTGGAGATAAAAGATCATTGTTGGTGATCCAGCAAATCTTGAGAAGCCATGGTAGGAAAGAGGCCCCAAAGAGAGACTCTGCCTCTAGTGGTGGAGCCCTGAAGGTATGTACTGTGGTTAAGACCTTCAATGAGTCCAATGCAGTGTCATGGCAGACATGCAGAAAGTGTGCCGATAATGCCATGGCAACAGTGAATGCATGCCAAGATGTCTTGGCCACAGCATCCAGCATGCATTGCAATGCAAATGAATTCAAAGAGGCCTCTCTCAGCAAACTAAAGGAAGTATCTGACAATAGGTTGGCATGCAAAGCTGTGGTTACAAGTAACAGGTTTTCTACTCCATGGCTCCCGTAGACAAACCCACTTTGGCCGCATCGGTATCCAAAGAAGGAGGTTTGACAGGCCACTTTGGGGTATTGTACCTGGTAACTGGAAGAAATAAGGGGTCTCAACATTGAAGGAGGAATAGACCACCATCTAAGTAGTTGAGTGATATTTGGGCCCTGCAAAAACATCTGTGATATTTCCTCCATCATGGAAGAATGTGGGAGAAGAGGTCTGCTTGAGTTGGTACTTAGGAGATCTTTTCCAAAATGGAAAGGCTCTTTTGAACTGTGTGCCCGATGAGTTGAGGCACATGTCCAGGTGTAATACTTTGTTTACCACCTTATCAAAGGACCAGACCACTTCTTCCCCATCTATCGGAGAAGGGGTGGGTCTGAGAGAAGGTGTCATTGCCGAAGCTTCAGTATTGATCTTGTTGGAGTCAACTAGGATAGAGAGTGCACTGTCACCATCATAGTCAAGGACACTCCAAGTTGGAGAGTGGCTGAGCATCGTATATCCCTTGATGGAGGGGGTATAGGAACACTCTGCGCCAAGGTCCCTCATTTATCATGGGTTATGGAAGGGAGATGAGAATGTCTGTCTACCACATATGATGCAACACCTTTTGTCTTCCAAGAGGAAGCCATCTCATGAGGAGGTGATGGTAGGACATGAGCCACAGCATCACTTCAGCTGTGAGGGCAACATGCACTAGCCCATGGGGGCATAATGGATCAAGGGCCCTTAGATTGAAGACCCCATATCCCACTGGGGTTCAGGGATATATTTGGGAACAGGGAAACATCAATGTGGTCCCTGTCCCTAGTCTGAGTCCTGTGTATGGAAAAGGGGAAACTCGGTACTTGACCTGTCTCTGTACCATGAGGCCAATGAGTGACAGACAGAGAAGACTTAGTCGTCAACAATTTATAGTGTGTGCATGGGTGGAGAGTTCAGGGCTTCCGTTAACGTAATATTTGATTGAGTCTCGAGGACCCGCACATTTGAATCTTACTGGGTCCTTACAAGGTTTTAAAGGGTCCCACTTCCAAGTTTCAAGAGTATTAAGCTGTGTGTCTATGTGTGTGACAGAGACAGACAGACAGAGAGATAGACTGAATCCAGCACATTTACAACACATTAGAGTACACTGGTTTAATTCTGATCACATAAAAGCAAACCAGAATGCAGTGTAATAGACACTCATGATCTCTTTCATCATCACGCATGCAGTAACTGCATTCACATTCTCCATTGCTTGCATGTGTTCAAATGCTTGCAAGCATCTCTGATAAGTTCATCCTGGTGCACATCAAGATGCCTGCTTTCAGCCTTGATGACAATTTTATTTTCAGCAGAGTGTACTATGAGGTCTTACTAAGCTTTTAAAACTATGAGTCCTGTGATTACTCCTATTCTGGTAAAACTAGGAGTCCCACCAGCAAAAGTTGCTGTCCCCTCCCAGAAGAATGGTGGGCATACTTGAAATCCTTTGAAACTAGATATATGGCTACTAGATATCTGGCTGCATAGATGTTTGTGAATATTTTTTATTTTGTTCACGATTTATTTCCCTATGAATAGCTTCATCCATTTGATAGCCCCAACTAGCCTACATATATTTCTCACACAGACCAAAATCTAGGCCAATTTAAGTACATGTACATGTGCCATGTAGACAACAATTATATATAGATCCATGTGATGTTGGCTGCAAAGAGTATCATAGTGAATTATTTAGCGAGACGCATTTGTTCATAATGGAATATAGATCAAATGAGGGCTAGCATTATTGTTATAGATAATGTTTTCTTGCAACTACAAATGGTAGTAATATTTTGTGTCTTCATAGTGTCTATGTTCCAATTTAATTTGAATCCTTGATTTGGATGTCACATGCACTACTTATTCAGCTACATTCACAATCAAACACAATGCATAATTAATGAGCATGACTTTAATTGTAAGCGCTGATCTGATTTAAGCATTTCCAGACCTCTGTATACATACAGTGTATACATTTCCTCTGTATGCATACAGTGTATACATTTCCTCTGTATACATATAGTGGAGTGCAAAGCAGGGAGATTATGAAGTAGGGAACCATAATACATTTTGAAGACACAAGGTGCTGTTTGTTTGAGAAACCTGTACCTTTTCCATAAGGTGGAAATGGACTTTGGCCAGCAATTTTTTATGCATCTGACAAGACCCTTAGGATGGGGTTTTAGTACATCATTTTTAATTTTATTGCATCAGGGACACACATTTGTGCATTACTGGAAGCCCTTGGTGTTTTGCCTCCCTAAAGGAAGGGGCCAACATGTTGCCAGAAGCACAATATGTATAGCGGTACTCTACCTCTCTGAAAGGAGGGAGGAGCCTAATATATGGTGCTCAACCTCCTTCAAGCGAAGGTGCATCCTGCTATCACAGTGCTCTACCTCCCTAAAGGGAGAGTGCAACCCACTATTGCAGTGCTCTACCTCCCTAATGGGAGGTTATAACCTGCTATTACAGTGCTCTACCTCGCCAACGGGAGGGAGCAGTCTGGTACCTGAGGCATGCATGCTGTTAACGACTTAACAAGTCTTCATCATCTCCATACATAGGGAAGTCAATCGATTTTGTGAACATGTAGACCCTCCCCCTGGAAGGGCTTCACCAGCCACTGAAGATGTTTGTCCCAACACGTGAGACCTGGAAGAGATTCGCGAAAATTCTGAAGAAGGGGAGGGAATGTTCCTCCGGCCTTGATATGAATGTGTGGAATCAACTAGAGTTCTGGTTGTAAACATTGTACTGCGTACACCCCTGTGTATGCAATAAAAACACTACAATGTTGCAGTGAAACTCACCTGGTTATATGCAGCGTCATACTGCATATACACCTGTACTGTTAATGAATGAAGTAAGCAAGAGAATTAACCTAGTGGAAATTACCTGTTGTTTTTCAATTCAAAAATAAGATAAGTCACCTGTATACTTTGTTTTATCAAAGCAACATTCATATATATGTGCAACGTCAATGTGTATCAATGTGGGCAGACATAAAAAGTATACAACGTAACATTGAAGGTAATGGGACCAATGTCCTCAACGTCAGGCAGGGCCTATTGTTATTTTCCTCTGGTGGAAGGACTTACTGTACCACAGTGTTTTATATATATGTAAGGAATGTGTGTCCACCTAATAGGTGGAACAAAAGTAGCCTCAGAACCACTTTAAAGAACTAAGTTCCAAGTGAGAAAAGGCTACGATATGGTTTTTTTATAAAACGGAACTGACAGTTGTAACATCCAGACTAATTAAAAACATGGTATTGTATTTCATGTAATTTTTCATACACAAAAAATTACTATCAATTTCAGTGAAAGAAAAATTGTATGTAAAATAAATAACTATCATTTGGTGGTATTGACCATGTACAAAAAATAAAGGGATCTTACATGAACAAGTTCTATGGAACACACGCTACTTGACAACCTAACGGTACAAATGTACAATGTAAATGTATACTTTCTGTCTCATTCTGCTCTCAACTCAAGAATCCAATTACAATAAAAATAAAAGCACTCAAAAAGATTTTTGTTGTTATGAGATAGAGAGAAAGGATTATGTCTCTGTACAAGATCATCTGCATTTAAAACATATGTAGATGTTATGTTGTGTAATGTTGGCAAAATAGTAAGATGGAGTGAACATGGAGTAGTTATGGGTAATATTTACTGGTAAATTGTATGCAACGATATGAGTCCACATCATCAAGTAATTAAGTGCAACTTGTATTTTTACGGCAACAATAATCTCATTGTCAAATTGCACTAAAAATAAAGAACTTGAAATCACGTTTTAGTTAATGCATGAGAGCATGCACACATGCATGAGAGAGAGATGAAACAAATTTTGTCAGTGTAGAAGACCGTATTTATTCAGGATGGTTTTTATTTTGTAGCTTTTGCAAAGAGAAAAATTACTATTTTCAGTTACCTGATGATTGTGATAATCCTCATGTATTACAACCCTACTATATTCCATTATCAATAAACACCGCTAAATCAACAATTTCATTCTTGTATTAATTATGATGCACATTGTCACAACAAGCACATGGCTATGCAGTGTTATTTGCACAGTACTTAAACATACTTAGTGCTTTGATTATCCAGTTGAAATCAGATTGAGGGCAAGAATGGACAGAAGAGGTCAAACCAGCTAAGCTGCCAGTAGGGAAATGAGGCTCTCTTTAGGGAAATGAAAATCTGTCAATGTGCTATTGAAGCCGTTGTCCATACAACAGATGTTATAAGGACAAGCGATCAGACGCATCACTTGTTATTCGAACTCACCAATAAAGATAATAGTGGGATATATCGTAGAATAGATTTGCAATAAAATGGATATTATATCCAAGTCAAAACAGAACAAGCACTTAAAAGATAGTATATGTATATATATGAATTGATTTAACGAAGTCGGTGACTTTCAAATTTACAATGGAAAATGACAAGGTTTTGTATTTTATGTTTGTATGACTATAATGAAACAATAAGACTAGTTGACCAATGGTCTGTGGTCTTCACTTTAGCATGTACTGAGATGTAATTTTTGTTGAAAAAGAAAACATCAAAAGGCTTCTGAGCTTGTTTTAAAATGCACATGGTGTTTTGTTAAGGTGACGGACTTAATAAAGAGAAGTAATTAACGATAATACTTAAAGGAATGGTCTGTGAAGTCCTTTGTCCAGTTGTTAATAAACACCAGTAGATATTGTAATGACAATAAAAGAGCTTATGCACATTTTTGTGGGGGGTGGGGGAGAGGGGGTCAGCCAGTCATGGCCGAGAGAGTTAGTGTAGTAAGTGGACTGAAACAAAAGCTGATATTTACTAAGCATTTTGAACTGAAGCTTGTGACATATTTTCAGCTTCATTTGCATGGTTAAACTAGTCGGAATATATATATATATATATATATATATATATATATATATATATATATATATATATATATATATATATATATATACATATATATATATATATATTTGCAGTATGATTCCCCCCAATGACCTATGCTTATGCATCAATTTTTGTATTTTCTCACCAACAATTAATCATTAATTTTTGTAAAAACAAAGTGGCAATATGGTATTTTTTATGTTTTTTGCAAATGTAAACCTTCTTAGTATAAATTTTATGTCCAATAATTTAATGGATTATTTCAAAAAATACAGTCTTATGTACAAAAAATTATGATACATTTAAATAATTATTATTTTGATAACTGGATTGTGTACGAAAAATTAAAGGGTACGAAAAAATACATGAAATACGGTAAGTTGTCTACAGGCATAATTTCATTGGTTATAGTTTTGGCAGACGTCTACAAAGTATGGTGTGTAGCATCTACCTACTGCACACAACCATGTGACAAACAGAACAGTGTGCAAAACATCACTGACTTTTCTCCACTCTGTTGGAGGATGTATTCACATCGAACAGCGGGTGAGTTTTTCCACACAAATATAGGTTAGCTAGGCAATAGCAGTAGGATAGGTAATTGCTGCTATTTTCAATTGCTCTAAGATAGCAAATGTTGGCTAAATCTAGAACATATGAAGATATAGTAGAAAACAAATCAAATGCAAGCATTTAGTTCTAAACACCAGGATTAAACATTTAACATAATTTGGTGAAGCAATTATCTCACATCCATTGAGGTTGGCATATTCTTAAGTTTTGAGATATGAACTTGTCAAAAAATATTACATGTAACACTTGCTCTGCATGTAAAGCAAGAGTACCAAGAATGACACACTGTACTCCTGCCCTGTGTTTAACAGTCATTTACATAGATCAATGAATTTTTTGTGCAGAAAAAATATATCTTCTTTACGTCAGTGATCCTGACCTTTGACCTTTTGAGACTAAAATTGATAAGCATCTTTCTTACCTAAAGTACAAGCCATTTCCAAAGTTTGGTAACTGTCAACAATGGAGAACTCAAGTTATTGTGCTGAAACTAATTCTTCTGGCAGTGACCTACACCTCTGATCTAAAACTATCAGGTTTCTTTTTCACTCTAAGTGCAAGTCATCCACAAACTTTGGTAACTGTAGATGGTGGAGAACAAGAGTTACTGTGCACAAACATACCAGATAGATCGGTACATGTATCAGTTGATGTATCAACAACATAAATAATATTGCTCCACATTATGGCAGCATATAAGATAAAACATGTCATGCCAACATCTGTGGTCTCCAAAAAATAGTTAAACTTCTATCAGCCAAACTTAGGGAACTTAACATTATACATTTGCCCTGAGATTAAGTTAAATAAAAAAGTAACTGATGAAGACATTAGTAATGAAGGGTTTCAGTTTCCACCAATGAGGAAGGGGTGTATGAGTAATTTCACCTCAGTACAACAATTATCAATTACTGACAATCAATTAATCCATGGAACTTCTGAGAAACAAAACATATTTTTCCATATGCTAAATGAAAGCTAATAATTGTTTGCAGCAGAAAAATATATAAATACACTAGGAGGCTAATCTAAACCAGATTATCCAAACTGCTGACATGAACCAAACCAATCTCCCATGATTTTATAACACTAAGGATGGTAACATTTATATATCCAAATACATATTTCAGGTTAATATGTATCCTACATACAGTTTTGATCATGAATTACCAACACTGCCTTCAACATATCTGCAATACACAGCACCCTCAATGATAAATATTCAGCCTAAATTGAGACTGACATATGTGTCATGTACAAATGAAAATAGATGACATAGATACACATGTTTACAATAGACAATGTCAGATTCCAACATGAATCAAGCTTGCTCAAAGCATCTGGTTAGCATATTTTGTACATGACTTCCTCAATGCATGGAATCAATCATATAGCATAACATTCTATAATTATTCCTACCATCTCCAACTCCATCTACAGATTCCACAAGATCAATACATGGCTGTGACCAAGAAAAACATCAATATCCCATGCAATGGCATCAACTATTTACCCGTCTTCCAATAAATCTTGCACTGTGTCAAGTATTTACATAATAATTGTAGTTAGCACTGTTACAAATTAATTACATAGTAATTGTAGTTAGCACTGTCTGTCTAGTTAATTACATAGCAATTGTAGTTAGCACCAGTCTGTCTAGTTAATTACATAGTAACTGTAGCATCACAAATGTTAAATGTGCTTTTTTTTAAAAATGCTTTAAGAAAGTAGTTTCAAATCTTGTATGCACATAAATACATCTGTGGCTATGTAGCTTTAATTTAGATGCATGTACACATAAGAGAAGGGGTGGGGGTTCAATAACAGACACTCCACTGACCTAAAAGAATTTCCAAGATAAGACCATCTCTTCTTTTTATCTGCTGAGTGTTGAAACAATCTCTGATATTTCTGAGCAATAACAAGATTTTCAAATTAGATCTTGTGATATCCATATTGTTTATAAGATCAGCACTATTTTCATTCAGGACCAACCAGACATCTTTTTGAAGTCTTTGGTATATACCCGTGTAAATGGCCATCTATTCAGAAGGATTAGCAATACCTGCAACATTCTCATTTCGGCCCAACCTGACAAAAACAGTCTGGTGAAAATCCCTGTTGATAAAGCTATTTATTTAGGACAAGTAGCGATAACACAATTTTAAAGATGACTGCCATAATAATGTTCCACCCAGTATCCCTGGGACAGGGGACAAATTTGGGGAACTCAACAATTTTTAAGGGAATGAGGAATATAGTCATACATTATGCACTAGTAACGATTAAAAAGTGAGATACTATGTTTTGCTTTGTCAGTTTTGTCACCTTAACATTGTCATCTGCACTGTACCACCTGCACTGTATGATCATATTTTTCCTTGGACAATTACTGTAATAAACATTTTACCATGTACTCAAGTAACCCAATCAAACATTTACATGTCTGAATATCTTGTTAACCTGAAATGAGCTGACCATGGAATTTCCCATTCTGGATCTTGCATTTAACTTAAGTCTTCACTCTGCCAACATTTATTATAATAAAATACCCAATTCTTCTGAATTACTTTTCATTTTTTTGCAAACTAGTAAATCATTGACTTAATGACGTAAATTGTATTTGCATAAATTTAACCTCTTTGTCATTAATTCAACTTAATATGTCTCTCCATTGTACTAAATTCTCTTATTTCACCATTTCCACCCCATCTCTCTCTCTCTCTCTCCATATATATTATATATATGCTATATCACATACCAACACCAAAGCTGTACTGATGTCACTTTTTGCCAGTTATGCCAATACCATGTATAGCCTATTATTAAAATTGCCGAGACTGACATGAGACTGATTATTTCATCATTATTTGTTTTATAACAATGACTGGTTCAGAAGCATAAACCTATTAGTTTAATGCAAGCAGGTATTTTGCCGTGATAGTTGTAACAAGGTTGTTTATGCGGAGAGTGAATCTGAACAAAAACAAACAGAAACTGGATAAGAAGTACATTGCTATTTATAGAAAACAATGATCACACAAACATAAAACTTGACTCGCTTCATGCACTCAAGCCAGCAACATTCTGAGCATTTTCAGCATAGGAAGAATGATGGATACTGAAATTTGGCTATCACTTACTTCATTGGTAATGTCAGCGAATGGGCCTAACGTGTCCATAATATTGTTAATCAAGACCCACTGTTGGGCTGTTATGCTAGGCAGGTCATAGAGAGTAGCATAAGCCCACAAGACTTGTTTTTGTTCATATAACAAAACCAACATATTGTATGTAGAATTCCAGCATGTCTGGACATCCTGGACGCGTTTCTTGCCAAATTTTTTCTGCTGCTCTTCAAGCTGCTGTTGTGCCAGGAGAGAGTGCCAGAATATGGCTCACAAGATCACCAAAACATCTTTGACAGCACATTGCGACAGAATGCCACCAGTGATGACTGATGAGCTGCAGCGTGTGTGCAAAACAGCTGATGCTGTCAATTTCAGCCAGACACGTTGCTTTAACCATGCTTGCACCTCCGTCATGCAGAAGAACATGGATATGAGTTTCGGGAATGTTGTATTCCTCACATAATTTGTCCAGTTTGTTTGTCAAATATTCTCCGGTGTGTGATTCATCAAGAGGCATTGCTGCTAAAATCACCTGTTTCCGCTGAAAGTCTTTCATCAGCCAGTGTGCCGTAAGATTCAACAAGGCTACGCGGATGGACAGGTCTGACCACGCATCAAATGTCAAAGTAAAGTCAGATTGGGCAGAAACTAAATCACGCACCTTGCTTTGTATTGCTTTATGCATGTCAGGTATCAGAGATGCGGAAAAGTACTTCCGACTTGGAATTTTATAACGCGGTTCTGCCTTAACCATCAGACATCGAAATCCAATGTGTTCAACAATGGAAAATGGTTGCACATCTACTGCCATGAACTCTGCAATAGCATTGTGCCAACTAATGGCTCTCTTGTCGTCAAATGCAAATGGCTGCTTCCGGTCCAGCATGGCATTAATAGTCATCAAACGGGGAGTTGCTGCAGCTGCTGAGATTAACTGCACAGCATCCCTTTCGTTTTTATCTGCCAGAAACAGGCCATGTTCAACAATTTGCTTGCAGCACAAGTGCTGGACAAGATTTGATGACCTATAGTTTTTAGAATCCTTTCCACCTTCGGAAATGCATGTTTTGCAAAGTGTGCAATTCGCTTTGGACTCATTTAATGCATTTACTTTGAAATAATTCCAGACTATACTTGAGTGTTTCGAGTTCAATATTATGCATAGGCTTGGTAGTATATTTAATAGGGTACAATCACTAGTCAATATTAATAATCCAATCAATTCGCGCTCTTGAAACAATGTTTTAAATCAAGTAAGTTGCTACTAAGTTGTCCATGTCGCTGAATGACTGCACGCATCACGCCGTGAATCGTGCACTGAAGCAGCTCAGCAGCTGGGGGATCCAGGGGTAACATCGCTGGCACTGGCATGCCAATACCAATGCTGCACAATGTCAGTGTTCAGCTGCTGCAGCGTGCAACCACTTTTCATTGATTAGCAGCACTGCAGGACTGGCTAAAGAACAGATTTACTACAGTGAGTCATAGTTTCATAGTAGTTGGAAATTTCGCTAGGTTTATAATCTGCCTAGCTATCTGCTAATGGGTATGCTGGAAGTTCAACAGACACACGAAGCCTCATTGGCTGGTTGGCTGCTGTGATTGGGATGAGTGCATGCATGGTATTGATAAACTGTTGTGAGCAGACAATCAGCAGTAGTTTACAGCAAGCGTGTTAAAAAGTATTTACTTTTAAGAATATACTGTCTTTCAATTAACCCCCAAATCAAATGTTTATTCCTTAATTTCCACTTTTTAATTCTGATTTAAAATTCAAGCCATGTCAAGATGAATGTTATGAATGAATTAATATTTTGGAAATTTGTTTACATCAGCACCGATTATTTCTGCCGATACTGATTATATCGATTGTTCTAATAATCGGCCTGATTATGAATATGGTAGATTAATCGTTATAGCTTTAACCAACACCCACTTTCCTAATATAAAGAATGATTGGCTAATCCTTACTAAATGAAGAGCAGGCCTCACAAACCATAAAATAACTAAATGATGTTGAAACAGCAGTTAAGAAGAATAGATTCCATTTACCCAGATTTGTCATCAATTTTCTCCCTGATGTTGATCTATTTTTCCCTGCTTATTCAACCTTTCACATATTTAACTTTTCTCATGCTATATTACCTTTGGCCATCCATCTAGGAGATGTAGAAATAACCAGATTCTCTTACTGGTCAGATTGGGACATTTTCATTTGGGACCAACTAGATATCGTAAGAAGTCTTCCAGTGAAAACATGATGACATCATGACTTTCCATTCAGGAGAAGCCATAATAAGATTTTCAAGACAACTGATTTTGTGGCCACACTGGATGTCAGATCAACACCATGTTCATTTTAGTCCGAGGTAGATACCATAAGAAATCTTTAATTGAAAACCTCTTGTTCATAAGGCTTTCCATTCAGGAGTAGCAATAATAAGAATTTAAGATAGCTGTTGTGGCAATTAAACTGGATGTCAAAGGAGCTCCATTTTCATTTAAGACCAACTAGAGATCATAAGGAGTCTTCTCGTGAAAACCCCTTAGTGACAAGACTTTCCATTCTGGAGAAGTAGCAAGATTTTCAAGATGGTTGCCATGGTAGCCACATTGGACATCAGATCAGCAACTTATATCATGTTTCAGACTATGGACAGCAGGCCATCCCAAAAGCTCTTTTTGGTCTACAGTGAATGACCAGTACAGCAGACTAGTCCGAAAAAGAAATGCTCCCTCTTTTAAAAATCGAAACATTTAATTCATATTTAACTCCAAAAAAATGACATTCAAAGAAAATTAATGCAATCAGCATGTCTTTCTGAAATATAACTTTTGGGAATAATATTGATCTTAATTAGGAAAAACTGATGCACTACAATTACAATGCTATCTCTTTGCTTGGTGCTAGACCCAAGTCCAGTGTGAAAATTTCTTCTTCTAATTAGTAACTGGAGACAGTCCAAGTGAGATGCCTTAGTCACTACCATTTATCTTGAATATCAGCTTTCTTTGACTGGACCAAGACTACAGGACATTTGATCCAGTATGAAAAAGGGAATCTGTTAATAAAAGTTGGGAAGCAGTGCCTAATTAAAATTTGTTTTACTACCAAAACCTATTTTATAATAGCAATAATACATAACTTGATACTGTATTGGCCTTCTATCTCTGGCAAAGGAAACTAATGATCCCATCTTGATGGAGTAAGACAGGGGTGTCAAACTCAATCGCTCAGTGGGCCAAAACTTAAATCACACGTAAGGTTGCGGGCCGAACAGGATAAACATTCAATAAGCGGAAAATTAAATCTTTTTTAAACATTAATATAAATTAAAACAGAAAAAAGTTTTAATAATAAAAAATCATTGGCATACCCATTTTCGCTCTTATGCCAATTTGTCAGAGCTGGATGTTTGGCATCTTTTCTTGGCTACAAGTTCGTTTATGTTGGGAGTAATGTTCTGTGTCATTGAGATTCTCATGATGGACTGCAAGTGTTCATCAGTGAGATGACTCCTGTGTGATGTTTTGTTAATCTTCATCACAGAAAACAGCTGCTCACACAGATATGTGCTACCAAACATGCTCAAGGTTCGAGCCGCATGTAGACGAAGCTGGGGCATCTCTTCAGGAATGAAACGAGTGAACTGTGCAGGCCCCACAGTGTCGTACTTTGCCTTTAGCGTCCCATTACACTGCAGCTCTATTAGCTCCATCTGCAAATTTACAGGTGCAGTTTCCACGTCTATGGCAAATGGGTTATGAAACAGCTCGAAATTACTTTTCTGTGCTTCAAAGTCACTAAAGCGCCGTGCGAACTCGGCGTGAAGTAAGCTAAGTTTTTCAGCAAAGTGTGCATTGGGAAACACCATAGCCTAAAATTCTCTCTCGGGCCGGATATAATTGTACACCGGTCAAGACCGCTCGGGCGTGATATAATTGTACACCAGGCCTGATGTGGCCCGTGGGCCTTGAGTTTGACACATATGGAGTAGGAGGTAAGCTGCACACACACAAACACATATACAATTCTTTGATAATAAAGCCAAAGGGGCTGGGAGGAGTCTACAGCCTGCCTGTTCTGCCAATCCATGGAGCCATGGGAAAGTTATCTATGCGGTCATTTAAGTAAAGTGAGACAAGGCAGACTCACTAATGGGTGGTGGCTGTCCAAAAGCACCATTGGGAATGATTGACAACATATCACAAACGAAGGTTTTAACACCAGCCCTCTCCATAGACAGGTAAACAAAGCATCTTGGGCCAGATAGTGAATGAACAGCATCATTGAGAAAGGGGAGTACAGAACAAATCTCTTTCCCTCAACAGACACAGGAAGACTAAGTGCCTAACCCCATATGTCCCATGACAGACACCCAGTGACTGCTACTTGCAGCACTACCTGGTGACTGGTACCCTGTACTAGGGCTGTCAAAAATCATGGAAAACTTCACCCAGGTACCTTTTGCACCGTTAAATGGGTAACCGGGTTCCCGTTAGAACATGAAAGACATGTATAACAGTAGTTACACCACCGTCAAATTTTCACAAAACCTGGATTGTTGTAGGATGACGAAACAAACGGACTATTTACATCATTTTGCACACTGTTTACCACACTTTATCCACTATTTCGCATTCTCTTTTTCACATTTTACCAATTCGCACTTTCACATTTTCACGTTCGCACTTTACCCACACCCAATGGGAGACGGCTGATAGTCTGTCAAAAGAGATTTTTTGCCATTTTTCAGCACACAATAGGCTTTACATGGTGGCCAGTATTAATGGTGGAGGAAGAGCCAGGGAAAACCCTGAGAAGAACCACCAACCCACATACTTTGCTTTCTCACATACCAACATTCGCTGAATCCAAGACTCGAACCCATGCAGATAGAGGTGAGATGGCAGTTATCCATAACGGAGAGCGCTTTGGACCACTCCACCACTCGGGAACCCTCGAAAGATATAATTTGTTTTCCTGTTGTCTATTATAAATTGTGTAATAATATTTAGTTTGATTTGTCAATAATAATGAATTAATATTACAATGTTGTTTCACTTATTAATAAACTTCCAACAACTGCCACAGCATGTTTTGTTCTTTATTACTCACAGCAAATGGTGGTAAAAGTCAACATCTGGTTAAGAACTTGAAAACTAAAGGAGGTTTACACTTAAGTAAGAAAGCAAAACATTACAATATTAAAATTTCAAACGAGAATAAAATAACATTTTTTGAATGTTTTTATGAACTAAAAACTAAAAAAGGAATGAACTAAGAAAGAATTTATCAAAGCTAAATAATACCAGTCTGTCCGGGTGTACAAGTACATGATCATTGTACCCCACAAAATTTCCAGTTTCTGCTTAAAAAAAACAACATATCGACTGTATCTTGCGACAGCAATGCACGTTTCCTGTTTACAATGTGTCCAGCCCTCAATATGATGGACTGCTGAAGATCATGGGAGATAACATCCTTCACCCAAGAGGAGTCAATCGTTCATCCATTGTTAGAGAGGGCTATTTCTGTACTATAAAAAGAACCATAGACCCCTGCCTTATAGAAGCTGGAGACTTCCCTATATAATGCACTGGCAGATCTGGCTCTATGCAGTTTGTTAGGAATAATCAGAAGAATAAACAAAATAGGTCCCAAAATGCAGGCACATTATGCTATGACAGATCTTAATCTTTGTTGTTTGCCATTTGACTAGTCCTATAAATGAGCATATATGGTACATTTCAAAATTTTTATAATATAATGTTCAAGCACAAAACGGCAATTAGTTGAGCTAATCCAACTTGTCTTTATTTAGAACAACATATTGAATGTAGGACATTCTAATGCCTAATGCGAATTACAAGTGTTTAAGTCAAACAAATATGTGTAGTTTATCATCTGACACGCATAAAAAAAATTAAAAACTCATTTAGATTATTATTTTTGAGTGATTTAAATCACCTGATTTTAATAAAAACAACCCTGAAGCCAGGTACTAAAAGCCCTCAAATTCAATGAACAGTAACACATAAAGAAAAATTATGGAAAGACTTGACTGAAAATGTTAGTTACAATTTACAACACAAAAATGTACAAAATTAGATATGCAAAAAGTCTGGTCAGATAATGAAATACGTAAGTCAACAGACGAGACTTATAAGAGGTCCACAGAACAAAAAAAGGTATTTCAAATTATGGAAATAACCAAGGAAGCATACTGGGATTATGCTTTTTGTTCTAACAGGGGGAAAGTACATTCACCTTAAACTGAGGACTAATGCAAGAAAGAGATAGCAACATAGTAAAAGCAGGGATTACTGTTATTAAGATAATAATTACTAATTACATGCTTTTTCTAATGAAGGCACCTAAAAGCACCTCTTCATTGATCAGAGATTACCATACTAAGTCCTGTGTAAGAAGCACCCAAGGTAAAGAGTGTTGCCACTAGACCTGGTTGTTGAATAAGCCACTAGATCTGGTTGCTGAATAAGCCACTAGATCTGGTTGTTGAATAAGCCACTAGATCTGGTTGTTGAATAAGCCACTAGATCTGGTTGTTGAATAAGCCACTAGATCTGGTTGTTTAATAATAAGCTGGCAGATCATGCTTGACCATGCTGGCTCATCTTACATTTTCAATCAACCAGCACAGATCCTAATCTGGCAACATATATTGCAACAAAAGATCTGTCTCACAGAACAGACCCTAATCTGGCAGCACTTAATGCAAGAAAACATCTGTCTCATAGAACAGACCCTAATCTGGCAGCACTTAATGCAAGAAAACATCTGTCTCACAGAACAGATCATAATCTGGCAGTACTTAATGCAAGAAAACATCTGTCTCACAGAACAGACCATAATCAGTGTTGTCCTGCCTGAAGTGGCATAAAAATGAACCCAAAGAATAGAGATGCAAAATCATTATTGCTTACTGTATATTTACTGACTCAAGGGGCACATCAAGCTAGCTTACAAAACAGACTGTTTACCTTGCCAAAGAAGAATAAGACAATCAAATTCAGTATTTTACCAATTCTGACAAGTATGGGCACCAATCAACAATATATGGTCAATAACCCTGAGGCTGAAGAATAAAAAAGATGAAATGCCCAGCAGCTATCAAAATGTCTCCCCAATCACATATTTCATAACAAAGTGATATGACTCATTATTTGAATCCAAAACTATTGGCAGAATTATGTAGTGTGAAATGTGAACAAAAGATACAAATGTAATTGTGCAAATGTATCAAAAGTGATCAAATTGTCTAGATTCTCTAATAAACTGAAATAATTTGACTGATAAAAGATATATGTGAACATTTTTGCTGTTTTTATTTTTGGTTGTTGTGCCCAAATCATCACTGCCCTGGCTTGTCCCCCTTTATGCTGCCATCCACTGTAGAATGACATGATGTTAATCATGAAAATTGCTACTTTATGGCACAGTGAACCCTATAGGTCTATGCACAAAACACTCAGGTATGAACAGATCATTTGTGGCATCATATCCTGCCAGCTTATTGTCACTGTCATCAGACAAAGATCTGTTTCATTAGAAAAAGCTGTGCGCTGCAAGACTAGGGTCTGTTCTGGTACACACAGATCATTTGTTGCATGCAGTGCTACCTGATAAGGGTCTGTGTTTTACATCACCAGGAAATGAGTAATGTGTGTGACAGTTACAACACACTGCTCTTGCCAAGGGTGATGCTGCTTTCCATGCATTTGTCTACGATCCAAATCCTAGGTCAACAGATGCTGAATACATCAAGCTGTTCTGACAGGGATTAATACTTAAGAAACGAGTGTTCTAAAGGAGTTAATACTATGGTTAAATAGAAGTGGGATTATATTTAATGTCTGCATTCAAAGGTTAGTCAAAATAAATTCACTTGTACTCAGCAGCGAGAGGCCTCATAATCCGCCTGAATAACAAAGCTGAAAATCGAGCATAAATTGTGTCGTACACAGTTGTTCTCCACCACCAGCCATGTCAGACAATAATGACAGAGAACAGCTTGTTGGTCAATGAAAACCCCCATGTTGATATGACGATCAATTCAGGACCATCAATAACAAGATTTTTAAAATGGTTGCTGTGGTGGCCATGGTTGATGTCTGAGCAATACTATTTTCATTAAGAAGCAATCAGACCATGAATGTGTCAAGCTTCATGGCAATCCGCCAAGTAATTTAGCAGCAGAGATAACAAAAAATTTCTGAATGGATGGTCATACATCGGACACTGGACAACAAGGTATCACGTAAATTAATCAGGTGTACAATTAAACCAGCTAAAAAGAAAACATGGGATGTTACTTTTTTGTTTATTTTTAAATAAATAAAATACTTCAATTTATCTGATCATTTTCTTCAAACTTTTGCTGATAACTGGTCTTATATATGGACAAATTCAAAGTGTCCCAATGGCATTTCCTATTTTCCAGTTAAGCTGACTGTCAACCCTAGAGCAAACGTTTATCTAAATCAGCAAGCTTTTATTAATTTCTTTTTAAAAAATGACCAGCATTTGGTTATCAGAGACATACTATGTTTATAGGTCTCTGACTATATTATCGCAGTTGTATATTTTAATTATTAACCTTCATAATTTGCCTACATGGTTGATGATAAGATTTCATGCAAGAATATCGTTCCTCACCTGTTTGGCCCTTTCCCAGGGTCTTCTCCAGTCTATATGGCCCCACGTATTGTTCATCCCTCTCCCTGGAAGAGTGATGATGATGATGCTGATGCGCCATTAACGGAGGCAAAATCCCCACTACCTCCAAACAACTGAAAAACCAACCCAATAACTCAGCATTGCATACGCTTTCTTGAGCTATTGTATGTTGTTTTTCATTAATATTCCACTGCAGATCGATCACCGGCCATAAACCGAACTATAGGAAAATCACCAAACATACCACAGACAGCAGATAACTCCAGAACTTTGGTTTTTAGCTACTGATAACTTTATCCACAAGGGTACTTTCCTCAGTGTCTGAAATCTTACAGATCTAAAAACACAAGACCGTACATTTTCAACGTGGCGAATCTTCAATCTTCATGTATTTAATTATGCACTGTTGATACACTGGTCTTGACTTGATCTATTCAGCTTTGTTCTCCCTTGCAGTAGGAAGTGTTATCGATTTTCAGCTTCACGCGCGCCCTGCTGATGAAAGACCTCAGGGGAGACAAGTGGAACTTTCACTTGAAATTTTGCGGCGATAAAGGGAGAATAAACGGTATCTTAATTAATAATAGCACATATTAATTCGATATCCTAAATCCCAGAAAGTCTTTACATGAAATACCCTCAAGAGTTTCTCAACCAATCTGAGCAGACTACTTGTATACACGCATCAATAAAATTATAGCATTCCGCTGCATTTCTAAAGTTATGCGGGTAGATATATTATAAACGGTATCGACTAATATTTATTATATATTAAATATATCATACAAAGAAAGAATTTACTCTTCAACGTTTCGAAGAGCACATCACACAAAGAAGGTATGTGGACATATATTGCGTATGGATAGATGGATGTAGACTATGTAACATGTACATAAGATCAATATTGTTACCATTATATGGTCTAAAACTATGTTACAGAAAATAACACAAACCAAAGTTTTTAAAATTCAACAAATAATTTTTTCCCTATAATACAAAGTGAACAATTAAAAAGAAATGTACTACAAGCATAATTTATATGGTTTGTCAAATTCATTAAGTACATATGTGTATATAGATTTAATTCTGTATTGTGTGATGTCTTTTGTTCGTGGTTGAGGGTAGGAATTGGGTCTGCATGTATAATGTCATGAAAGGCAAACATATTTACCTAGGTCTGAGTTCTAGATCCAACCTTGATTCTGACCTTAGAATTTTCTTGAAACGAATTATGTTAATGGAAAACTCCATTAAGAAGACAGAGTAGTGGGAATCTATATAAGATTGTTTAGAACTAAGAAATCTCTGGAAATTAACCTTTGATCCTCATTCTGATTCTCACGTTGTATCTTTGGTTTTCATATTAAGGCTGATAATATTATAATTTGAGAAGACACTGGAATTACAAATTGCTAGATATTTTCGAATTAAATCGCTATTTGGGAATTGTTGTGAATATATTCAAGGAGATTTTAGGTTACATTATTGTGATACAGCAAGACTGTTGACACATTAGCACATTCGAGACTGCTGGCACGTCAGCACATTCGATATTGGTATTTATTTTGGAACACCACTGGAGTTTCATTAGGAATACTCTGTACTTTTGAACTTTTCGTGGAACTAGAGTACTATTTGGGATTTAATTAATTTAAATATATTTTATTGTCACAATAGGATACAATGGGATTGAGCACAAGTTCTAACAACTTAAATTAGCCCTCTCTCTACATGATACAAGTATTACAACATATTCAACATGAAAACATAATCATGAAAACCGAATGGAGAGAGAAAGCACATTCTTTAATATACATATCCCTCTCATATCCTCTTTTTTTAAAAAAAAAAATACCGTCCTCTAAAACAGTACATACCAATATCCAATGATTTACTGTCCATCACTTAGTTATCTAATATCCAGCAAACATATATCAAATGTCCATCAAACACTTAGCTTCTCTATAACCCAGTACTGTCTAATATGTAGCACCCACATACCTACTATCCACCAATAAATAATATATTATCAACACCTCATTATCTACTATCCAGCAACCAATTATCTCTCATCAACTCCAGTTATATAATATCCAACACCCAATAAAATACTATCCAAAAACAAATTATCTAATAAACATTAACCAATTATATACTATCAATACCAAATTATCCACTATCCACCAATCAGGGACATACTATCCATCAATGACAATGATAACACGTATCTTGACTTTTGTCTCTTCTGACACATGTATTGCTTTTTTGACGCTCTGGACACTCTGAAGATCAATGCCTTTTCTTATTACAGATATAGCAAGTAGCTTGACTTTTATCTCGAAAGGAAGGGGACTAGTCCGTCGGCTTGTCTGAAGAAAACTTTCATATGACACCTCGCAAAGCTCTGATCAGAAATTCGATCGGTGTGGGCTCTTCCATCTTCCTGGTCGGTTTGAGAATGAAATGAATACTGGATGGGAAGACAATAACCATTTATACATACACTGGTCTGACATGGATATAAAAGGACCTATGGTGTTTAAAATGTAGTCATTTGACTTTTTGCAGTCAAGATGAAATGATCGCATCATTTCGTGGAGAAAGGAGAAGGAGAAGAAAGTAAGAGCAGAAACGTGATTTATCGCCTCACACAGTAGCTGAAGTCTTGGCTCAAATTCATGTCAGCGATTGTGAAGATGACACGAGTGAGCCAGAATCCAGACACAGAGATTCTACACACAACCAAAGTCCGCCACTATTAACCTATCGAACTTCCTACCACATTGAACAGACGGAAAATCGCTCCTCTAGAAAATTTAGAACTACGGCTTACACGTACAAGGTAAAGTTTAAACATTTCAAGTCCGAAGTACCGTTCGAGAAAGCAGAGGGGTTCATCACCGAGGTGTGGGATTCTTTATTAACCACAATGAAACGGCAATGTTAAGCCAAAGAAGACGATCGCTTGTGACTTTCCAATCTTAACGACTGTTTGAAGACCCCGTTTGGATCGAGTTTAGCAGCCAGCAGAATTGAGACCTTCCAAAGTCATCGACAAGATTCAACACGTGCAACAATCCAACGACAAAGTTTCACATCACCAATGGAAAAGCAACACTGTTCATGACCCACGTGTCTCTTTCCCAAGGGACAGGACACAAAATGGTGTTATTGGTGGACGATTTTCTCAGCACAAAAAGTCTCGTCCGCATTAACAACCCTCAAGACAAGATGTGTTTAGCCCGTGCCATCGTCGTAGGATAAATGTATGCCGACAAGAATTACACGGTTAAATGGAAGGAGCCTGGAAAAATATTAAAAAATCGAACCGAGCCAAACAACGAAGAGAAACAGAACTCCTGTTACAGCAAATGGGGCTATCCAAACCCCACACCGTGTGGCATTCCTGAAATGCAAAAATTGCAAGACGTCCTGGCTCCACGCTACACGTTGAAAGTGCATCCTCAAGAAGTGAACGGACTCTGTTGTTTCAAGGTAAAGATTTAAAAGACAGAAAATACATTCACATCGTTTTTCACGATAAACATTTCGATGCCATTACCAGTATCCAATCCAAAAATAATCCAAGAATAATCCAAGAATAAAATTTTAGTAGCACTAATAACAAAATGTTCTACTGATTTCAAGTTCGAATCCCGACGAAGAATCCAGGATGGAAGACGATGACTTATGCTGTAACCTGAAGACGTGAAGTCCATTGTTCCTTGTAGAAACAATAATTACCACTCCGGTTTGGGAAATCTAAATAAATTTCTTAAAAGAACTGATTAAGACTTTCTCATGAGCACATGCATTTTCCAGGAAAAAAGAATTAAGCCTTTTGAATCTAAATAATTTGAAACGACTATTAAAAAAGCACAACAAACAGCTTCCAGTGTAACAGCCCAACTTCTACTGAAAATAATTCTCCCAAAAAAAGGTTATATCGTCTTCTAAACCGTAAACAGGGGGTCACGTGATCATGTTTAAGAAGCTCGTAGAAATTTGATACTTGTTAAGGATCACGTCCACCCTGTGCGGCCCTGTCTAAAACCGATCATATTACTCTAAGAAATAAAATAAAAATTGTTTATATCTAAACCCCTTAGTTCTATTATGGCCTCGACAACAATCAATCATTTTAAAATAACAATAGAACTTGTTTCCATGGTTGCTACAAATTTTGAATCAAGGTCAGGATTTAGATCAATACCTCCTGTTTATAAACTAACAGTCAAGGTCAAATTATTTTCTGAAAAAAAGTATCATCTCTAGTGAATAAATTTACATTATAATAGCACGTAATAAAAAATAAAAATAAATAAAACTTACAAACAATTAAATCGAGATAAATATATATTAAATCAGATATAATTAAATCAAATATACATAACACTGTGGAAAAATTGGATAACTGTTTATGGAGCATGGAGGGATCGATCCTTTGAAAGAAGCCTGCACCATTGCCAAAGAGTGTTCCTTAGTATACCGCCAACGATTCATGCCCGAAAACACCAAGGCTATCATCAGCCCTCAAATGACCAACTTTGTCAAACGTCGATACTCGGTCAAAGCTCTAAGCTGGCTACATTACTTGTGCGACAAGGAAGACAAATGGATTCAACATGTACACAACGGAGGAGGCAAAAAGACCATCGGACCGTGGATGGCTAAGACTTAGAAAACCCCAAGATTGTGTACGAGTTTAACGGGTGCTTATTTCACGAATGTTCCATCTGCTACCCTCAACGTGACAATAAAAATAAGTTTTTACAACGTACCATGGAAGACTTGTACGAGGACACGTGTCAGCGACTCTCGAAGTTAGAACAGCAATGGTACCAAGTGGTGGAAATGTGGGAACACGAGTACGATCACCGTTTGAAAACCTATCCTGAGTTTAAAAGCATTGTGGAAAGTAGCAAGCTGGTGGACCCTCTGATGCCGCGGAATAGTTGGTACGGAGGACGAACGAATGCCACATGTTTGCAGTACCACGCTAACGAGGAGAAAGCAGAAGAAATCACATACTTGGACGTGTGTTCGCTGTATCCTTACGTGTGCAAATATTGTCACTTTACCGCAGGACATCCGCAATTGCTGACCTAACACATCGACGTGGACAACATTCGACAATACGAAGGACTAATTAAATGCAAAGTCTTGCCTAACACGGACTTGTATCATCCCGTTTTAGCCCACCATTGCCAAAGAAAACTGACGTTTCCCTGGTGCTGTAATTGTGCCGAAACATGCAATGAAGACCAGTCTTGTCAGCACACTCAAGAAGTACGCGCCTTGACAGGAACGTGGGTCAGCGTGGAACTGTTCAAAGCTCTGGACCTAGGATACCAACTGTTAGAAGTGTACGAAATTTACCACTTTCCCAAGAGAGAACGGTACCACAAGGGCGACCAAACTCAGAAAGGCATTTTCGCGGACTATGTGGATGTCTTTTTGAAACTGAAACAAGAAGCCAACGGCTATCGGTCCTGGTGCCACACTCCCGAAGACCAAAAGAAATTCAAAGTGAAATACTGGAAGCAGGAGGGTATCACTTTAGACCACGTGGAGAAAAACGAAGGAAGGCGATCGTTTGCCAAGGTGATGTTAAATTGTTTGTGGGGAAAATGGCACAACGACCGTTTTTACCCAAGACGGAGTATTTGACAGAACCTTCCCGGTACTTCCAGATGATTCACGACAATACCAAATACATGAAACACGTGTACGTCCTTCGTGAGATCTTGATCCTAGTGAATGAAGAAGAAGAACTGGACTTTGTAGAAGCTGACGAATTTGGAAATGTCATCATTGACAGCCCATGCTCGTTTAAAATTGGACGAAGCTTTAGAAGTGTTAGGAGATTGTGTCCTGTATTTTGACACGGACAGTTGCATCTACATCTATCGCATGGGTCACCTACACCCTAACATCGAAAAAGACCGTTTAGGAGCCTGGACGGACGAGGCCCCTGACGACAAGATTCTAAGTTTTGCTAGTGGCGGTCCTAAAAGTTAGGTTACGAATACCGGGACGAACAAGGAAAAGTGCACACCGAGTATAAAGTGAAAGGATTGACTCTCAATTATCGCACCAGTCGGCTGGTGACCTTTGGCGTATTGAAAGAAGCCTTGCATTTTGGACAAGATGGAAACTTCAAAGTGACCACCTGCGAAACGCACAAGATGTAACGTTTACCCACACACCAAATCATCATTCGGCCTTTGGAAAAAGTGTATCAGATCGTATACCAGAAGCGATTGCGACTTCCCAATCACTTCACTTTGTCATACGGACACGTCGATATTGGTCAGCATATAAAAAGGGAAAACGTCCAAGACCGATATTTCATTGTAACTACAATGACAAAGACCTATGTTAGTGACAGTGTCAGAAGAAGAACCCGTCACCGTAGACAACCAATCAATTCAGGACGTGACTGTCATGGATATTCCCGAAATGCCATTCCGAGAGGCCACCTGTTCGACTCTACCCAATGTAGAGACTATAAGAACATTACACACTGTCCCTAGGACACCTTTGTTACCAAAAGCATATTGTACATTAAATTGATTATATTCCACTTTAATAGTTGTGATGTGCATGTTAAAGCTGTACTTAACCATTTAGCTTCTCATACATGTTGTTCCATTTTAACTTACAATAAACGTGTCCGGAAAAAAAGTATAAAAGCTCTTGTCTTGTCAAAAGTGACATTCCCTGCCCTATGTCTACCTCTGCTGTCTCTGCTCCCTCTTTCTCCACTTTGACAGTTTTCGACGAACACTCAGATCGTGCTAGTTGGGAGGCCTTATATCTTGGTCATCCGTTTAACATATTAATTGCCGGACCCAACCGTTCAGGCAAAATCGAATTTCTCAAAGGTTTGATCGAACATGAGCATCATTTAATCGATCGTCCACCTCAACGGATCGTGTGGTGTTACAAAGAGTGGCAATCGGCGCACAGCCTCTTGCGAGAAAGTCAAGGCGATTCCATCATGTTTGTGGAAGGCATTCCTAGCGAATATTACGGGATCGTGTCTGACCCCAGTCAAACTGATATGGTCATCTTCGACATGTGAGGAGAAGACGAAGAAATTAAACTGGTTTATACGCAAAGGTCATCAACGTAATGCCAGTGTTATTTATATCATTCAAACTTTGTTTCAACAAAGTAAAGTGCATAGCACCATCACTCTCAGTGCTCATTACGTGGTCTTGTTTAAAAAGCCCTAGAGATAAATCGCAAGAGTAAATCTTAGCCAAACAGGTAGGAACGTCATGACTGACGCATGCGTACGAAGATGCCACTCGAACCGTACACACATATTTACTCTTGGATTTAAAACCCACACCCCCGATAATATGCGATTCCGTGCTCATCTGTTTCACCAATGGTGCCAAGACGGAGGGCCTGTCGTGTACACGTACCCGTCGTCGACTTAACAACAACAACAACATCAACAAAATCCATTAAAAAAACTCAGACAATGGGTTTGTCTCACACAGCGTCAACATGACGTACCTTCAATCTTATCTTCCCGTCAAATTGATTCGTGCCTTGTACGGCATCAGTCGCGAAAAAATCCGAAATTACTGCAAGGTATCATTCACATTTCTCATCAAACCAAACGCTTTTTTGACAGAAACAAAGAAGCCTTGACGTAACTGGCCGATCCCTGCATCGACACTCAAACCAAAAAGCAAATCATTTTGAAACCTGGAGTAGTGGTTCTCTAGGAGGTGTCATCATTCGCTCCCTCTTAAAATGGGATCCTAATACCCACAAAGTCACTCCCCAGAAAGTCAAAAGGACCACAAAGAAGACAGAGCAATGGTGTCAAGACCAGGTCACAGCACCAGAAAAGGAAAGCCCACATAAAAAGAAAAGTCCTCGTTAAAAGAAAAGCGCACAGCTTCTACCCGCAAGAAAAAAACTTGGGCCAAGTAGCCTCAGGTTCTTCCATTTCTCCATTGTTAGTGATGCCTGCCAAATCCACTTTGACATCCGTTCTTCTTCATTTGATGAAACAATGGAAACCCGCGTCTCCAAGAACTTCTCCTCCTGCGGTGACACCCTCCTTCTCTTTAGCTGCAGCAGCAGATGCTCAGAACGTACCTTCCCCGAAAATCAAAGTCCAAGAGAGATCAGGCATGTTACAGTGTTTACTGGATTTGTCCCAGCAAGAACTGTCCCGATTTAGTCCGTTGCGAACCCCTCCACGACGTGTGATGGCTGTCATCAAGTTGACACTACGTAAAGAGAATCATTGGCGACGCATTCCAGTATAAAAAAAGACCTGAGGTAAAGAATGGGAATCAATGTTGTTTTGCTCCGGATAAAAAATAAAGATGTCACCCCCAGAAGTCATATCTCTTCTAATCCGAAAGGAAAGAAACGGAAAGGACTTCCTCGTCATTTAGCCAAACATGGGGACGTGTTGTTCGTCCTGTCCAAAGCCCCTCCACCCATGCGAAAACATCTCATTCAAAAAGCCTCCAAGGACGTCATCGATACAGTGTGCGAATGTTGTTTGAATATCTTGAAAGGCACGATACCTTTGTCTGAATACCAGAAAAAATGCTTAACCAAACACCTTCACATTCTTCGCCAAATGATCAAATGAAAATACCCATTCGTCAAAAGAAAAAGATGTTGGTACAACGCGGAGGAATTTTGCCCATGTTGTTAGAACCCTTGCTGAAAGGAGTATTGGGAACAATGCTGGCAGGACCCATGGGAGCAAGATAAAGAGGACCAAGAGGATAAAAGGGACCTCTGGAGTCAACAGATCTCAGACTTGACCATTTAAATCGAATGATAGGACGAAAACTGAATTTAGTGCCTTACAACGATGGATGGAATACCATTGTTGACAAGAACAAAGGACCCCGCATTTGCCTCCCACTTCCCATTAGACTGAGATGTCCCAATTACAACACGAACTGCAATCGTTTATGGATCTCAACGATTTGTCCGAATAATAAAAATCTTAAAGGTACGGTCAACTGTTGAAACGACTGAAACTCTTTCACCAGAAAACTTCAGACAAAACAACTCAGCCGACTCTGAAAGATTTTAAGAACCTTATGAAAAGTCCATTACCTCTACCCCCAGTGACCAAAACAAAAAAAGGAGAAGAAGAGTTTCAAACTCCACCAAAAAAAGTACGCAAGATAACGACTACACAAGAGAAATTACGCAAAGTTAACAACAACACCTACATCTAGAATTTGACAGATTAAAAGATGTTAGCCACCCCTTCTTCATCAGAAGAGAAAAGGAAAAGAGTGATGACAGAAGTGAAACAAGAACCGATTACCCCTGTTCAGACATTCCCTCCTCCTCGACACCTATCGCTGGGCGGACATGCAAAGCATTACAATCCAAGAAAAGAGTAGCATCAGTGAACAATGGGTGACTTATTAGCATAAATGGAAAAGATGTTAGCCAGCATTTACTACGACACAGTTCATCTTGCAGGTTACAGAGGAGTTCAGACATTCCATCGTACTGCCAAAACCCGACTGAAAAGTCTCCGTTTACCTCAAGTGCAACGATGCTTAGAAGAACAAGACACGTACACTTTACACAAACCCATTCGGCGAAAATTTTTCAGAGGCGCACCCGAGTGGAGGGAATCGATCATCAATGGCAAGCCGATTTAGCCAATATCTCTCATTTGTCCACCTACAATCGTGACTACAAATATTTATTTTGTGTCATTGACGTCTTTTCCAAATTTGCCTGGGTCGTACCTTTGACTTCCACATCGAGCAGCGAATTAGTGCGAGCTCTCAAACTGGTGTTGAAACAAAGTGGTCGTCACCCTCCTCGATGGCAAATTGACATAGGCATCGAATTTCTGAACCAAGCTTTTCAAAAAGAATCAAAGAAATGTGACATTCGTTTTTTCACCACCGAGATTCCAGAAACTAAAGCCAGCATCGTGGAACGTTTTCAACGCACCTTAAAAGAACGCATGTGGAAATATTTTACGCATCAATATTCTCTCGACGTACATTGACGTCTTACCGCTCTTGGTTCAAGCGTACAACCAATCTTACCATCAATGCATTGGACGTGCCCCGAAGAAGTGACTCCCGACAACGAAGTGTTCTTTTTTGAGCGCATGTTTGGTACGTTCCCGACGGTGACAGTCCCCAAGAAGAAAGGAGTGTTGGCAGCAGGAGATTGGGTGCGTATTGGCAAAACCAAATGCACTTTCTTCAAAGGTTACTTACCCAACTGGACCACCGAATTGTTTCGTCTCACTGGACGAGTATGTGACCGTCATCCTGCCGTCTATGAATTGAAAAACATGAACGGGGAAGTGTTAAAATGAACGTTTTACTTGCCGGAATTACAACGCGTGACCATAAAAGAAGACGAGATGTACGACATCGAAAACATTATCGAACGAAGAACCCGAAAAATGGAAAAACGATGTGTCAAAGAAATCAAAGTGCGTTATTAAGGATATCCTCCAAGTTTTGATTCTTGTATCGATGCTTCGTAAGTCATCGATTATAAAAAGAAGTGACTATCATATCCTTCCATAAGCCTCAACCGCTACCATCGGAGTGACCACTCCTTCACCCAGTTCTTTTCTGCAAGATCTTCAAAAGCAACTCTTGTGGATGTGGTGTGGAGAATGTGTGCCTAAAACGCAAATCGTCTTTTTCTGTCAAATCTTTGTGGTGCATTGTGTCATCGTTGCTGTCATTGCCAGTTTGAGTTTGCAACAAGGAGACAAATAATTGTGGACCATTTAACTGAGTAGTTGTATCGGCCACATTCTTCTCAATCAATCCCTGAATTACTCCTCTGACGGGAACAACGGAAGCCTTGCGTCCAACGGCAGTCACCACTCAACAAAAATCAACCACCACATTAATCTTTAAGACACTCCTCTGACTTCGAGTGATCCCTCGGACACGAGCAGATCTCTGGAATTATGAACAACAACAACCAATTTTACTTGACGCTGCCCAGTGACAGTTCCATGGAGGTGTTTCCCAACAATACATTGCGTTGTTACATGGCCAAATTAGCTCAGGCAATCCAATTAGATCACGAAGCCCATTGGGAAGTGGCTTTGATGGAAATCATTTACCCTACACAAGTCCTAAATGTCCTTCAAAATCGAATGTTCATTACGAGCACGTCCAAAAGTACTTGGATGTGAATGTAGATTATAAAATGAGAATACAGAACACACAGAATAAAAAGGGGATCTATAACTTGAAAATGACCCCAGGCTATTATTTTAGCGGTCAACATTTGGTGAGCACGATTTCTACCAGGTTTAATGCACTGTTTCTTAAAGCTTTGGAGAGTGACAAAACTGTGTCACCATTGAATACCATAAAGTGGCTCGTCGCCTAATTTTCGGAGGGTAAAGTGTTGTCCGTTTCATTTTGTCCTGAAACGTTTGACATTTGGGCGGGGACATTGAGATGAGGATGGCAATGATCAAGAGAAACGAATTACATGTCATTTCCGACAACGATTCTTTTACCAAGTTATTTCGTTCCCCTCTAGAACTGAACCAAGGATTGAATATGATCTTTGTGTACTCCGATATAATGGAGTACAACATGGTGGGACACACATTCGTACCATTACTGCGTGTCATTACTTTCAAAGTGGATTCTGCCACGAACGCTGATGAGGAAGGTGGAAACACCTATGACATTGACTGCAAATTTGTATATCCTCATTATTTACCTGTCAATAAATCGTGTTTTGACACTGTCAACATTTCTATAAAAAGAAATCCTGGACAAAATATTACGTTCACCAAATGGAAAGTCACGATGAAATTCCGTTTTCGAAAACGATTCTTTAACGACTCGTAAGTCATGTATCATGTATATCGTGGCGTCCCTCAACCGCGAGGAAATGGTTTAGAAGATATATTGAAATCGGCCTTTAGTTCATTGGCTCCTGTTTTGAAACCGATGGTGACACGAGCATTGCACACCTTGAAAGATGCCGCATTGACACAAGGCAAAGGAATTCTCCAAAATGTCATCATCAACAAACAAAACCCCAAAGAAGCTTTCCTGAGAGCAGGCAAAAATGTCTTCTTTCAAACAGGCCGACGAGAAACTCCTATACATTCACTGGATGCTACCGAGTCAGGCATTTCTACTTCCCTGACTCCACAGCAAGGACGAGACAGAAAGAGACGACAAAAACACCCCTTCAGAGGACTTCACACTCAAAGCTAGAAAAACTAAGAAAAGAAGAACAGTCCGAGACTTAGACTTTTTGATTATTCAAATATATCACATAGGAAAGAAAGAAAGAAAATGATGCATCGATAGTTTTGCGCCTCTTCCAAGTCCGAACTGGATCTGTTTGCCATGCCACCCACCATCATGAAGATGCTAGAATCCTAATGAGTCGAATTTCATCCCGTCTCCTCTGTCAAGGACTCAGGATCAGCTACCATCGAATTTGAAATCAAAGGACAACCCGAAGATAACACCGATCTGAATAGCAGTTACTTGTACTTGAATGTGACACAACGACGGACAGTTCCGATCTAAAGTATATGGAAATTGTAGCGACGGCAACAATTTCATGCATTCCTTGTTCAGTGGAGTGGATTTGTACTTGAATAACAAACTGGTCAGTAGCAGCATTTACACTTACCCTTACCGAGCGTACCTGGAAAATCTCCTGACGTACGGAAAAGAAGACAAGAACAACCGCCTAGATGCTTGCGTGGTATGGAAACCTGACAAGCCAGGCTTTTTAAAAAAAACCGAAGTGGATTCAAAAAAAGACTACAATAATGGATTTATAGAACGAAGAAATAAAGTTGCACTAAGAAGACATTTACAACTGATGGATCGCTTGCATTTGGACACGTGGTTGCAAGAAAAGTAATTTCCGAATGGTGTGGATGTCTGCCTCAGACTGAACTGTAGCAGTGTCGCTTTCCATTTGATAAGTGATGTGGCCTATGACACAACCGTCATCCAAGAAGTCAGACTCTTCGTGCGACGCCTGAAAGTGTTACCTAAGGTGGGAAACGACATCAGTCTCACTTTGAGCAGAACGACCGCCAAGTATCCGATACGACGCGTGGAAGTGAAAACTTTCACCATTTCCGCTGGATATCAATCGATGATCGAAGATCACATGTTCCAATGAGAGTTACCCAGACGTTTGATCATCGGTATGGTCAGCCTTCAACGAAGACATCGATGAAAATCCTTTTTGAGTTTGAGCAATTCAACATGTCCAAGATGAAAGTCAGTCGATATGGCAAATCCTTGTGTACCAGGCCTTTCGAACCTGACTTTAGTGACGAGAAGAATTACTTGAGATCGTACTTGTCCCGATGCGAAGCCACGGGACAGTTAAGAACCAATGCCAGTCACTGCATTACCTTCTAGGATTATGCAGGGGGTTACGCTTTGTGGGCTTTTGATTTCACTCCAGACCAAGGCAGCACGGGGGACATTTCCACCCTATTAAATCCAGACATGATTCGTGTGGAACTTCAGTTTAAATTACCGCTGAAGGTGACAGTGAACGTCATCTTGTATGGAGAATTCGATAAAAATCACCAGTTTGAGAGACGTCATTCCAGACGATTGGAAACTATGGAAGACACTTATACCTCTTTGAATAGTGGAGAATCTTTGGAAATGGAATGGTAGGATTCCGTGGAAGCATAACCACAAAACAAAGACAAAGAGGACATGGTGATGAAGTCCAGATGGCCAGAACAAGAACAACATTCAGTCTCCTGTTTAGCCAAACACCTGCCAGAACTAGCCCAAAAATGTAAAGCTGATTTAAACCTATTGAGAAACCTGAAAGGAACTATTTGGGGAGCCAGCCAAGAAACTCTAATTACGCTGTATCAATCACTAATAACATCTAAAATGGACTATGCATGCCAAACAATATCTGCAAAACACTAATTCAATAGCACTAAAATACAGCGTGCGAGAACTGTACAGTATTATCCAAACTAAGATCGATAGTCAATGGCAAGAATTATGGGAAAGCACAATAAGGGACGCACCCTTTACTCTTCACAAGGCAGGATCATAAGAAAAGTCAGACCACCAGGAACCAAGACCCCAAAATCATTAACAGGATAATAATAGGAATAACAAAACTGGCGAACAGCTTTGGAAAACATCTGGCAAGCAATACCTACTCAAATGGCAACTGCCCACACTGCCATTGCCCTGAAGATCTACATGTTTTCAATTCCTACCCAAAGTATAGAGAACAAAGAATAATATTTAGGAAAAATCAAAACACTGTGAGACCCATACCGACCTATCCAGATTTCATTGAAAACCAAAAACCAAATATATGAATTACTTATTAAAAAAGAAAGAAAAAAATTACTAATTAGGGACCAGTATAAACTAGACGTCTTTCAAACGCACAATGGAACCTGATTACTCAGCAAAGATATATGTCCCTTAAAACTGTATGAAATAGAAATAGAAATATAATAATAACTTCACCTTCCCATATCAAATAAGTAACCAAATAAGGGACTAATATAAAAAGATGTCTTTGAAAAGTGCAATGACACCTGATTACTCTGCAAAGACTTGTCCTTTAAATCTGTATTAGGTGTTCTAAATACCCAGGACCATCAGGACCGGCTGCACAAGCCTCACCTAAATATCTAGGAAATTTAGTTATGAACCTAGAATATATAAGGTGGTCTAATGCCCAGGACCATCAGGCCCAGGTGCACAAAGCGGAACATTAACCAGCCCAGGAAACTTTTGAGATAACCAGTCAAACTCAGCACACAAGGTAGCAAACAAAATAATACAACCCCATTAGATAATCACCAAGCGATCACGGGCGTTGTTCAAATTCCTATAAAAACAGCACAGAATATTTCGTAATAAATTGAGGCAAGGCAACAATTTTCTTACCTTTTTGGCAAAGAAGGTCAAAATTATATACTGGAAATCAAAGGTACATCCTGAGATCGCTGGCTCCCCCGACAGAACCACCTGCCCTGCCTCCTCCGGACTAAGGGGTGAGGCACCTTTTCCTCCCCTCACAATTAATTTAATAACCCACTCGTTGGGAATCAAAACAGACTCGGGACTCTAAATACAGTCCTCACATGATTGCCGGTTGGGTTTATTCCCACTCACGGCAGCCTTACACTCAGGTAGTTTGGGACCCTATAGTCGCACGAGCTGAAGGCTAAATTAAATAGTGCTCTAAGAGCACAGTAATGCCTGGGGGATGAGGCTCAATTCCTTTTCCCAGGATGAATTAAATAGTCCGTAGCGGACATTGACTAGATCCACATGCCCTTTTGGGCGAAAGCGTCTCAAATCTAAGTAGTCAGCCAGTCTTGTGAGTTTTGGTGTCAGGGAATGTTTTCCTTCACGTCCGCGCTTCACAAATATAAAGTGAAAGCGTTCATCATTCTGGCTACCCAACGTTGAGATATCAACTTTGAGAATATGAACAGAATTGCCCAACCTTGTTGCTTCAGATGTACATGGAGTATGCCAGGCGCATTCTAGATGAACCGGCTATGGAGGTCATAGCGGAAAGAGCTAGAATAGAAGATGAGAAGGAGAGAAAAAAAGGAGAGAATAAGGAAAGGATCCTGTCTCACCTCATGCTGAGATCTTTGTGTGATGTAAAGCCTAAGGTAAGGACACCTCCACTACTAGTATCAGCACCACAACCAGTAGCAGCGCCACAGCCACTACCAGCACCACAGCAACGTCAACAACATCAACTACTACTACCAATACAAGTACCAGAGATAAGGAGACCTAGTCATTCCCGATTGCAAAATAGAAGACAGAGGGAAGTTTTCACTATCCCACAAAGTGAAGACTGAGATGATGAGGCCACTCAACCTACCTTTGCGCTCCCAAGAACAAATGTAAATTGGGAGCAGGACTGGAGTAGAAGATTCATCTGTGGTGCTCGGCCTGGGAGGTGGCAGCATTAATCTGGTGCTAACTATTTCAGGGCTAACCAAATCTCTAGAAAAGAGACTATTCAAGTTACCCATTTGTGTGGGTGTGACTATAATCACTCACTCCTTTCCTGATATATGTGTATATGTGTTTGTGTGAGTTCGCGTACGTTTGTGTGTATGTGTGGGTTTGTATGCGGTCACGTACGTTGTGCGGATAGTATCTTTTTAGGGGGTTTTTTTCTCTTCCTCTTCCAGTGTGTGGATAGTATATTTGGGGTTTGTTTTTCCTCTTCCTGTATGTGGATAGTAGAGTGTGTGTTTGTATGCGTTCGCGTACGTTTGTGTAAATGGTATATTTGGGGTTTGTTTTTTCCCCTTCCCTTCTGCGTGGATAGTAGATAATATGTGAAGTTAGTGTAAGGGATGTTTTCCTTCACGTCCGTGCTTGAAGTATATAAATCATAGTGGTCGTTAGTCTGGCTAACGCATACAATATACAGCACTTAGACTATGTACGGGGACTCTACCTAACATCTCACTCGAGGAGCTACAAATACTGACGGGAGATCTACCGCTGCACCTCAGACGAAAGAGCACATATTGAGATATGTTACCAGAAACTCAATACATCAAAACACCAACCCAACCAAAATGATGCTTAAAAAGTGCAACATTCCTTTTACACAAAAACGAGCTCTAAACCACCCAGCAGTTAAGAAAATACACACACTCTGTGATGAAATTCAACTATCCGGAATTCAAACAGAACAATACAAAATCAAAGATCCTACCCCTTGGAAAAACTGCAGGCCCCAAATAAACCTGTCTGCCCAGAACGTTGGATCCAAACTAAAAAAACCACAAAAATACTAACCGAAATCCAGAAAATCATCGAAGAAACTTACTCTGGATTTCCTAAAATCTACATAGACAGATCTAAATCGAAAGAACTAAACAGAACTGCTGCTGCAATAGTGGTGCCGCAACAACAAGTTGAATCTGGTGCAAGACTCCCGGATGGCTGCTGCATCTACACAGTATAATTCTGGGCAATAAATGAAGCCCTCAAATGGATTAAGACACAAAACCACAGCCAGTACGTCATTATAACAGACCTTCTAAGCGTACTCAATCCTTAGAGAATGGCACGTCAAAACGTAGAGCAAATATGCTGGAAGACACTATGTTATCCATCAGGGAGATCGAAGATAAACAACAAACCATCGAATTGCTATGAGTACCTTCTCACATCAATCTGATTGGGAACGATAAAGCTGACCGAAGGGCGAAATACAATCTCCTGAATAATGCAACAGAAACACTTAATTACAGTGTGGATGAGATATATAGCCAGATAAGAAGCAAAATGAACAAGAAATGGCAGCAGCTCTGGGACAACACCAATAAGGGCAGACATTTATACAAACTGCAAAAAGAGGGTTATCAACACACCTAAAATCCTGGAAATCGTGGATATCCGAATTATCAATAGGATCAAAACAGGAAAAACTTTACTCCGAAACAGCTTTGGGAAACATCTCAGGAAGGAATTGAACCAAACTACTAACTGTCCACATTGTTCTGCTGCAGAAACACTGGACCACGTATTCAACACCTGTCCCAGATACCATAATCGACGACTCGGTTTCCAAGATTACCATAAAGGAAAATTAATTCCCCAACAACATACCCTGGACAAGGTACGCAAAAAAACATCGATACCACATACATGAACATAATAAGGTACCTCAAGCAAATTAACAAACATGGCAACATATAAATAAAATCACAAGTAATTATAATAATAATTAATAGAAGGGCTAAAGCAGTAAGATAAGACTGCTAGCTGAAGCGCACGCACATGGTTGTTGTTGTTGTTGTTGTTGTTGTGTGTGTGTGTGTGTGTGTGTGTGTGTGTTTCTCCCCTGCATGTAGGCATGCAGCTAACACAATACTAACCATCATGGTCTGAGAAAAACAATACATATATTCCCATAACTATGTATACATATTATAAAGGTGGCAAACCCCCGCCATCAGGCCCAGATACACACGACAGCAAGAGTGGTAAGATATAAATGAACACAAAAAATTCTTAGGCCCCAACCGTCTTAAGACTATAAGGTGACCTAAGCCCAGTCATCAGGACCCCCCCCCACACACACACACACAAGGCGGAACTAAATAAACAACAACAACACAATCCCCAATCATTAACACGACATATAAATCCAACACTGATATTCAGACCAAACATACTAATTTATACAACAAAAAGGGGCACAATACACCTTCCAAATTCAATATAGCTATTAAATAAAGAACCGTGGTGATAAACGACCAATCGCAACCATCAAGATCTAAGGCAATGGAAGTCGAGTCGAAGCAGAACAGCAAACTCTAGCAAAAAAGCCAAACACTACAACAATACGAAGAAGAAAGAAAGAGGATAACACAGAATGTGATGTGATGTGTTGTGATTTGGATGTTTAACGTAGCTTTAACAATTTTTCAGTCATATCGCTACGATGTCTGCAGTGTGGCAGTTTATAGTGATGTCTAGCACTGGGGCATCATGCCGCAGACATGTAGTATGATATCCCACCCAGTCACATTATTCTGACACCAGGCCAACCAGTCTTAACACTAACCTCTTAATGCTGAGCGCCAAGCGATGCAGCTGTTGGTACCATTTTTGGAGGACTTTGTTTTGACTCGGTCGGGGATCGAACCCACGACTTCCCGCATCCGAGGCGGACGCTCTAACCACTAGGACACCGGAGCGGTACAACACAGAATGAAGACGGAGTAAAGAAGAAAACGGACATCGACTTTTCAAATTGTCAGTTTACATGAAGTTCTTCCTTTGGCTATTGAAGACCTTTTCGATAAAAGCTCTATCTCCACAACCCTAACTCGATCCTTTGTATACCACCATTAAAAGCAAAAACCGAAAGCAAACACAACGTGACCCAAACATGTATAGGGTGCCTGACACCCAGCTGATTGACAACGTTTCGGAAAATCAAAAGTACACGATGTACACCTAATTCCAACTTTAATTAAAAATAGTAATGAAATTACACAACTCAGAGGGTTAGGAAAATTACACGAGTGGCTTACACACCATTGGAATAGATTTCAATCCACTAGTACAACTGGACTTGATTTGATCTTACGCACTTTGCCGTTTCTGGACGTACAGCTTTCCTGTGGCGTGTCTCGGGCCCCTTGCCTCCTTTCCTCGGCCGGATATGTTCATGAATTTAAAAAAAGTGCGACATTCGCACGTAAAAGCGGCTCCATTCCTACAGTCTCTATCAATTGAAAATCTCAACCTTCGAGACTTAACCAGTCGCGAAAGCACTAGTTGCGTAGGCGACTTAAATCCTTTAATTGATTGACTGATTGAGTCTGGCTAAAGAACCTCATCAAAAACATTAAATGATTAAATTGGGAAGCAGACAGGGATACCCTCTGAATCCTATACAGATCATTAATGAGATCTAAGTTGGATTATGTGTGCCAGGTGTACGCCTCGTCGCAGTCGTACCTATTAAAAAAGCTAGACAACATTCATGCAACAGCCCTCCGCATATGAACAGGTGTGCATAACAATACCAGAAGAGAGCAAATACAGATCTTAACAGGAGACCCACCCCCCTTTCGTCTATGAAGAGAAGAACTATTACTAAGATATGCGTCCAGATTATAGATCCTTGAAGACTCACACATAACCAAGATCTGTGTAGCAAAATGTAACATCCCCTTCAGACGTAAGTTAGTCCCGGAGTCATCACGAGGAAAGAAGATTCACGAATTAACCAAAAATCTTGAAATTCCAAACATACGAGCTGAACAAATCGCGTACCCTGATACCATATTACGGACATGCAACACAGTGCATATCAATTTCAGCGCAACCAGGATTTGACCTAAAAATGACATACTTCTTGAAATAAGATCTACAATACTCTCTAACATGGAAAACTCATATCAAGATTATGTTAAGATTTACACCGATGGATCAAAAACAAACAATCCTATCAGAACAGCAGCCGCTATAGTAGTACCGGAAAAAAAACAAAAAAAAAAAAACATAGAGCTTGGAGCTAGACTCCCACATAACTGCTCTATTTACACAGCAGACTTCTGGGCCATAACTGAAGGCATTAAATGGGTGAAACGACAAACATTCGCAAAGCACTAATTATCAGTGACTCGCTAAGTGTCTTAAAATCACTGAAATTCGGCATCTCCACCTCCCGCGACAATTTCGTCAAAGAGACCAACCTATTACTGAGACAAATGGAAAACAAGGACAGTATAATCGAATGTATGTGGGTACCATCCCATATCAAAATCCCAGGAAACGAAAAAGCTGACCAAGCAGCTAAAAAACAAACTTCAAGAAAGCAACCATATCATACTCCAGAACACCTGCAAAGAATACTATAGCATAATCAGGAAAAAAATTATAGTAAAATGGCAACAGTAATGGGACAATAGTACAAAAGGTCGCACACTCTATCTTATACAAAAGGAAGTATCCAGGAATATAAAAGCGTCGACTCTGGCCAACAAACAAAACCAGAAAGTTATCAACAGAATCAAAACTGGAAATACATTATTGGCTAGCAGTTTCGGAAAATACATCCATATTAACAATGTTAGAGGCGTGATTTGCCCGCATTGTCCCACCCCAGAAGATTTACACCATGTATTTAATAAGTGCAACAAATATCAAGCACAACGGGACATGTTTAAGACAAATCAAAAACACATAGGATCTCCAACAACCTACCCGGAATTCCTGTCGTCCAGTAACCCTAACATCAATTCTACATATAATAATATCCTATTTTTCCTGAAAGAAATTGGCAAACAAGGAAAAATTTAACCCTTTATGATCACCCCCTCACTCCAATCCACTTAGAGCCATAAACTATCAAATGATACAAATAAAAACCCTATGAAAATAAAGTAGAACTTAATCACAAACAAAACAATATATATTCACAAAAAAATTTAAACAAATAAATTTTACAAAAATATGTATATATAAACAAATTTGTATTATTGTTCCTTTCCTTATTTTTTCACTATATCCAACAGCACATGTACAATCTTTAAAATTTCAGCCAGACGCTATTTACTCTGGAAATTGGGATCAAAATTAACTCTGGATGCCAGAAACAGCTCCCGTCCTATTTATACCCCTACCTTCCTACCCTCAACCAGACATTCAGCCATACTATGCTAGCACGTATTAAACCTACTACCCCGATGAACGTGCCATCATGGTACTGGGGTAGCGTTATAAGTGGGGTGTAATTCCCCAACATGCGAAGCGATTGATACAGACTTAAAACGATGAGCTTGGGTGCTTCTATTCCCGCTCGTCGTTTGTCCGGTTGGATTATATTATCCCGAAATCGGTCACAACTAAGTAGCACACTTTGAGTGCATTAAAGCGTTGGGGGATGAGACTCTTTTTTGAACAATTAATTAGTCCGCTATTGCGGAATATAAATCGTCTCGCATGCACTATGTGCGCAAGCGACGCTAATCATCATCATCTTCATCATCATCATCAGTCTGGCTAACATTCAGTCGCAGCGAACGTAGTAAAAGCAACACATACCGATAAACAGAGCTAGCGATGTATCTTATCCACACCCCTGCAAGAGATGCCTTGAGAAGTCTTGGACTTAAATTGGCTACAGGATGGAGCATACGTGCACAAGCCAAAAGGACGACACCATTGCTCATATGGGAGAAAGAAACTATATATGGAGAAGAAGACAGACAAAATAGAAATAGGCGAAATGGATATGGCAATGATAGATATCGCAATATGCATCAACAACAACCCGATAGAACGTATCCACAAAGGCCAACTCAGCAAAGACGGGACCCTCCCAGGAGGGTTGAGCCCCCACAGTTTAAACCGCCGGTTAAATCAGCACCACAAAGGCGACGAGAAAGAAACAATGAGGTGAGGAAAAGTAGCCCACCTATTCCACCACCCCCCACCTCCACCATTAGTTCCTCAAGTTGCCATTAAAGAGATGCCGGTCCAAAGTGTTACATCAGCCCCCCAGTTGCCTGAGGAAGTAGTCGAGCAAGAAGCAGAGACTGAATCTGAATCTGACCTGGATGAAGATACATCGAGTCCAGAACAGAAGAACGAACTGGAACTCAGCAGTATTTTTAATTTAAAAAAAATTGCTGACGAAATGGGGCTCAATGCACTTTTCCATGACAAAGACGAAGCCATTAAACAGCTGGCTGACCATAATATTGTCTTTGATGAGAAAAAGCTTGAGCTGCACCACACCATACCGCAATCCTGCAAAGCGGCCTTGAGGAAAACCCGTAGAACCGTCCGAATTAGAGGGGTACAATACACCTACTGTCCAGTCATCGTTGCTCGCGTGATTGCCCATCAACTCATATTCCATCATGACTTTCCAGACGCATTGTCTTGGGTTCCTTTCTGTTGAAGTAAAATTCATGCACAGCAGTGAAGCAGATATGATCGACCCAGGTGCCGAGAGAATCCATGTTACGGCCAAAGTGGTATTCCCGACCCACTTAATGGAATGAGTTATCATGGAGTACGAGCACTCTTCAGTGCTACAAATAGTGGACCGATTTGCCTTGAGGTTGTCTATTTGGCTTGAAAACCATTTTCGATAAAATCTCTATATTCATACAAACTTGATCCATTGGATTGCCACATCAAAACTTAAAAACTTTTTATGACCTGATAGTGACCAAACTTTTTATATGTCGCTTAGACATATTAGTTAAATATGACAATTAAGGCATTTATGTACGCTATGTACTAGAATTAGATAGATTTGATATCAAGTAGGAAAATGTTTAGACTTGCTGGATCTGATCTAATTGCACAGGTCGCTAATACATTATTCGTATTTTTACTGTCCATTAGAATAAATGGACTAGATTTGAAATAATTACGGGCTGACGTTTATGGTTAGGCGTTTGTTTATAGCCTGAGGAGACACATAAATGACCCAGGAATGACATTGCAACGTGCACGTTGTTGGAGTTCAGCATCCGGGAAGAAATAATAACAAACTACATAATTGTTGCTGCAGGCCACTTTCAGTGACTTCATTATATATTATATATAGAAATAAAACATAATTATAGTCAAAAGATATACAAATGCACACTTTACATACATAATGAAGCTCAAGTGCTTGAACTTTTGGGCTCCGACCGCCCTTACAGACATAGTAAAGATCAAGTGCTTGAAATTGTATACGTATACACACGATAATATGCGAAACTATATAATAAAGATCAAGTGTTTGAAATTTTATACATCTACACATACATGATAAAATTTGAAACTACAACCATGCAATAAAATGAAACTCAAGTGCTTGAAATTTTTTGGGCTCCGACCGCCCTTACATACATAATAAAGATCAAGTGCTTGAAATTGTAAACATATACACACGATAAAATGCGAAACTACTACCATGCGACAAAAACCAACGGTGATAAACATGTATTTATGATATGCAGATTATATGCAAAAAAAAAAACAAAAACAATGGTTGGTTGTATAGGGGCGAAGGTGGGACTTAAAATTCCACTTAAAATATTTCCCTGGAACCAGGATAGCGTCTCTACAGCTTTGCAGTTAAGTTGAAAAGGACGCTGATTACTATTCAAGTAACTGTGCGCGGTTGCAGGCCCTGACCCCTGATTGGCCAATGAACCCATGTGACCAACAGGGGGCAATTCGATTGGCCCTTCCCTGCCCAGCTCTTTGTTCCAACATAATAAGGCAAAATCTAGACCCAACCTCATCACACCACCCATAAATGTACTTACGCAGGCGTAAGTAGTTTTCTGGGAGCACATCACAACCATGTCCGGCTTGCCGAGTTCCTTGCCTTCCTTACCTCTCTCGGACATAGTACATTAACGGAGATGTGGAACCATTTCCACCCGTCAAAAAACCAGGTGTCCTAATGTGGCGTCATCGCTGCCGACCAAATCGTAGCGGAAGTTACCTACTGCTTGGGTTGACACATGGTGCGTTCAATCGCAACTGAATACTAACTTTCTTATCACGAGTGCGTGTTGGGTTCATTTCCACACATGACGGCCCAACATTCAGGTCGTTAGGGACTAATTAGACCCAAGACCTGATGGCTAAATTAATCAGTGTTCTTTGAAGACATATATGGCTGTGGGATAAAGCACCAATTCCTTCCCCCAGGATTAATTAAACATCCAGCTTTGCTGGAATAAAGTGTTGTACATGCCCAGTCGGGCGAAAACGAAGTAAATTTAAATAATCAATCAATCAGTCTGGCTACCCAGCGTTGACTAGTGAACACCTTTGGAAAATGTATTTGTTCAACAACTTAAAAGACAGTTGGTACTGGATGGTGGATGCAGCCTATGTAATGGAACGGCTTGAACATGAATGGAGGTATTAAGTTAAAAAAGATTTTGTGACAAGTCAAGTGACCAGCCAGGGATCTAGTGAAAGACATGATAAAGGAGGAAGTAGAAAAGTTAAGAAGCTTCATTCGGTTTAAGAATGTGAGAGTGGGAACACTGAAGCAGGCCTTTGATAATGTGATCATAGTGAGGTACTTTTTACAGGACAACGCATTTCACAGAGTGGTCTTTCGTAACGCGTGTGTGTGTGTGTGGGGGGGGGGGGCTAGATCAATTAAACAAAGCAGAAGAAATGTTGAGAAAGGTGCTGGAAGAAGAGGTGAAATAAATTAAAGATACCTGGGCTAAAGAAGGAAAGGACAAAGAAAACAGAAAGAAAAAAGATGAATTTGATAAACTGAACGAAAACTGGATGAAAGTGCAGGAAAATTTAGGTTGATGGACATCCTGACTGAATACCAGATCATGAAAAAAAAAAAGAAAAGAAAGGAGTCATTGAGAAAGTGAGGAGATGGTTGAAGAACTGGAGAAATTGGAAGAAAACAACCAAAAGTCCCTTTTCAGGGCCACATATATACATCGAAAAGATAGTTTTTCTCTTTGACATATATGAGTGTTTGTGTGTCTTTGTTACCCACCCCGCCTATTGATTCTATACAACAACCCAACTTTCCCTTGTCGGTATACAGGCCCAATATTCCCCATGTTAAATTCACATTGTCGCTAAACGTGCGTAGGGTGATCGGAAAAGTCTTGTCGCTAAACGTGTCCAAGGGTGGGTGTGTCTATAATGTATTTTCCATTGTCGCTAATGTGCCCCCCTTCACTACTGCCACATATCGGAAAAATGTGAATTGCCTTCTTTTTTCTTTGTATTAGTGTACCGTTGTTGTTGTTATAGGGTTTAACGCCATTTTCAGCACACGATAGGCTATACATGGCGGCCAGTATTAATGGTGGAGGAAGAACCCGGGATAACCCCGGAAAGGACCACCAACCCACGAGAAGCTACTGGCAAGCTTTCTCACATACCCACATTAGCTGAATCCGAGACTCGACCCCACTCAGACAGAGGTGAGATGGCAGTGATCCGTTGTACCGTTGTAAAAACATGTGAAATAGGATTTCTTTGTGTCTGGGAAGTCGTGTATGTTACGAATGCATAGTTTATATTTACTCAAGAACATTGAATGGTTTTAATTTTACATTTATTTGTACGGTGTTAACAATTTTGTCCAAGTGATCAGACAAATGTGAACTAAGTAAAAATGGAAAAGTTGTCTTTACAAATTCTTTAGTTTCCACGTTTGATGTTGCACCAGTTGACACCATCAGTTTCCTATAAAAAAAAAAAAAGCTCTATGTAACTGACAGAACAACTGCCAGTAGTGCATAGTAAACGTAGTTTTTTTTAAAAAAAATGTGTCAGTCGGCATCTTATCATTTATTATACGAAAAGTTAGACACGTGGTAGGCAGCCATAAAACTGTGTTAAATCATATCTTAGGTAGAGTCGTAAGATACTGCGCGGTTTTACTTTGTCTTGTCTCCAACGTTTTACATTCTTGTGCTTTTGCTGATTGTTCATTGTTAAATCCAACATCTTTTTACAGCTGAATGTTAAAGACTGTGAAGAAACAACATTATTTTAAAACCAAATTAGCACGATGACAACAACGTTTCTACCACCATGTATCCAATAGTAGATTTTCCTGTTTAAATGTGTTTAATTTCTGTAATGTAGTGTAAGTTGTAGCATCTTTGGATTTTGTACACTGTTGTTGCTCAGTCTTCATACATTATGTTTTTGCCTTTTTGTTTACCTTGCTGTGAAACTTTACCCAGTTGATTACCAAGTTCAACACTACTGGGTCTTTTGGTTTATGTGAAGTTACTTTTTGAGGGGTTTTGGCAACCCTTAGATTCATCTTGCCTTTATCTTTGCTAGCTTCCATCATCTGAGCACGAAAAGCTCCAAGATATAATAAAACAAATCTGAACATTAAAAGTAAAGTAATTTGAACTATGATTAGGTAAATCAGATGATTTAATGCATGTCCCATGTGTTGCAAGGTTAAAAAATAATTAGTTTCGCAGAACAAGCTGCCATTGCAACACTTGTCAGAAGACATTACGCAGAAAGCATTGAAACAAGAAACACAGACGAATGAGAACATATATAGGTACAGTGGATATAGGAGAAAATAGTACAATAATGACGAAATCTAAAGATTAGTTGAAAACGTATTAATTTCCATTAAAAAAAAGGATCTAACTTTAAACAAGTTAGGTGTTCGTTAATTAGCTCTTATCATACATGTCTAGAATTCACTAAACATGAATGAATCAGTGAAAATAACTTAGAAATGTATCACATTATTAAATGTCTCTCTTTTGATTTCTCCGATCAAGATCATGAAAGAAAATGTTTTTACTCTTTACATACTAGATACACGATAGCCCTCCCCAAAAAGTATAAAAACGTAAAAAGGTAGACATGTGTCGCGTTATTAAATGTCTCTTTTGATTTTTTCCGATTAACATCAAGAAAGCATTTTTCTTAGTAAATTGTTTTTCCTAGAATACTCCTAGAAAAGCCTTGATGACAGGTCTCATCTCCAAGAGATTGATATGGAGACCCGTATCTCTCGAACCCGGTAACAGAAAGGTTACTCAACCAGTGGTCCTTTCATTTGTATATGGTTGTATCCGGGTGCAGCTGTTAAGAGTTATTCCTGTCGTGAGCCAACTTTAGTTGTATCACTGGTCCAGGAATGATAATATCTCATTCGTTACATGTATCCTGTAATTGAGTGGCATGGAAGAGAGACGTCCTTGCGACAGCAAGGTCATCTCAAAAGGGCGCATTTAGAGGAAACCCAGAGGGATAAGATTAACTGGTGCACAGAACAATCCGAGGAGTTGCAGAAACTCCCTGGTTGTTATTTATTTTGTGCTGGAAATGGATTCTGCGAGGAATCACCCGAAGGTGGAGAATGTACCAGGTTGAGGCAAGTGAGAAAATCCATATTCTGATGGACGAACTTATGGGATGGACAAAGATCGACTTCACAATTGATCAGAAAAACCTAGATGATTTAAAACGGAAATGAGATCGTTCTTTCCTTTAACTAAAGTGGAACTTATCACATGTTTTAGGGGGATATCGTCTAAATACGCAGTTGTGGAAATATATGAAAGTCTTACGAAACAGGAAATGTCATATAATGGAGTAGTTTCACGAAGGCCCAAGGACCGGTGTTAAAAACGGGTGAGAGCGCGAAACATATAATAATTTCATCGGTATGTAAACCATAGGAATTTCCGTAACGACAGATGGACTGGAACATGAAAATATGTTCATTCAGGTGGCAAATTCATTCGGACGGATGCAGAAATGGACTTGCTGTCTCCATCTTGAATGCCACTGGCCATCCTAACCAGAAATGGTTTGGAGGAAAACGCCGGAAGATGTGGATTCCGAATAGTCTCCACCGCCCGCTTCTCGATAAGCGTCCGGATCTCTTGCTATAAAAGTGTGTCACTTATCAAGTCTGATGGTACTCCCGTCAGGAATGGAGAGAACAAGGGGGGGGGGGGGGGCTGGCAAATGAGAACCAAATCTCCTCTGAAACAATTTGGATCGCCCACTCGTTTGGCGGAAAGAGACCGATCTAATGCAAACAACAGGAGGGCATCTATCGAATAGTTGGTTATAGTCGGTTGCGAACACGAATCAACTGCAAGAGCGGAGGCGTGGGATTGAGAAACTTGTTTTGTATCCATTGATATGATTGTCTCAGAAACTAATTAGAAGATTGTCTCCCAATGGATAGGAATGGGGTCGCAGCTGGCTTTTAGGTTGAGCAGCGAACGATCCCTCATCTTCTCCTCTCCGGTCATAACAGCACTGAGGGTGAATCGAAGATGATCTATAAGGCGACGGTTGTTCGGAAGAGAGATGGGGGGGGGGGGGTCAGTTCAACAAAAGGGGAGTTCAATGTGGGCAATTTGTTGTTCCAATTAGTTACAAAAATTCTATCATCTGGTATCCCCATAGGGCACAGACTCAACTAAATGTGGAAGGATGGAGATCACTCTGCCAAAGCAATTGTCTTCTCCCTGATGAGACCGCTCAAAATTTTCAGCCGTATTGGTATGTGACAGACCTGAATATTAGTCTTGTATTTGGCACACCATCAAAGGTAATCCCCTACCAAAACAGGAAGGTCCAGTAATCATGCCCTGTTTGAGGAGGTACGTGACCACTACTGAACAAACCACAAGCGTTCTACCAAATATTTGGAGGCAATGAGAATGGCTTTCATTTCCATCAGGTTGATGTGAAAAACCATTGTCTGACACGACCACTTGCCAATGACTGTTGTAAAATCCAGTAGCAAGTAAGCCCACCACCACCACTCAACAGACTGGCATCTGTACAAATCATTATTCCTGGTTGTGGGGTATGAAGGGTATTCCTGTTGTGAGCCATTTCCTGTCTTGCCAATGGAGATACTAGATTTGTTTAATGTAGGTCGAGATCATAATACAAATGTATTCTGATCTAGACGGCTGGTGAAAGGTCACCATTGGGCAGTATGGGTATTTTGTTATGAGGCCGTCAAGGGGTAACAAATCTGTCACCACAGAGATAAATGTTTTACTTGAAATCCTCTCTGATTTATTATGTTTTCAATGTGTTTGAAAGGGAGATGTACAAAATTGAGGTGTGTGAAAAACTCCATACCAAGATGGATAGAAAGTTGAAAGGGAATAGTATCCGCTTTCTCCATGTTTATTATCCACCCTTGACTGCAAATGGGGGCCAGAAACAAGATCATATCTTGGACCAAAACCAAACCAAACTCATCCAATGTTTTTGAGGGATGTTATCCAGGTATGCCATCATTACTGTAGAGGTCATCCTGAACCATGAGATTACAGTCTAATGGTTTTGTAAAGGCACATGGGTTTATGCCAAGATCAAAAGGAAGAACATGAAATTTACATAATAGCGTCCTCATCATCTACATCCAGAAACTTTGACCTTATGGGTAGGGAAAACTGTAGGCAGAGGAGGACATTCGGACAGAGGTAGAATATGGTAGATTTCTTCTATTGCTGCCTTAAAGCTGAATCCCTTATATAACACTGTCGGACAGGATAATTTAGGCATTTCCATTTCATTTCATCCCTTCATCTAGTTGGGTCATTCGGTAGAGCATTTCATGTGGCAGTAATGATTCCATATCGTCAGGATGCATCATTTTTACAATACAAAATACTGTTAAAAGTGGTGGAATACTAGAATGCTGGTTTGGCTTGCCCAGGTGGCTCTGTGAATAAACCAGTTTGTTATGAAGTGGCGTAGCAATGTTTGGTTTCAATGTGCAGTATGATCGGTATAAGATACATGGCAGACATTTTTATCGGTAAAGGAAAAACCCCAGAAAACCCTGGTAAGACCCACCGAAAAATATATAGCATACACTGTTATAACATGAATTCGGATATAACACGATTGCTGCGTGGCTCTCGAAATTTTATTTTTATATACTTGTATTTTTCTCGTACACGAAAAAATAAATTCTTTCGCGCATGAATAATACAAGACGATCGTGGCGTGGCTACTGAAATTTTATATGTATTTTTCTCGTACACGAAAAGTTTCTTCTTCTTAAAAGTACGAAAAATAACGTGTAAAAAGTGTATTCTTGGATCGCGTAGGGCTTCACTAATGTCACAAACAGTGATTTTATTTTCTTTATTGGAAGGCAAAATATATCATCTGGCTATTTTTTGTTCTTGACGACATTGTTGGCTGATTAAACGTGTATGCACAACCATTGGTTACGAGTGGAGAAATTCAGAGGCGCCATCAAAGGAAGCTGCAAACTTTATATAAATGCACTGAAAAAATGAAAAGAACAATCTCACGTGTTGGTCTATTCAATAGGCAGGGACGAACAGTAACTACAATCGACCAAATGATGGCCAATTCCTTTTTAAAAAAAAGTACCCAGATAAAATAGTTTGCTGAAATTTCAACGAAAACAGATTACCTTTGAAGCACCGACTGTTATGAAAACGTACTAATCAAATGGACAAAAAATCAGTCTCAATCATGCAATACAATTATTTGATGTTGCCGCCACAATAAGAAACGGTTATTTGTTTGGTTCTACAAAACTGTTCTTTAGTGGTTACTTCAATAACACATGCACCTTTAAGCAAAGAAAGCCGACTACAATCTTCAATAAAAACAAAGAACTTTCTTCAAAGGAAGCCAGTACCAAACTTAAATAAAAGCAAGGGAATCTGATGGATTTTTTCATTTTCCAACGTGAGTGGAACACATTTACTGTACCGTGAAAGTTTCCTTTTGCAGGTTAAAAGTTTATGCTTACGAATGCTACCAACGGTGGCTTAAAACGCAAACTAACTTTTACCGACTTGGGATGTACTGAAAAGTAAATGTGCTTTATCATTCGTTACATGATTGTGCTATGTTTATCGTCTAAATTCAGACCTATCTGACCCGTGACGAAATTATTGAATATTTTAAATGTGTGTGTATATTTTCGATGGAATTACTTGTATTGTGGATTCAATGTATGTGAAGAGATTCTGGGGTGAGTGCACGGTGTTGATAGAGTTTGGTGTTGGATTCGCCGTCAGAAATTCTCTGCTGCGGATGATAGAACCCTGCCAACAAGGAAACGGAAGACTGCTATCACTCTGCCTCCACACCACAACCGGGCCTGTCAACCTGATCAGCGTTTACACTCCCACACTAAGCGCCACCGCAGATACCAAGGATGAGTTCTACAACGAGTTAAACTCGCTCATCGACAAAATTCCCAAGGAGGAGAACTTGACATTACTTGGCGACTTCAACACTAGGGTGGGTACCGACCATGACGCTTGGCATTCCTGTCTTGGCAAGTTTGTCATTAGGAAGATGAATGAGAACGGGCACCGATTCCTAGAAACGTGCTCGTACCACGACCTTAGCATCACCAAGTTATTCTTCCAAAGTCACAGCATAAAGTGTCTTGGAGCATCCCGGGTCCAAACACTGGCATCAACTGGACTTGGTCATTACGAGACGGTCTGCAATCAAGGGTTTACTTCTTACCCGTACCTTCCACAGCGCTGACTGCGACACTGACCACTCGCTGGTGTGCTGCAAAATGAAATTTTAGCCAAAGAAGATACACCGCTCTAGGCAAGAGGGTAAACCACACATTGACGTGAGCAAGACGTCATATCCAGACAAGGTTGAGGAATTCACTTATGCCCTCTCCAAGACGTTTGATTCAGAACCTCCCAATGACAGTGCCAAAGAGAGATGGGATCATATCAGAGAGACTATGTACAGCACAGCCACATGGATCTTTGGTAAGAAGCAGTCAAAGAACAACGACTGGTTTGAGGCTAACTCCGCCACACACGTCAGCCATAGAATAGCGTCGCAGTGCTCACCTGGAATACAAGCGATCTCCCTGCCAGAGGACTCTACAGGCACACAGGTCTACCAGAAGCAAAGTGCAGAGGTTAGCACGGCAGTGCGCCAATGAATACTTGCTTCAGCTCTGTCAGTGCATCCAGTCAGCAGCAGATATCGGAAACATCAGAGGCATGTACGATAGCATAAAGAAAACAATGGGTCCCACGAAGAAAGTGACAGCACCACTGAAGTCTTCCGCAGGCGATGCCATCCACGACAAGGGCAAGCAGATGGAGCTATGGGTGGAGTACTACTCTGAACTGTACTCCAGACAGAACCATGTGACCAACTATGCCCTCAACGCCATTGAAAACCTCCTTCTCATGGCCGAACTGGACGAGAAACCTACTGTGGCAGAACTAAAGAAGGCCTTAGAGAAACTGTCTTTAGGTAAAGCCCCAGGGAAGGATGACATCCCAGCAGAAGTCATCATGTGAGTCTGCAACGTGCTGTTCAAACACCTGCACGACCCCCTCTGCCAGTGCTGGAATGAGGGTGCAGTGCCTCAGGACATGAGAGATGCCAATATCGTAACCCTGTACAAGAACAAAGGTGACAGAAGTGACTGCAACAACTACAGGGGCATATCCCTTCTCAGCATCATGGGTAAAGTCTTCACGCGCGTCATCCTCAAAAGACTGCAGACGCTTGCTGACAGAGTGTATCCAGAGTCCCAGTGCAGGTTCCACACAGAGAGGTCCACAATCGACATGATCTTCTCCATCAGGCAGCTGCAGGAGAACTGCAGAGAACAACACAGATCCCTCTTCCTGGCCTTTATAGACCTCAAGGCGTTCGATCTGGTCAGCAGAGACGGACTCTTCACGATCCTGGCAAAGATTGGATGCCCTCCAAACCTGCTAAGCATAACCCAGTCCTTCCATGATGACATGAAAGGCACAGTGCAGTACAATGGCTCAACGTCCGACACCATCAACATCTGTAGTGGAGTGAAACAGGGTTGCGTCCTATCCCCACTGCTCTTTGACATCTTCTTCACTGTTATGCTCAAGCACACCTTTGGAACGTCCACAGAAGGGATCTACCTGCATACATGATCAGATGGCAGACTGTTCAACCTGGCACGACTAAAAGCAAAGTGCATGAAGCAACCATCAGGGACATGCTCTTTGCAGACAATGCTGCTCTAGCCTCTCACAAAGAAGCTGAGCTACAGCACCTGATGGACCGCTTTGCTAATGCATGTGATGAGTTTGGGTTGACCATCAGCCTAAAGAAAACAAATGTGATAGCTCAGAATGCAGACCCGACAAGTATCATCATCAACAACTACAAACTTGAGGTAGTCAGTCAGTTCACGTACCTCAGCTCTACCATCACCAACAACCTATCGTTTGATGGTGAGCTCAACAAGTGGATTGGAAAGGCATCAAGACTCTCTCCAGGTTGTCGCAGAGAGTGTAGAACAACAGCATGCTGACCCTGAACACTAAGATCTCCGTGTATTGTGCCTGTGTATTAAGCACTCTCCTGTATGCCAGTGAAACCTGGTCTCTGTATGCCTCACAAGAGAAAAGACTAAGCGCCTTTCACATGCGATGTCTCTAACGCATACGAGTAACAAACAATGAGGTGCTTGAATGTGCCAAGATTCCCAGCATGGCCACACTCCTCCGCCAACATGGATCCCCAAAGACCTTCTTTATTAGGAACTTGCCTCTGGCAAAAGGTTGGTCGGAAGGCCACATATCCGCTTCAAGGATGTCTGCAAACACGACATGAAAGCCATTGATATCAATGTCAACACCTGGGAAGAGCACACTCTAGACTGACCCAGCTGGCGACACGCTCTGATCACTGGTTTGAAAGCCAGCAATGACAAGCTACGCTTGCTAGATGACGAAAAGCGATCTCAGAGGAAGAAGCAGCAGCTCCAACACACACTAGACCCAACCTTCAAGTGCAGCAAGGACTGCCACTCCCATGTTGGGCTACATAGCCACAGCAGACACTGCACAACCACCAACTGGGACATCTCTCATGGGTGCACTTACATCATCTCTTGAGACTAACGGATACCAACATATAAACATTATACACATATATGTACCAATCCATGGTTCTCTAAATAAAGTAAAATATTATATATGCCTTCTCTGTTTTCACTACAGGTGTATTTCCCATTTAAAATGCGTCTATTTAAAATAGTAACTGTGCCAATGAAGCATGTATTTTACCGCCCACATTTATTACCCTCCCCAAATGTTTGGGGTACATGGATCATTTTCTTCAGCTAACTGATCTGGATGCTTAAAATATGGTTCGGTCTATACCACGGTCAAATTCTATGGCTCCCAACTACCATGTTGTAGCAGGCTCACACTGTATAAACTGACAACCGTGTTACTAAAAATGAGTTATAATTATAGTACATGCCTAGAGCACTTGGAAATTCCACTGGTACAAATATATGTTGCCATTTGAAGTCCAATGTGACGAAACGGAACAGTTTAATAATTTAAAAAATATCAATACATAAACTGGATTTTACAAAAATGTATGCACATATAAAACATTTTGACTTACTGTACCACTGAAAAAGAAATAAAGATGATTCAACTTAAATTATACAAATTCATCAAATTTAATTGGATTGTCTCATAGACATCTTACACATGGCAGTGAGGTCAAAATCTGGTTTAACCGGAGCATAATGGTAGCCATCTAGCTGGTAGAAAGGGAAGTCAACCTGTAATAGTGACTTCCTCTGTTTATATAATACATAGCAAGAGGGCTGGATTCAGAAAGTAGCAGAAAAAGTTATCCTTATGTAATGTGATCACGTAATGTATTTGCAAATGAAACACTCCTACCAAGTTTGATTAAAATTGACTAAACTGTTCGAAAGAGGTCAAAAATTGTTTTCCACCTTTCTACTGCTAAGGAAGCCCGTTTCTAGAGGATGTGTTTGTGGCCTATTTTTCAGCACATGATTGCTATACATGGCACCCAGTATATTTGGTGGAGGAAGAACCAAGAAAATTCCTGAGAAGAACCACCAAATCCATGGGATGCTACCGGTAAGCTTTATGACAAAACCCATGTTAGCTAAGATGGGTCTCAAACCTATGCAGACTGAGGTTTGATGTCAGTGATCTGTAAAGTTGAGCACCCTAGACCACTTGGCCACCCGGGACCCCCATTTCTAGAGAAACCATCCCAGACATAATGTTGACAATGCATGTTCTAACAAACATTTATACCATGCCTGATCAAAATTGGATCAGCTGTTCTGGATAAAATGCTGAAATTTTTTATAACTCATGTCCCAAAAAACATTTCTACCAAGACAGATAAAAATTGGCTGAGCTCTTCTGGACAAAATATCAACAAGAAGTTTTCAATTTTTGTTAATATGGAAGCTGTGTTGCTGTTTGGTAGAACATTCCTATAAAGCTGGGATAATACTGACCCAGTGGGTTCTGAGAAGTTGAAAATAGCTGTTACAACTCTATTGTCTTAAACTATGTAACAGAAAGAAGTAAAGCCAACAAGTTTAGTAACATCAACAAATAATTTATTTCCCAAGAATATGAAATAAATGTTCAAAAGAAACAGTATTGTGAATTAAATCCCAAATAATCCTAAATTTCCTATCACATGTCCAAAAGTACAGAATATCCTGTTGTACCACAATGATGTAATCCAGAATGTCTTTAAATGAATTATTAATAATCCCAAAATAATGTGTTAAACCAGTCAATGTGTATTTAAGTAATTCCAATGAATGATTAAAATAATTTCTTGAATTATATATAAACATAACTACAAACTTTGATCACAGATTACCAAAGACTGATATGAAACAGGAATGAAGACTTATTCACAGAACCACTATTTATGTACGAACTGTCACCTGACCTATGATGCAATAGAATGTCCTGAAATTCTGTATATGTGGGTCAGTTTTAGTGGAATTTTCCATTAAATTGTCAACAAGTTCTCTTCCAGAACATTTTAAGCTTGTAACAAGGTAGGCCATGAACTCAAATTTTAGTAAAAATAATGTTACAAATGACCGTTTTCTTAAAGTACAATCTACAATCATGGACATAAGTTAAGCACACATTGCTGATACACAGAAGACCAATGCTGATGGATAACACACAAAGTATGACATGGGTTCAAGCCATAAGAATAACTTGCCCTATGGCCAGGTGAAATAATAATTTCTGTCCTAACCCCTTGCTAGAAAAACAAAAACCATTTTGGTTCTGATCTGCAATTTGCTAATATGTCTGTCCAAATGTATATGGAAGTAGGTATTTAAAAAAACCACAAGTCCTTCATAGGTGGAATCCAATTCCTTCATATGGTGAATACAAAATATGCTGAAATAAAGAAAATCTAAGCCCCCTTCCCTTAAGTGGTTAATACAGCAGTATCAAAATCCATACTATTCCTACAAAATAATCAGGAATTTTAAATAAACCATTATTTCCTGGAGCAGAACATCACCTGGATGTTCATATGTAATGTGAAACAGTGAGGTTGCCCATATATTACCCAAACCAGGCCCTGTATTTTCCAAATTGTTTGATAATAAATCTAAAGCAAAGCTCAAAATCCTAAAATTTGATATTATACCTTAAGCATATTTATATGGCTGATACCTAATGTATATTATAATCTGACTATACCTCCCCATTTGTTTGTACCCCCATATGCTGATTTCAATAATGAAAAGTATAAATTAGATCAGAAATGCACATAATTTACTCAGGACATTCATTGATTTATAATGAAAAGTAATAATCAGATCAGAAATGTACAGAACTTACTCAGGACATTCATTGATTTATAATTTCTAACCTGACTGTGACCATGGAGGCCACAACACCGTCGCCGTCTGCGCTTTTCATGATTAACGGAAGTTTTAAATATAAACAATGTCCAAACTCAAGATCCATTTCCAGTTCCTGGGCAAGTTCATTTTCAGTGATGGGGTTTTGGTATGACTACACTTGTATGTACGTAGAAGGAAAATGCTATGTTGTCTGTTTCCGATATTTACAAATGTCTAATCAAGCAAAAAAAAAAGAATGACAATTACAAACTTGACTTTCACATGGATTTAACAAGCAGTAAACATGTGTGCAACGGTTACAAAACTCTAAACATTATGATAATTTATAGAATTATCCAGCAGTTACTGAATAGGATGAACGTCACAATGTTGTCTGAGCAAATTAACTTGCCCATAGTTTACACAACATGGCGCCATGTTAGTATGGAAAGTCCGTTAAGCATGAAAGACGCAGAGAATGCCAGTGTTAGGGTCACTCTGGTCACATTCAGGTTAGAAATTATAAATCAATGAATGAATCGACTAAGTTCTGTGCACTTTTTTTTATCACATTAAATATTACTGTTACTGAAAACGGTAGGGGATACAAACAAACGGGGAGGTATAGTCAGACTATAATATGGTTTATACCTAAACTATATGGTTGATATCTAAATCATATTAATATGCTTGATACCTAAAGAATATTAATATGGTTGATACTGAAAGTATATTAACATGGTTGATGCCTAAAGAATATTATTATGGTTGATACTGAAAGTATATTAACATGGTTGATCCCTAAAGAATATTAATATGGTTGATACTGAAAGTATATCAACATGGTTGATACATAAAGTATATTAATATGGTTCATACCTAAAGTATATTAATATGGTTCATACCTAAAGTATATCAATATGGCTGACACCTAAAGTATATATAGCTGAAAGGTAGATGTACCGCTATCAAAATTAACAAGTCCCTATGGTCAACATCACAGAATGTGAAGATTTTCAGACTTTGAGCTCGAGTTTGATTTTAATACTCAAACAACTTATAAAAATAATATGCCTGGTGATAACAGTGTCATATTTTCGCTTCTAAGTAATCCCAGTCTAATGCATGTGGGGTAATCATTCTGGTCCAAAACTCATCTGTCCTGCTCCACCTTTCTTCATATATCTACGATAGGCTTTGTACCGACTGCTCTCTGCCATCTTTATTTTCATTTCTTCTTCCTGCTGTTTTTTCCATTCCTGTACAGATTAGAAATGAATTGACAATGCAGTTATAAGCTGTAAGTGTCAATGAGACTGTCATAATGGTGGGGGGCTACCATACAATGAAATATCTTATAAGGCGACTCATGATAATAAAGCTGCCTCATTCTGAAATATCTTTCAACATGACTATGTAATAATAGTGAGGCTACCCTGTACTGTGATATCTTTCAAAATGACTGTGTCATGCTATTGAAGCTACCATATACTGACATATTTTCCAATATGACTGACATAAGTGTGGCTACCTTATACTGAGACATCTTTCAACATGACTATGTCATAGTAGTGTGGCTACCTTGTACTGAGATATCTTTCAACATGACTATGTCATAATAGTGTGGCTACCATGTACTGAGATATCTTTCAACATGACTATGTCATTATAGTGTGGCTACCTTGAACTGAGATGCACTTCAACATGACTAAGTGTGGCTACCCTGTATTGAGATATCTTTCAACATGACTATGTCATTATAGTGTAGTTACCTTGTCCGGAAATACCTGCTAACATGAGTATGTCATAATACAGAGATGCTGCCTGGAATTTCTTTAAGAGAGAGAGGTCCCCCATACCCACCTCCAGAAAGAGGTGTGTGGGTGGAGGAACAAGGCCAAATGGTAGCTGATGGGTGAAAACCTTATTATAAGGTATATGCATACCTAATTTAAAAGCAGCACTGAATGACTTTATATCGCTTCTCTGACAACAAATATATAAGGTATCTGTATACCTAATTTAGTTTGATGAGCTGGTAAATATTCTTCTTTCTTTGCTTATCACTCCATTTCTTCAAAGCCTCTGAAAATGAGGAAATTGTCCAATGGACCCCACTGTATCAGAATAGACATCAGTTTCTGATGTTAACCAATTCTACAGAGTAACGTGAATTCTGTTTTCCTATCTCACAATCTGCTGTTTGTAATGTGAGAACCACTGCAATTTTGACCAATACAAACACATTAGGGAACTGGTCTTCATGATATTCCAACATAATTTTCCAAAACTCAACCATGTTGTTCCCAGCACAGTTCTGTTCTTGGATCACAACTGTTGCAAGGCTGTATTCAGCCAAGGTTCCAGCCTTTGAAGAACATGGGTTAACCTATGCAACCATGTTTGTTAGTAAATGAATTATCTTTCTTATATTTTGACAGAGAACACACAGCACCCTTCCTTTTAGGTTCTTTTCTTAACCAGTTGTACAGTATCAACTGTAACAGATGATCTTACTGGAAAGAAACTGGTTATTTTCCGTTTTGACATTATAAAACTTACTGCTAGTTACCCTCTATAAAGTTATGGCTGCTCAATGGATCAGTTTGTTATACCCCTCTATGAGGCAATTAAATCAGAACCCCTGGGTAGTTTCTGCAAAAACTGCAGATCTCAATTATAAAGATGCTTGTATTCAAAACACTAAATCTACCTTAGTATAGCTTGATTGAGATCACTGGCAAAATGGACAACCAAGAGTTAATTTGACAAACCTTTTTTGTGAATTTCTGTTTACAAAAAAGAAAAGAAAACAAAAATCAAAACAAAAATAGCAGCAGGCACTGGGTACAACTAACTGTGGGAACTGCAGATAATTTGTGTGACCTTTCTCCCATTGGTTTTGAGCAATTTCATGGCTTGTGATCTTTGTTGCAAGAATCTGACGATCATGCAGCCTGGCAGCATCTCTGATAATAGTGAGATTACCATATACTGAGATATTTTCCAACTATGTCAAAACAGTGTGGCTACCATGTTTTGCCATACCTGTCAACATGACTATGATGATAGTGAGGGTAAAATATACTGAGATATCTTCCAACATGATTATGTCACTCCTTTTGTTTTATAGACACATTTAAACTGTAAGTGACACTACTGTTTTGTCACTGTGCACAAAACAAACTAAGCTTGGTGATTGTTTAACATGGGTCGAAGTAAGTGGTAGTTAGCTAACCCGAGGCTGTTAATTTCCTGCTGGACTAGTACTTTTCGTAACTTTAATAACCCAATGACCATTACAATCACTAGTCAGCATTTATTTACACTATCAAATAAAATTTTCAAAATCTGAATTATTGGACATTTGCAGGTTCTCCCAGAGGTAATTACATAAATCCATGAGATTCAATTGCTCCTGTAGACGGCAGGAACAAATGAGGATTTTACAAAATCAGATTCCAAAACATGACTGTATAAATTTTTACTTTTCTTAGATACATTTGAAAGGTAAATTTGTATGTCAAAGACAGTTAATCCAAGTTTACTATGACTTTTCCTACCCCATTTTAGGTATTTTGATATTTAGGTTAGGTTTTGAAGTCAGGGCGCAGTCACCAAAACTACACTGTGTAGGCATTGGGTAACCACTCACTACTGGGTTTAGCTAACTAAAATGACTTCACTTCATGCCCTACCAGCATCAATTATTTATCTTTTCAGAAATTGTGAGTACAGTATTTGAGATGTCTCTAATTCACTGACAGTCAAGATAAACTGCTGCACTGATGAAATTTAACCTTGTTCTCTCCATTTGAATTGTTAGTACAGTACAACTGCCGTAAATCATCTATCTATGGAGCTGTCTTTTCACACTGCTTGTACTACAGTACAACTGCCTTAAATCATCTATCTATGGAGCTGTCTTTTCACACTGCTTGTACTACAGTACAACTGCCTTAAATCTTCTATCTATGGAGCTGTCTTTTCGCACAGCTTGTACTGGAGTACAACTGCCTAAATTCATTTGTCTGTGGAGTTGTTAATTGTTATTACAATGAAAAAAGTGTATCTGACCCTTGATGAAATGTAATTAGACTGCTGCACTGAAAATGGTGTATCAGAGACTTTCACGAAAAGCAATTAGACTATTGCAATGAAAATGGCGTATCAGTCCTTTCAAGAAACACAATTCGACAGCTGCAATAAGGAAATTCTACTATTACCATGAAAAAAGTTGCACCAGACATGAAAAGCAAGTGGATTAAGACCACATTTCTTGACTTTCACTGTTTGCATAATTGTTTTTTTCATACTTAAAAAATGAGAAGCTACTAAGTCTATCTTATAAATAAATGTTTTACAGTACATAAATGTATTACATTATATAAATGTATTACATTACATAAATGTATTACATTACATAAATGTATTACATTACTTAAATGTATTACATTATACAAGTGTTTTACATTACATAAATGTATTACAATACATAATGTATTACATTACATACATGTATTACATTATAAGGCCTGTCTAGATTCAGCACCGAAGGTAAGTCATCAGTAAGAATTGATACTTACATCAAACTTTACTTGTATCCATAGTTCTTTTACCAGAAACTTTTCTTTCTCTGAATCTTCTAATGCCTTCAAATTAAAAAAATCAGATGTGGTCACATATGCTAGATTTTCAACTAATACAAACTATTAAAAAGAAAACACATAATATAAAAATATTTTTTGCTTCATAAAGTTTTATCAATTATTTATTTGTTGGTTTCTTGTACTATAGTCACTTTCCCAAACACGAGTGATCACATAAGTACTTTATATTTCACATGAAAATATTCTACACCAATTAATAAACAAATCAGTAAATCATGTAATAATGGACAGATACGATAAATCAGGATGCTCCAAATTTAAGGGGGGGGGGCATAAATGTAAAAATGACCAGAACATGCATGAAAATGAATCAAGGTAAACTGATTCTTATACTCTGCCTATTAAAGTTTTGATGTAGGGTTATAGATAAACAAGTAGAACAGGTCAGAAGTATGTCCAATACAGCTATCACAACCAAATTTATTCATGTTCACTTATGGTTTTAAGGTCAAACGTGTTGGTTGTTCAACTGACAGCAATTTAATCCTGACAAAATGTTCCATATCTGCCTCCATATGTGCATTTTTAAGGATCTATGGCATAAGTTGAGGATGACCGCATATTATGTATTGTTGGTCACTTATAGGCTGCAAGCCAGATAATCACATTATAAATTAGACTGGTCACTTATAAGCTGCAAGCCATATAATCACATTATGAATTAGAATGGTCACTTACAGGATGCAAACATGACAATCACATTATGTATTATTGGTCTTTTCTAGGCTGTAAGCCAGATAATCACATTAAGAATTAGACAAGTCACTTACAGGCTATAAACCTGACAACCACATTGTGTTAGACTGGTCACTTATAAGCTGTAAGCCAGAAAATCACATTATGTATTAGATTGGTCACTTATAGGCAGTGAGGCAGATAACCACATTATGAATTAGACTGGTCACTTACAGACTGTAAACCTGACAACCACATTGTGTTAGACTGGTCAGTTACAGGCTGTACGCCAGAAAATCATATTATGAATTGGCCATTTATAGGCTGTAAGCCAGAAAATCACATTATGTATTTGACTGGTCATGTATAGGCTGTAAGCCAGATAACCACATTATGTATTAGAGTGGTCACTTATAGGCTGTAAGCCAGATAACCACATTATGTATTAGACTGGTCACTTACAGGCTGCAAACCTGACAACCACATTATGTATTATTGATCTTTTCTAGGCTGTAAGCCATATAATCACATTACGAATCAGACTGGTCACTTACAGGCTATAAACCTGACAACCACATTGTGTTAGACTGGTCACTTATAAGCTGTAAGCCAGAAAATCACATTATGTATTAGATTGGTCACTTATAGGCAGTGAGCCAGATAACCACATTATGAATTAGACTGGTCACTTACAGACTGTACACCTGACAACTACTTTATGTATTAGCCTGGTCACTTACAGATTGTAAACCTGACAACCACATTATGAATTAGACTGGTCACTTACAGACTGAAAGCCAGATAATCACATTATGTATTAGCCTGGTCACTTACAGACTGTAAACCCAACAACAACATTATGAATTAGACTGGTCACTTACAGGCTGTAAGATAGATAATCACATTATGTATTAGCCTGGTCACTTACAGACTGTAAACCCAACAATCACATTATGTATTAGCCTGGTCACTTACAGACTGTAAACCTGACAACCACATTATGTATTAGACATGTCACTTAAAGGCTGTAAGCCAAAAAATCTTATTATGAATTAGACTGGTCACTTACAGACTGTAAACCTGAAAACCAGATTATGTATTAGCCTGGTCACTTACAGACTGTAAACCCAACAACCACATTATGAATTAGACTGGTCACTTACAGACTGTAAACCTGACAACCACATTATGAATCAGACTGGTCACATACAGACTGTAAACCTGACAACCAGATTATGTATTAGACTGGTCACTTATAGGCTGTAAGCTAGATAATTACATTATGCATTAGCCTGGTCACTTACAGACTGTAAACCTGACAACCACATTATGTATTAGCCTGGTCACTTACAGACTGTAAACCCGACAACCACATTATGAATTAGACTGGTCACTTACAGACTGTAAGCCAGATAACCACATTATGAATTATACTGGTCACTTAAAGGCCATAAGCCAGAAAATCATATTATGAATTAGAATGGCCACTTATAGGCTGTAAACCTGAAAACCACATTGTGTATTAGACTGGTCACTTACAGGTTGTAAGCTAGATATTCACATTATGTATTAGACTGGTCACTTATAGGCTGAAAAAACTGACAACCACATTTTATATTAGACTGGTCACTTACAGATTGTAAATCTAACAACCTAATTATTTATTAGAATGGTTACTTATAGGCTGTAAGCCAGATTACCACATTATGTATTAGACCGGTCACTTATTTGCTCTAAGTTAGATACCACATTATGTATTAGACTGGTCACTTATAGGCTGTAAGCCAGATAACCACATTATGTATTAGAATGGTCATTTATAAGCTGTAAGGCAGATAACTACATTATGAATTAGACTGGTCATTTATAAGCTGCAAGGCAGATAACCACATTATGTATTAGACTAGTCATTTATAAGCTGTAAGGCAGATAACTACATTATGAATTAGACTGGTCATTTATAAGCTGTAAGGCAGATAATTACATTATGAATTAGACTGGTCACTTATAGGCTGAAAGCTAGATAATCACATTATGTTGCTGTTGTTGCTTTTGGGTTTAATGCCATTTCTCAGCGCAAGAGAAGCTATATATGGTGGCCAATATAACTGGTGGAGGTAGAGCCCCAGAAAACCCTGGAAGAGCCACCAATTCAAGAGAAGCTACTAGCACCTTTCTCACATAACCATTTAGGCTGAGCCCAAGACTCGAACCCATGTGGACAGATGACAGTGATCAGTAAAGGCAAATACTTTAGATTACTCAGCCACCAGGGGCCCTAATTACACAATGCATTATAATAGTCACCAGGCCCCTAATTACACAATGCATTATAATAGTCACCAGGCCCCTAATTACACTATGCATTATAATAGTCACCAGGCCCCTAATTACACTATGCATTATAATAGTCACCAGGCCCCTAATTACACAATGCATTATAATAGTCACCAGGCCCCTAATTACACTATGCATTAGTCACCAGGCCCCTAATTACACTATGCATTATAATAGTCACTTACAGGCTGTAAGCCAGGTAATCACATGCAAAAATGAAGACATAATGTAGTAGACGAAGTCTGACAAGTGAAAAAGAATAGTGCGCCAAATTAGAATGCATAAATGCTTTTAACACATTACGTTAATACATTATATATATTTGTAATTAAGTGATGATGTCATCTTCAAGTTGTTGCATTATGATTCAGAAGGTTGTCCAAGGGAAACCAGATAATAATATTCACTCAGATTTTAGCCGCAAATACAACCTTTTAAGTTGCAACTTATAACACAGTAAAGACCTTGCCAGTTAAGGTGGGGATGTAACAATCGTACAGTAAGTTTGTGGATCAGGGTAATGTCTCATCAAAGTATGTGTTGGTGTTAACATGTGACAGTATGCATAAAGAAATAGGCCATGGACTTGCACATTATCCTATGTTATGACCGTGACCTTCAGGCTGATATATGACTAAATACATTAGTCACTGTCAAGTTATATATGCAAAAGTTTAAATTTTCATTAAATTATCTTCACTGGTTTAAAAGTTGGTCAGAGTTTTCAATGATTTATATTTTCCCCTGCTAAGATCTTGAGGCAGGGGAATGGCTATAGTATCTGACATAATATGTAGTCCTCATACACAACTGGTTAAAGTTTCATTAAAATATCTGCAGTAGCTGAAACGTTATAGGCAAGGATACATTAAAAAAAATCACATTTTCCTTGGCAATGACCTTGACCTTGATGCAACAAAAATATGGCATTTTAAGGAAAAGAAGATTTAAAATTAAGTTTCAACAGAAACCTCCAAAATTCATCCTACAAGGTGATATATTTGCTTTCTTAAGACAATGGTATAGATCCAGTCAAACTTTTGATGTTTTGTTATGAAGATTCTCCTCAAGTCTGGATCTGTCAGATGCTTAAAAATGCAATAGAAGCTTCCTTTCTGCTAGCAAAATAAAAGCAAAGGTCTCACCAGCTTACCTTCAACAGTGTATCACTCAATGCATATGATTTGTAGAAACATAAATAAAATCATAACAAACATTTTGCCAGAAAATGCAATACCTTGTATCTCAACATATTTATGCAGATGACAAGACAAAAATTTGTGTTCCTTTAAATTGTGATCACTGAAAGCCACTTAAGTGAAGTCACTTACATCAAACTGTTTTTGACTAATCTTCATAAATTTCCTAATGAGGTATTGTTTTTCCTCCTCTCCATATGCCTCCTTTTTAATGTTAAACTTCCAGATCCACTGTAGGTACCACTTGATATACATGGCTATATGATATGGGCACAAAATAAGCTGTAGCCATAAGACGTCTGTGTAGCGGGGCTTACTGTAACCACCCCTGAAATGAAAATATACTGGTTTTGTAAAATACATGTTTGAATACTGCCCACTACTACTTCTAGCAATTTCCATGCTAGGGCTGTCTGAGCATTAAATAATGGGGTGGAGTGTTGAAAAGTTCTTTTGAAAGACTTCAATGAAAGTTTACAATGGACTTGTAATAAAAAATATTTTGAACATCTGATTACCCCTACAACCACTATTTAATGAACAGCCATTCAACCTCTCCCCTCCTGTCATCAAATTCTATAACAGCCCTAAATTATGAAAGAAAGAGATGAAGGAATATGTGTTATGTATATCTGATTTACTTGTATTTGATTTCATATATATTTATTTCAATTTAATTGTCAGTTTTAATTTTTTAAAAATTTTATATTACATGCTATTGTAATGTAAATTTATTCACTAGAGATGATACTTTTTTCAGAAAATGGTGTAACCTTGGCTGTTCATTTTGTAAACACCAGGTGTTGATCTAAAGCCTGACCTTGTTTCAAACTTTGTAGCATCCACGTAAACAAGGTCTATTTTGTTTTAAAACGAGTGGTTGTTGTCGCAGTCATGATGGGACTTCGTATTTAAGATGTAAACAAATTTTTTAATTTTTTATTTCTTAGAGTAAAACGACTGGTTTTTGTCAGGGTCTCACTGGGTGTACATGACCTTTAGCAGGTACATGGTAAGCTTCCAGAAGATAATCACATGACCCCTTGTTTATGTTTTAGGATATGATATAACCTCTGTTTTGGAGAGTAATTCTCAGTAGAAGCTGGGCTGTTAAACTGGAAGTCATATGTTGTGCTGTTTGGAGTTATTTCAAATTATTTGGATTCAAAATGATTTAATTCTGTTATTTTTCTGGAAAATATGTGTGCTCATGTAAAATTGTTGAACAAGGACAGTTTTTTTATAAAAATGTATTCAGCTATCAGAAACCGGATTGATAATTCTTGTTTCTACAAGGAACTGTAGAATTCAACACTAGATTTTACCATACGCCATCGTCTTCCATCTTGGATTCTTCATCGGGATTCAAACTTGAAATCAATAGAACATTTTGTTATTAGGACTTCAAAAATATTATTCTTGGATTATTTTTGGATTTGATTCTATAAAACCATAAGTTCATATTTTTTCATTTTTACAGAATTTTTCCAGGGAAATAAATTACTATATTTTTTCAAAGCTTGTTGTTTTCACTCTTTTTTGTGTTACTGTTTATTTGAGCCTAAACACGTGACATAAGAATATGAATCATGGATGGACAATCAGGGAGGCAGAGATGAATATGTCAATATCCAAATTCATTTTTGCTGTGGTGCATATGAGTTCCTTCTAGAACTATTAATATACCTAAAAACTGTCCACATTCATCATCAATGATATTATCAGTAGTATACAAACTAAAAAAAAGGCCTTTGAAAAAAGCACAGAAATATACTAAGTGGTATACTGGAGAAAGGAAATTGAGCACATTATGGATGCTTACTGTTACAATGTAGGCTTCAGTGTGAAGGAACTGAAACAAACCTGTTCAGAAGCTTTGGAAACACAATGCCCAATTTGATTTGTGAGTGTTCAGTACTTTTGCCTCCACCAAAGTAACAACATGGACAAACCAAAAGATTGGAGTTACATAGAACTGTAGGTCCAGCCTAATAATTCTCTGAAGTGTACAAATCTTGTAAACTATCTACAAATGAAAATTACTAATGCCAAACTGACACATATATACATGTGAACAAACTGCTCTTCATGTAATTAAAGAAGAAATTACCATGGTATTCATGTAAGTCAGTACAGTATATGTGATATGGCATAGGATTGATTCTATTTAAGTCAGTACAGTATATGTGATATGGCATAGGATTGATTCTATGTAAGTCAGTACAGTAGATGTCATATGGCATAGGATTCATTCTATGTAAGTCAGTACAGTAGATGTCATATGGCATAGGATTGATTCTGTGTAAGTCAGTACAGTAGATGTGATATGGCACAGGAATCCAGACTGATTCAAAAACTTTAGAGGTGTGCAATTTTGAGAAATCAGATGCACACAAACATTGCTAATACATGTGACACAATTCAGAACAGGCTTTCCTTCAATTTACAGAAATAAACTCACTCTTTAGAGAAATGTGTAAATTATTTCTTTATGTTGAAATTGATCATGTGCTGTTTACTAAGCTGACAACACAGCTAGTGCACACGAGTCCCTTGAAGGGACTGACACCATTTCTTCTTGTCAACTGCCAAATGTTGAAATCATCTCTGGTATTAATGAATGAGAAGATTATCAAATTAGCCACTGTAGCAGCCATAATGGACATTTTAGTGACAGCCTCATGCCAATGTGACCACCCATTCAGAAGGAAAAGATTTTCAAAATTCCTGCCATGGAAGCCATAAGACTATTTGGGACTAACTAGAAATCACAAAGAGACTTTTGGTGAAAACCCTATGTCAATATGATAATCAATTCAGGAGAAGTTGCAATAGCAAGATTTTCAAGATAGTCATATTGGATGTCAAATCAGCATAATTTTTATTTTAAGTCAAACAAGGCACAATAAGAAGTCTTTTGGTGAAAACTCCAGGTCAATATGACTTTCATTTTAGGATAATAGCAATAACAAGAACTTCAAGATGGCTGCTATGTTTGAGGTCAGTTTGGAAAGTTTTTTTTTTGATATTTAGAACCAACTAGCTATTATGACCAATCTGGTGAAAACTCCAAGCTGGGAGTAGCAAAAGACATGATTGTCAAAATGGCTGCCACAGTGGCCATACTGGATGTCAGAACAGTACCATTTTCATTTAGGATGAACCAGGCATAACAAGAAGTCTTTAAGATAAAACCCATGCAGACATGACCTTCCTTTCTGGAGGAAGATAAGAGTTTCAAGATGCTGTAGTGGCAATACAGGACGTTTCAGAGGTACCACTTTCATTTAAAATCTGCAAGACATAATAAGAAGTCTTCTGGCAAAAATCCATGTTAATCTGTCTTTCCATTCTGATGAAGCAGATTGACTGATTGATTATTTTCATGGTGCACCAGCACTGTTAGGCTATTTAGCGCCACACAAATGGTTATATGTATGATCATTTAAAAATGATAAAAGGTTTTATATCGACCAGCGATACCAAAACCAAATAGTTGAAAGTAAAATGACAAGATGGTTAAGGGCAACAATAAAGGGAATGTAAATGGTATATGTTAATAAAGACAGATGAAAAGTTGTGTGTGTGTGTGTGTGTGTGTGATTTGGATTTTTAACGTTGCTTTTTAAAAAATTTCAGTCATATTGCTACAATGTCTGCAGTGTGGCAGTTTATAGTGATGTCTAGCACTGGGGCATCATGCCGCAGACATGTAGCACAATGTCCCACCCAGTCACATTATCCTGACACCAGGCCAACCAGTCCAAACACTAACCTCTTAATGCTGAGCGCCAAGCAAGGCAGCTGTTAGTACCATTTTTGTAAGTCTTTGGTATGACTCAGCCAGGGATCGAACCCACAACCTCTCACATCCAAGGTGGATGCTCTAACCACTAGGCCACCAGAGCAGTACGATGAAAAGTTGTTGAAAATAAAAGACAGTAAAAACATTACATAAAGATGCTCAAGGTGATGGCATACAAGTAAATGTTCACTTCTTTCAGGAATTCTATAATGCAAGTCATGTTTATTGAATCAAAAAGTTCCTTCATGTCATGCACATTGTAATACTGATCGTGTGTAGTTGCAGGTTGAAAGCAAATTTTTAGTAAATTATGTTTCTCCGAGAATACTTACCCGATCACATTAACGTTGGGGATATAAGCCTGCTACCTCTCGAATCCAGCCAAAATAAAAGATGAAAATTCGTCTTTTCTGTCTATCTCATATAGACCAAAGGGCAATAGCTCTTGCTCCTTACCTCCCCTTGCCACCGCTAGGTGTCACTAGTATTTTAAGCTGAGCGATATATATTATACAAGGATGCTCGCATAGCGGGGTGGCTGGGAGGGATTTTAAGTAATGTGATTGGTTAAGTATTCTCGGAGAAACATAATTTAATAAAAATTTGCTTTCTCCTTCAAATATGTTCCCCGATCACATTAACGTTAGGAGAATAGGTAATAGGAGGAGGGAATGCTGAGCATCCTACCTCCACCCCGGGTAGCTTCTAGGGAATGATGGCTGGATTCCTCATTTGAATGATAACCCGTTCTCCTAATTTCATCAGCAACACAGCCTAGGGTCCCGTGATATGTGACCCCTATATACGGTTAAGAAGATAGTTATTGAAATCTTCTAACCTATGAAATTTCACTGGCGAAACAAGCGAAGCTGATAGGTGTGCTGATTGTTTTAAATGGATCTGGTGGTCATCTGGGCTGCAGACACCGGACCTACCAGATTCAAGGTTTGCCTCTGCGAAGCCAAATCTCTGAAATAAAAACTGGAGAAGGTTGACTCGGCATGCCAGCCAACAGCTTCTATTATATCTCGGATCGAAACATTGCGTTCGAATGCAAGGCTCGCCGAGATTGCTCTAATCTCATGAGCTGTAATCTTCATGAGGCGACTCTGATCTTGTGAGACCTCAGGGTACGCTGAGCGTATAACCCACTTCAGCCATGAAGCAAGGGCTTGAGGGGTGATATCCCGTTTACCAGCTTTGACTGGAAGAAAGAGGCGCTTACGTGTGTCCCTACACGCCTCTGTGCGTTTTAAATAGTGCTTGAGTGCATGAACAGGATCTTGCATGGCTGTTGCTCTTGACCTACCTATGTAAGAGAGCGAGCGAATGACGATTCTTTGATTGCCAATGGATGGTAACCTATTTTTGGCTACAAAGCCTGGTTGCGTCAGGAGGACCACCGAACCATCTGATCTGAACTGAAGAAAGTTTGGGTCACTGGAAAGGGCATGTAACTCGCTCACCCTGCATGCTGAAGCTAAGGCTATCAAGAAACATGTTTTGTATGATAGTAGCTTTAACGAAGTGTGGGCTAAAGGTTCAAATTTGTCTGAATTGAGCCATGTTAAGACCCAGGATAGATTCCATTTTGGAAACAGGGTGAGGGATTTTGGTCGATTGAAATCAAAAGTGGCAAAAAGATCTGATAGATCTTTGTTATGCCCAATATCACATCTACCATGATGGCGGAATGTGTCTGATATCATGGAGCAGTAACCTTTGATAGTAATTGGGGCCAGCTGTTTCTCCTCGAAAAGCCAGAAAAAAAAGGCAGCCAGTTGAGGGATTGACGCACTCAAAGGGTCAATGTTATTGATATGGCACCAGTCCCTGAAAACATGCCACCTTCCCTCGTAAGCCTTCAGAGTGGAGGGCCTTCTTGCTCTTGAGATTCTCTCCACAATCGAAGGTTTAAATTGTTTGTCTCGCAAGGCTGTCCGGACAAGAGCCAAGGGTGAAGAAGAAGACGGTCCGGGCAGGGGTGGAACACCCGTGACCGCGGTTGTTTGAGAAGATTTGGGCTGGTTGGAATCTTCCCGGGTAGATCTATCGCTAGATCAAGTAGATTGGTGACCCAGGACTTGTTCCATCTGAGAGGGGCAATCAGAATCATCCGACAGTTCTGACCCCTTAACCTCTGGATTATTTTCGGTACCAAAACTGTGGGAGGGTAGGCGAATGCCCACAACCCCTCCAAACTGATTGACAGAGCGTCCCTGGCCCAAGCCTCTGGGTCTGGAACCGGAGAGACGAAGGTGGGCAACTTGCGATTCCACCTTGTCGCAAAAAGATCGATCATCGGACGCCCCCAAAGTGTGCAAATCCGAAGAAAGACTGATTGATGGAGTGACCATTCCGTGCGAATGACTTGACCTTTCCTGGATAGAGTGTCGGCCAAGACACTGAGTCTGCTGGGAATGTGTCTGATTTGTACGTTGATGTGGAGGTTGTCGCACCAACGTAGAAACTGCCAGATCAGAATGCACAGGTCTGGTGATTTGGTGCCCCCTTGTTTGAGGAGGTAAGTCACCACCACAGAGTTGTCTGACATAATGAGGACAGTTTTTCCTGAGAGTTTATCCTTCCAGAAATGAAAGGCATTGATGACAGCCCTCATTTATAAAAGGTTGATGTGGAAAGGCCTCTCCCCTGGCTCCCACGTGCCGCTGACTGTAGTGAAGTCCGGCAACAGGTGGGCACCCCAACTGTGGGTACTGGCGTCGGTACATACTGTTATCTCCGCTTGGGGCATCTCCAGAGGAATCCCCTTGGGCAGCCAACTGGGGTTGTGCCACTGATGCAGGAATGATCGTATCTCGGGCGTGATCATTATTGTTTGATTAAAGGGACTTGAAAAGGGGCGCCATTGTGCCAGCAACGTCATTTGTAAGGGATGCATAAAAAGACGGCCAAGCAGGATCAAGTCTGCCGCCGCATTGAATAATCCGAGGAGTTGCAAGAATTCTCTCGCTGAAATCCACGTCCTGTTGGAAACAGACTCAACAAGTGCGATGATCCGGATTACACGTGCGTGAGGAAGCCGTACCAGATTCAGATCGGTGAGAAACTCCATACCCAGATGGACAAAATGCTGGGATGGACGGAGATAGGACTTTTTCCAGTTCACAAGAAAGCCTAAATGATCTAAAAGTGCTAAAAGATCGTTTCTGCCTTTGAGCAGAATAGAACTTACCATATGTTTCTGGAGGATGTCGTCCAAGTACACTGCCGTCCCTATAGATGAAGTCGAGCGGAACAGGGTGACGACGCAATCCATAACCTTGGTAAAAGCCCAAGGGCTGATGTTGAGGCCAAAGGGTAGGACCTGGAACTGATAAACTGCGTCGCAGTAAGCGAATCAGAGAAATTTCCGTGACGCGGGGTGGATAGGGATGTGAAAATATGCGTCATATCTAGACTGACGGCATACTCGTCCCGCCGAATGGAAAAAAAGATTGATCTTGCTGTTTCCATCTTGAATTTCGGTGGTAAAATGTATTGGTTGAGGCGACTCAGGTTGATGATCGGTCTCAACTTGCCATTTGCCTTCTGGATAAGAAACAGCCTGGAATAAAACCCTGGCAATTGCGTCTTTTTTTCCTTCACAATCTCCACCGCTTGTTTTCCTAAGAGCGACCGTATCTCCTGTTGTAGAAAGGTATCCTTCTCCCGATTGGACGGTACGTCCGTGAAGAGGGGAGAGGAGGACAGGGGAGGGGGTTGGATAAATGAAATCCAAAGCCCCTCCGAAATGACCTGGATCACCCAATCATTCTGAGGAAAAAAGGTGGTCCAGTGGTCCTGAAATTGCAAGCGGCGGCCGCCCACAGGTAGGCTGTCCGCGGGTGGTGGGGAGGGTATGCCAACTTTTAGAGTTAGGAGGCTTGAAGACGGAGAAACTTTGTTTCTTACTGCCTCTGTATGGTTGGCTCCTAGCTTGATTAGACTGTTGTCTCCTGGTGTTGGGTTGGGATCTATACTGCACATTTGATTGTAAGGATCCCTTGTCCCTGGTCCGCCAATCATCCCTCCGCTGTGGCAGGGGCTGATTTTTTTAAACGCCTGTGAGGGTTGGGCGGCGAGTTGGAGGGGCAGTTCCTGAGCTGCCTGCTTCTGAACTTCTTCAATTTTTCCTCCAAAGAGTAAAGGCGACCCAAACGGAGTCATCTGTAAAGCCAGAGTATGATGGGGCTTGAGCGATGTGGACCGCAGACATGCATCACGTCGTATCAGGTCTAAGTTGGCAGAAGCAGTCAACGCATTAGCCATGGAATGGTGATCTGCCCTGTTAATAACTCTAGCAACCCGAGCCGTCGCTTCCCAAGCGTGGTCATTGTCGGATTTTTCTGCGAGTCGGAAAATAGCTAATGAAGCCAAGTCTAACATTGAAGACGTAGCGACTACGTTCCAGACTAGCTTTGACGTGGCATGGAACACATTTTTGTCCACTTTGTAAAACCGTGGAGCGGACATGTGAACTGCTGCCATTTTTTTTGTCCAGGGCCAGAAGATCCGTACTGAAGGCATCTGAATGAGTTTTGTACCAGCGACACGAGAACGTTGCTGGTACTTGGCTTTCTGAAAAGAATGCCTTAGCATTCCCCGGATCACCTATTCGTCCTGATAGACGATCATTGATCTCCTTAATTTTTGCCAACTGGGGAAAGAGCCGGAAGGACGGCGTCTCTTCCTCCCTGTCAAGATCTACAGATGCCTTAACTTTGTAGTCTTGAGTGGCGGTAGGAGGTGGAGGGCATTGTGAAGTTGCCAACACCCTATAAATTGCTTCCACTGCCGCCTTGAAGCCAAACTCAGTCCGTTCCATGGTTGGATCTGTGTACGGCTGATTTGCAGGAGTTTCGTCACCCTCACTGTGTGCCGAGTCGTGTTCTGGAATAGCTTGCATCTCTGGATAGAGCAAACCAGGTGCCATAGATGACACGATTCCATCATCCTTGACACTGTCCCTAACGCTCCCCTGTGGATAAGCCGTGAACATATGGACGGCTGGCCCTGCCGGCTGGTTTGTCTGGCTTGTGGTCAGCCTGAATGTTGGCGACGGTCCTGCTATCACCGGTACTGGCTGCTCCAATGGCCTGGCTGGACGGACAGATTTCTCACTAAAATCTCCGCCATAGTATTGGTATGTTGCCGGCGGTACAGCTTGACGGACGGATTTATCACTAAGATCCCCATAAATCATATTTGGTCGGACCGTTTTAGCAATAGGGTCCCCATGCTGGTACAGCTGGATGGCCGGTGACGTAGAGGTTGTATAATGAAATGGATCCAATGGATCTGGTAAAAACCTCATGCATCCTGACTTACAGGCCCGAAAGCCATGCTCGGACATGTGGGGGGACTTACGCCCACTGGGCAGCCTAAAATTGGGGGAACATTCCCCCAAAGAGTCAGGAAAAGCTGTGGAAGCGAGCGAGGGAAATAAGGGTAATATCTGGCCTGATGTCAATAGCTGCGTCGTCGTTTCCTGGACCAAACGACGCATCTGTTCAAAGGTGGACTGTTGTACCCTGTCAACATTATTTTCCTCCATTGCCGCTGATGTTAATGTGGCTGACGGTTGCAAACAGCGAATTTTAGGTGGAGGGGGGACCCCAACGTCCCCCACTCCCTTTTTCTGCCTTCTGGACTACATCAGCCCACATTTGCTCTGTCCAAGTATTACACACGCTGCATGGTATAGATGATGTACACTTGGTACATACAATACAAGAGTCATGGTTGTCTTCTTTTGCTTTGAACTTTTTGCATTTCATGCATTTGGCTGACATTTCTACTGAAACGACACAAGAAAAGAAATCAAAGCACAGATTAGCAAGTCAGCATGTTATTAATTCGCTAATACCACAACCGTTACTAACGGAGTAAGCGAAATTAGTCAGTGTCGCGTTAACTCTTAATTGACAACACGAGTTCAGCGATAGCGTGTGTAACATGGTCTTCAGTAGATGAAATCCGTAAGGGTGACAAAGTCACTCAATTTTGAAAAAATTGTTAAAATAATGTATACAACCTGTAGAAGAACGAGTGTCCAACACAATAAATCCAAATTTAACTTCGGATGGTCCAATTTAACGCTAAGATGGCTTGGATTGTTTGCAGGTATAATGTACGTGTTATCAGTACAAGCGAAGCTTAAAAACTAGTGACACCTGGCGGTGGCAAGGGGAGGTAAGGGGCAAGAGTTATTGCCCTTTGGTCTATATGAGATAGACAGAAAAGACGAATTTTCGTCTTTTACTAGGGCTGGATTCGAGAGGTAGCAGGCGTATATCCCTAACATTAATGTGATCGGGGAACGTATTTGAAGGAGAAACACTCTATCATAAAGTGCTTAACAGTGAATGGTTCATTACAAGAAACGCACTCTGGTGGGTCTTCGCCTTTTAGTATGTGAGAGAGGGTTATATGTGTATAACCAATTCGATTTCTTGCAATGACTACCTCCTCCCTATGGATGGTTCTGTAGGAAAGAGTCCATTCTTATAGGGTTGGCTTGATGGCGTGAAGTTCATTATTAACTGCATCATTCCATGATGCCTGCCACTTCTGACATAAAGTCTCTTTGATACTAGGTTTAAAATCAGTATAAAGCATTTTAAAATCAGATGGTTCTTCAGTTAGGTCCGTTTTAGCAGCGCGATCTGTATTTTAATTACCTTTAATACCAACATAGCTAAGTAACCAACAGTATACAATATTATGGGAGGTACTCAGCTTAGTATTTTTGACAAGAAAATTGGTCAACAATGGGTTCTCCAGTTTTCTATTGTGTAGTAACTGAAATGCTAATAGGTGAGTTGGAGAAGATGATGCTGTTTAAATTATGTTTGTTTTCGATATATTGCAGAGCAAGATCTATTGCTCTGATTTCAACTGAAAAAACTTATGTGCCATTTGGTATTAACGCAAACTTGTGTTGTGTGTTTTCCACTAACAAAGGCTGCAGCAGCCTTTTCCTCACCATTTGATCCATCAGTATAAATTCTTGTGTAGTTTTTAAATTCAGTGAGGAGTTCATGATAAGAGTTGTGGAAGATGAAAGGGTTCGTCTCGGATTTTTTTCCATTGTGAAGCATAAAAAGTACTTTTGGTTGTTTAAGTAGCCAGGGAGGTGTTTCGGAGATGGATGTTTTCTGAATTTTAGAGAGATCAATTTGTGTACTGTCATGGTTGGATGATATTCTAATGCCAAGGAAGGTATGGCGTTTGGTTTATTTTTGTATAAGGTTTTGTATTTGGGTTGAAAAACAGCCGAAAAAGCATGGTTTAATTTGAGAGCATACTGTGCAGAAAGCATTTCTCTGCAATGTGATAAAGGTGGTTGGTTTACTTCAGCAAGGAGGCTTTCACAAGGGCATGTCCTTAAATGCTCCCAGAGCGAATCTTATTCCTTGATGATGAATTGGGTCAAGCATCTTCAAATATGACTTCCTAGCTGAACCATAAACAACGCAACCAAAGTCCAGTTTAGAGTGAATAAACATTCTATATAAACTGAGGATGACTTTTCTATCAGCACCCCAGTCAGTGTGCACTATTACTTTGAGTAGATCTAGAGATTTCAAGCATTTAGCTTTTAAGTTCTTTAGGTGTGGAATAAAAGTCAGTTTTCTGTCGAAGATAATACTTAAAAACTTTGTTTCCTCAAGAACTGGAATAGGTGTTCCATCTAGCGTGAGTTTAGGTTCATCATGATCTCTTCGTAACTGAAAGAACTGCATACTACATACCATTTTGGATGTCAATAATTTGAAACTGTTAGTATTGGCCCACCAATGAAGTAGAAACTGGTACCATTTTCATTTAGGACCAACTAGACATCATATGAATTCTTTTGGTGAGAACCACATATTGATATGACCATCCGTTCAAGAGGAGTAGCGATAACAAGGTTTCCAAGACGGCCACTGCAGAGACCACATTTACTGTTCAATCAGCATCTTTTCACTTACAACCAACTACACCTGGGGTGAATATGTGTGTAAAGTTTCATGGCAATTCTCAGAGAAACTTGTGCTAATGGACAGATGATGGACAATGGAAAAACAACAGGCAATTGCATAAGTGCTTCTGATCAATAACTGATAAAGCTAACAAGGGAAAGTTCTTGAATCATCATGCTTCTACTCATTCCTCCTGCTCCGACAAACTATTTAGCTCTGGCAAATGTGTCTTATTTTCATAAGAAAAACAAACTACATGCATTTCAAATGCTAGGGACCAGTTAATGCTGCAAGTGTCCTATTAACAGCTGTAGGCAATAATATGAGTTCTATTCATTTATAAGTTCACAGCAAGGAAATCTTTGCATCAAAAGAAACTCAATTTATGAGCAGTGGGTAACAACAGTACCTTATATCCATCTTTTCTTCAATAATTTTTCTAATGATTGCTTCCTCTGCTTCTTTAACCTCCTCCTGAAATCAAAACTTTAATAGTTACCTGAATTTATTCTTAATTATGAACTTTTGTTCGATGACAGCGGTAAAGCTCTGAATGAATAGAAAACTATCGTCATAAAAACAGCATATGTTTTTTATTCAAAAGCTGTGTAATCTAATCACTGCACCTTCTTTATGAAGGTTTAACAACTTCCTTAGCTAACTCTTCTGGAGACAAATGAAAGAACACATTTAAATATTATGATTAAACAAAGAAAGAATTGGATTATATGTATTCTTAATGGATATTTCTGCTCCAAAGTCAAATCAATGCATGTAAAATAAATGTGCCTATCAGCCAGCTAAGGGATGGGGAAAAAATTGCCTGTGTAAGGAAGGTGCTGTTGAAGGGAGGTAATATATAATAAATTCATCAATATGGGGCAGACATTTTCATGAATTTAGAGGTTGCTGTAAACCATGAATTTCAAGATCCAACAAACAATGGTCATTCTTTGGATAATACATCACTGATTCCAAATTTAAATAGTGACAAAAAAGTAAACCCCAAAACCAAGAATATTGGAATGCAGAAAATTTAATTAATTAATTACTGCAAAATGTATGAATGGTATTACATACAAAAATGTCAAACTGACATTTTACTTATACAATTGAACTATAGTTTTGCTGTAGTTGCCAACGTGATGGGCAGAAAATGCAAAATTTGCAAATGTCGATTCCTTTGCATATAGAGAAGATAAATACAAGTACGTATTTTATTGTATTAAGAAATACCATAACTTTATTTAAAAGTTAATTTATGAAAATGTATGCTATCACTTTCTTTTGTGCAAACAAAAACTGCCAGCAACAGAATAGAACCTTAGTTGGACCATTTTTCTAGGACTGGGTGAAAGAAGAAATTTGTATAAGGAAAGTAACTGTGATGGGAGATCTGATCTGTACATTATTCACAGAAACAAATACAGTAAAGACCTAATTTTGAATTAACAGCATGATAATGGTCTTACCATGCAAAATCTAACGTCAGTCTATTCTGACATCATACTTATATGATGAATACAACAAAAAAAAAAAACAAGTGGAAAAGTTTTGCATCTGATTTTTCTGATATCATATTGATCTCATGTGATAAACATGATTAACAATATCCGGTCCCATTAATCTGATATCATATTTCTATCAAGTGATCTATACTGATAACATAATCTGGTATTAATAATGGGGAAGTTTTTGTCATACTGACCTGATATCATATTTATATCATGGGATCAATACTAACTACATAATCTGGTATTAATAATGGGAAAACCTTGCATCTTATTAGTAGGACTTCATAAAACATACTTTCCAATTTGTTAAACACTTCTGATTATTTCACCGAAACCAATGATAATTGAATAATTTGCAAAATTTCTGAAAAATTATATTAAACTTGAGTTTTTACATTATCCCACTTATTTCCCTCCTAACAATATTGAGATTTAGGTGCAATTTTATTTAAAATATTTCAAATGAAATTATGGGCATGATGTAGCTTTTTCTTCTTTTTTGGGGGTGGGTGGGTGGGGTAAAAGAAATTTTAGTTATGATATAATTACCAGCTATTATTGCATAGCTTTATCTCTTCTAATATTACTCTTCTAACAATATTCAGATTTAGAGGCAATTTTATTTAAAATTATTCCACTTTTTTTTGGAGGGGGGGTAAAAGAAATTTTAGTTATGATATAATCACCAGGTATTATTGCATAGCTTTATCTCTTCTAATATCCCCATGGATATTATCCCCATCTCGAATTTGTAATCTGAGGTCTAAAATAAAAGTAAAACATGATCCCAATAAGATACCCGAGACCACTTGTGTCCATGATATGCTATGATTGACATGTGGTCTGTAACGACCCTGATACAGTAATGCCTTAAGCAGTTTATGTGTTAGAAAAACTGCCTGCATTTCTACATAGTTGGTGTGAACAGAAGCTTCTTCCTGAGACCAGCAGCTCTGCAGGAGTACATTTTCGGACTCTAGGTGAGCTCCCCTGCCTGAATCTGAGGTATCTGTAAAGGAAGGAGTGAAGATCCAAAGCAAAATCAGAAACCTGTCACGATTTTCCCACCAGCTCAGGGATCCAGGAAGACAGACAGTCCTTGCGAGGTCTTCAGTTTGCTGAAACAAAAGCTGGAGGAACCATGTGTGAACCCTTCCTATGGCAAAATATCTGCTAATGTATTTAGAGTCTCCATTAGACAGAAGTAAAAATAAACAGACAATGAGGTCTTCTCATCTATTCTCACAAAGAAAGCATGTACATACGAGATTCTGTTGAGAGGAACACAAGTTGTTCTTTGACAGGTGAGAAAACTTATCCCAAATAAACAAAATTCTGAGATGGGATAAGATCTGACTTCTCCTGAGTGGGCATTAGACCTAGTTGAGTCATCTTTGCCCAAACAGAAACATATCCATCATGTCTGATTATGCTGTGTTGAAGTAGTAGATGAAGGGACCCTCCTAAAATGAGCCATCACAGTGGTTAATCTCAATTTGTTTCAACCTTGAACAGGAATATCAAAATGGAAGGGTTTTTGACTCAATTAATTCCCTCAGACTGCATCTCAAAACCCGTTTTCTATTGGGATTGAATTAAGAGAGAAATGAACCAGTCCCATCCTCTTAACCAGTAATCAAAACTCAGCAACTGGTCAAAAGATTGATATCCCATATCCGATGCTCAGCATGTCCATCCATGTCAGTGCTCTGTGTTCAGTGACTGGTTCTCAGTCCTGTGATCAGTGACTGGTTCTCAGTCATGTGATTGGTGACCAGAGACTGAAAACAGAAGATCAGCCCCATACACCATACCTGGTGATCAGTGACTGGTACCTGGTGGTCACTGCCCAGCTTCCAGTAACTGAAACTGAAACTAGGTGAATGTCACTTGTGCATGGTACCTTGACACAGACCTTCTATAAGTATCACTAGGTTTCTCAGTGACAAGTTGTGAATGATGGGTGACACCTTCTATGACTGTCCCTAGACAAATTACTCAAAGACTTGTGTCTATTGTCCAGTGACCTAGTGCCCAGCGACAGATCGCTGACTGTCACCTTAAACACTAACTGGTGACACGATGCCAGTGACTGGTCACAAGGCAATAACCAGTCAGATGATGTGTACCTTTTCGGAAAGTCTATTCAGGGAACTTGATATCAATGAATGAGAGCTTGCTTTAACTGGAGGTCTACTGGTGCAGAATGACCACTTCCTTTTGCTTTGGGAAGGCATATCTCACTATGCTGGGAAGTATCCAAGATCACTCCCTCAAAATCTTCTCTTATTGGAACAATGTGCAACCTCCTTACTAGACACCTCTCTCATGGATGCAGGCAACTTCAATACACCAAGCAATTCCATAGCACCCTCCTGGGAATGGACAGGGTCCTCTACAGAAGAAGAGAATGAGGTTCGGCTTCTTACTGGTCCCATAGTTCTGGCAACTTTCTGCCAAGTCACAAACCTCTGCAGATCACAAATAGTAAATAGTGCAACTGTCTGTGCATACACAGTTGTGCATGCAAAACAGGCGGTGTGCTAATGCTGCCATTTTATACCATTTGCTACCAACATGAGGTATTAGGAAGGCCAAAAATAAAATATATAAATACAAGTAACTCAAACACCAAAATATTTGGAAATACTTACAGACCTTCCAACCATAACAAGACCTTCACCATTAGGCAGTTGATATTATTTGGTTAGTAAAACCAATTTTCAGCTGATGTTGTGGGCTTAATGCCATTTTTCTGCACACAATAGGCTACTATACATGGGAGCCAATAGAACTGGAGGAGGAAGAACCCAGGAAACCAGAAAGAACCATTGACACACAGGAAGCTACTGGCAAGCTTTCTCATAGACCTATGTTGGCCAATTTTTAATAATGTACAATAAAGTATCATATACTGATATTGTAGAAATGCAAAACATGCATTTAAAAAGTTCACAAGTGTGATCTGAGACTGATGCAGCAAAGGCAAACATTACGTTCAACTAAAAAGTTTGTAAAGTACACTTAGACATCAATTATCTCCAGTACAGTTTGTAAAGTACACTTAGACATCAATTATCTCCAATACAGTTTGTAAAGTACACTTAGACATCAATTACCTCCAGTACAGTTTGTAAAGTACACTTAGACATCAATTATCTCCAGTACAGTTTGTAAAGTACACTTAGACATCAATTATCTCCAATACAGTTTGTAAAGTACACTTAGACATCAATTATTTCCAATACAGTTTGTAAAGAACACTTAGACATCAATTATCTCCAGTACAGTTTTCAAAGTACACTTAGACATCAATTATCTCCAGTACAGTTTGTAAAGTACACTTAGACATCAATTATCTCCAATACAGTTTGTAAAGTACACTTAGACATCAATTACCTCCAGTACAGTTTGTAAAGTACACTTAGACATCAATTATCTCCAGTACAGTTTGTAAAGTACACTTAGACATCAATTATCTCCAATACAGTTTGTAAAGTACACTTAGACATCAATTATCTCCAATACAGTTTGTAAAGTACATTTAGACATCAATTATTTCCAATACAGTTTGTAAAGAACACTTAGACATCAATTATCTCCAGTACAGTTTTCAAAGTACACTTAGACATCAATTATCTCCAGTACAGTTTGTAAAGTACACTTAGACATCAATTATCTCCAATACAGTTTGTAAAGTACACTTAGACATCAATTATTTCCAATACAGTTTGTAAAGAACACTTAGACATCAATTATCTCCAGTACAGTTTTCAAAGTACACTTAGACATCAATTATCTCCAGTACAGTTTGTAAAGTACACTTAGACATCAATTATCTCCAATACAGTTTGTAAAGTACACTTAGACATCAATTATTTCCAATACAGTTTGTAAAGTACACTTAGACATCAATTATCTCCAGTACAGTTTTGGAAACTTCAGTTCCAAACCCCAATGAGTTCAAAGGCATCTTGCTAAAAGATCTATCAACTTTTTTAATTTCACATAATGACAGCAATCATATATTCTGCCAATAGACCTACTCAATATCAACATAACATGATATCCCATAAACGTAATTGTTGCCTTCCTTATTTTTTCAAGAGCCTGAATATTTCATTTCATATTTAAGTGCTAATTGTTTAAACTAATTTAAATGGTTTATTGTCTTTTTCATCTTCCATGTGTTTTCATTTGTTGGACACCATCTCTAGAAAATGCTACTGAAGCAACAACTTTACCATGGATATGTTACAGCTGAAAAATATTGGCAGTTTAAAGTATTCCTGTACAGTTAGACTGGTTCCTTGATGACCTCCACTGAATCTAACATGAAACCCAGATCCAGATCAAACAAGGACAAGACAGTATCTGGATTTGACTGCAATGATTGTATTTTCGTAACGTTTGTTATTATTTTGTGAATCTGTAATTTAAAGGTCATTTCAGTAGCATTTATGGTCAAATCATAAGTGTTGGCAGCCTGTACTTACCATGACACCAGTAAGTATTTGAGAAATTATCCACAAGAAATACTGCTTTGTTAGAGATGTATTCACAACTTTCAAAATCAATGAAAATGGGCACAGATACATATATATAATGCAAGGACAGGCTAAATTAACAAATACAAGGTCAAAGAAAAGGGATATGAATGAAAGCAAAATTTCAAAAGACAAACACTCAGAGTGCTGAGTACCCAAGAGATCTGAAGAAATGAATTGAGTCCCAGTCAAACAAAGATACTTCAACAGTCAAATGAACCATAGTATCAGACTCGTATCATGTTTTTTATTCCAGACCTTTAATTACTAAATGGAGGTGGTAACAATGTTCTTGGACTGGGGACTAGTGCCAGGAAAGATAATGCAGTGTAATAATAGAAGGTACAGTAAAACCTGTCATGAGCGACCTCTGCTATGAGCGACCACCTGTCATTTCCGACCACAATCGTAATGCACGGATCGATTTTACTATATAAACGCTCTGTTATGAACGACCACCTGCTCAACGCGACCAGCGACCGCGATTTCTTGGCAAAATATGCATTTTGACACTGCTATGAACGACTGCCACGCCAAAAAAACAAAACAGATTGACACCTCTGACCATAACTTAACCCTTTGTAAACACTAGACCTCAGGATAAATGTAGTATGCAAACAAAGCGCACATTAAATAACACTATAGTTGAACAACCATATATCGAGATAAACACCTCTAACCATCATTTAATCCTTTGTAACAAAGACTGCATACATAGTAAAGATTGCTTTAATAAAGTATTTAAAAAAATGTGTCTTTCTACAGTATCAGTTTTGTGAAATTTACAACTCCAGCGTACAGTGTCATTTGTAAGCTGCAGTAAACCAGACTAAAGTACATGTCACTAACCGCCATTGTAGTGCCGAAGTCATGTGAATTGCCAGTAAGAGTAACATCAAAGGGAGTAATGATGGATATATGCAGTCAATTTAGAGGTTTGTATTTTTTCTTTATCTTTATGAAAACTCACAAAACGCCGGTAGTCCTTATGTCCCAGTGAGAAATTGTTTGAAAGGGCTTCAGTGTAGGTTTGAGTACATCGTTTGTCTTTCCAGTTAATCCATAAGGCCTGGAGGGTGAAAGAGCTCATTGTCTTTAATACTAGTAAGTGAGAATCATTTCCAGATTTTTTTAAAATTATTTTTTATTTCTTTTGTTAGTGTTTCACCAAGCCACCATCTGTTTACCTGGGTGCAGATGGTCGCAACCTTTGTTATTGAGCTATAACGTTCTTGATTTAAACTTCGTCTCAGAATAAATGTATTGTTTCTTGATGAGTTAATTATGTCTTTTGGTTTCTTTCATTGGTACATAATATATATTTATTATATATTTCCCCAAAACCTGATAAAAACCGATAGTCTTTATAACATCAACACTAATAACAATGGCAGAACCTCTGCTGAAAAAAAGAAAAATTTTAACACTGGAAGAAAGGATTAATGTCATTGAAAGAAATGAAAAACGGGAGACTGCTTGCAAAATAGCAGTCAGCTTAAGCGTTGGTAAAACGCAAGTTCAAAATGTAATCAAAGACAAGGAGTCCATTAGAAACGAATGGCAGAAAAGTGCACAAGCACAGAGGAAATATGCCATGGCACGACGGACAGTTTACGGAGATCTGAACGAGCGAGTATGGGAGTGGTTTTGTGTTGCAAGGAGTAAAAACATACCAGTAAGTGGAAAGTTGATTCAGGAAAAGGCAATAATTGAGATACATGTTCAGACCAAACAGCTGAGTAAAACATGTCAACAAAGTATAATGGATTTTTAAAAAAAAACAAGTGAATAAGTGTATAGAATTATATACATCATATCAAACTGTTCCTTTCTTGTACATATTAATGTGATGCTGAAATATAAATTTTATTCTTGTTGTTTGATAGATGTATATCTTTATCATATAAAGATATTTTGAGAGGAATGCATGCAATATTTAACAAGATTTATGAATAAAGGATATGCTACATGTACAGTGAGTATGGGTTTTATTTATTTGTCAACAATGCTAACTATTGACCCTGAAAACCAGTCCATTTTCACACATCTCTTATGAGAGACCACCTGTCTTGAGAGACCGCTTTTGGTTGGCAGAAGGGGCGGCCTCTCATAACAGGTTTTACTGTACTGTATAAAAACAAAAAATTCAACAAAAAAAGACTTGAGTGTTCCTTAAAAATCATTATATGCTCCTTACTGATAAAACAAGAATCTCTGGAAAAATTCAAGCTACTATGACTGTCTTACAATTCTCTGTCAGGAAGGAAAGTTCAGAAGTTCAATGTAACTATAGTAGAGACTAAAAAGCAATCACTGAGTAAGCAGTGATTGCAAGAACAGAAACCTTGCTTTTTTTCTCTTTCTTTTTCGCTACTGGCAAAAGACCTTCCTGCTTGGCAATGTCCACAGCTCTGATTCTGTACTTTTGATCCTTGCATAAATAATTAATGGCTGTATTGTAATTGTTCCAAGCTCCATAATACTGAAAAAAGTAAAAAATTGGCTGTAAATTAAAAAGTAAAAAATTGGCTGTTAATTACAAAGGTAAAAAATTAGGCTGTTAATTAAAAAAGTACAAAACTGGTTGTTAATCACAAAAGTACAAAATTTGCTGTTAAATAAAATGTACAAAATTGGCTGTTAATTACAAAAGTACAAAATTGGATGTTAATTAAAAAATACAAAAATGGCTGTTAATTAAAGAATGGTTTCAGATGCTAAATGAAATGAAATATCAAACAGCAAATCATTTCCTTTCACTTATTTGCAGACATATGATACCTGACCATCCAAGAGAGTTCAGCAGGTTTAATCTACAAAACATTTTTCAAAATTTTGGTTTGTAAATCTGATGCAATTTGTGAATGTACTAGTTAATTATCTTTGATCTGTATGCTAAGAGGACCAACTAAATATGATAAAATGCTTTGGGTGAAAATTGGTTGATATAACCATATGTTCCAGAGGAGCAGTGATAACAAGATTTTCAAGCTGGCCACTTAAGTGACTGTAATAGATGTTAAATTGGCAGGTTCGTTTCGGTCCAACAAGACACCATTATAAGTCTATTGGTGAAAACCCAATGTAGATAAGACTTTCTGCTTAGAAGGAATAGCAATAATAAGATTTTCAAAATGCTGCCATAGTGGCCATACTGATGTCAGATTGGCACCATTTTCATTAGGACCAACTACCGGTAGACATTACAATTAATCTCTTCTGAAAACCTCTTTTCAATATAACCATCCACACAGGCGGAATAACGTTAACAACATTTTCAATACAGCAACTTTGCCTGCCATAATGGATGCTGGAATAGTAGTAGTAGAACTAGACCTTGGTACGAATAAAGTTTTCATTTCAATCCTCCAAGTAGCTGCTTCGAAGGAGATGGGAATTAACAACATAAAAATAAATGATGGACAATGAACTGTCAGTGCCGTAAGTCATGGTTTAAACCTGTAGAACTAAAAATAGTGTGAAAGCTATAACAGATCTACAAATGAAACCATTTTCCTTTACATCTGTAAATGATAAATTTAGACAGTGACTTTATTATGGGAATTACACTAATTGCCTGGAAAAAATATAAAAGTAATAATGATAATACATGTAATAATAATAATAATAATAATAATAAAAATAATAATATGAACAACAACAGTATTATAATAATAATATGAACAATAACAGTATTAGGTAAAGAACCAAGTTTTAATGGTGAACCTGCATTCAGAGGTCACCTGCTGTGTACAAGAGCCAGTTAGGCCTTGTCCTATGGGTGGCAGTTATTGAAAAGTCTGACTGAATGGGAACAACCTATCATACCAATTAACAGAGATCCTGGGAAGCTTAATGTGCCCAGGTTTGATTGACTGACTGACTGACTGATTGAATGAAGGAGTGAGAGAGAGAGATAGAGAGAGTCAAATACTGACAATGAGATATTTAGTTGTAATACACAACAAATATTCTACTGGGACTATGACTTACACAACAAATATTCTACTGGGACTGGGATTTACACAACAAATATTCTACTGGGACTATGACTTACACAACAAATATTCTACTGGGACTATGCCTTACACAACAAATATTCTACTGGGACTATGCCTTACACAACAAATATTCTACTGGGACTATGACTTACACAATTTATATGCTACCAGGACTATAACTTACACAACAAAATATTGTCCTGGGACTATGACTATGCAATTATATGCTACTGGGACTATGACTTATATAATAAATATGCTACCAGGACTTTGACTTACACAATAAATATTCTAGTGGGACTATGACTTACACAACCTAATACATTGCACAACCTAATACATAACAATACAAAGAAGAAAGTTGTCTGTTTATGGGAATGGGTAACTTAAGCAAGACCTGGGCATCTACAATACAAATTAAAGTTAATGGGGACCATTACTTACATAGCTTAATGCACTGAAAACCAAGTGAGAAAGTCATCTGTATATGGGACTCGATGACTTAGCAATGCCTGTACAAAGTTCTTAAAGGGACAGAACTCTTAAGAAATATGTGCTTAATGAGCTCATCATTTCATGTATTTGAGCTCTTGTTGTGATTAAGCTTCACGAAATATTTGGTTGAAATCTAACAACAAATGTGAAAGCTGGAGTGCTCACAAGTTTGCTCAATAACACTACCTTGCAACAATTAACAAGAGTCAAACTGCTAAGAAATATGCTCATCATCAAAACATGCTCATCATCAAACTCAACTTAGCTCCTGAAAGCAAGTTTTGGTTGAATTTAATAATAAATCTGGAATGCCAATGTTAAGATGATCAAACTTTCTTGGTGAGATGAAGGTTCACAACAATTCTGTTGAAATTTGGAACATCATATCTACAGTGTTCATAAAATTATGCATTTGCAATGCCTATGCTAAGATAATCATAGGCAATAACTCTAACATACTCATCATCAAATTCTTCTGTGTTCTTAATCAGACGAAGCAAATTTAGTTAAAATCTTACCAAAAAAATGCTGAAGCTAGTGTTTACACTGATGTTAAGATGAGTAAGGGTTTTAACTCTAATAAATATGCATTACTGAACTAATCCAAGCCACTGTTGAGAAATTTGGTTTGAATCTTAATAAATGTTGATGCCAGAGATTTCACAAGGTGGATGGATGGACAAAATCACTGATGGATGGATAGGGACCATATCTAAGTCATGTTGCCTTGGTAGTGGGGATAAAGAAGGGATACCAGCCTTTTTACATGCCATGCTTTTGAAAGGTGGTGGTTGGTACATATGTAGTCACAATGCAGGACACTAATAACTGAAAAATGGGGAATATTCAGTTTTATCCTCCCATGAAGTACAAAACTGAGACATGCTAAAAACATTAACTGTCTTGCATTTCTTAGCATGAGAAGTACCACACCTATGTACTCAAGTGTTGCTACCTGAATAATGGAAATGACTGTGATGGTGACTGCGATGACGATCCTGATATCCACCTGTGGGGCCAGGCGCCTTTGATAATACTTGTAATAATTATAGTAATACTCCTCTGAAAAATAAATAAACAACAGATATATTTTCAAGCAGAAAAAAATAAACACCAAGACATTTTTCTTATATATATCTGGAGCATAGGCTCAATTATTCCTGTTTCCTTATCAAAAGCTTGGCTTTGTGCCCAGCAGTAGTTGTATGATTGGACTTTGCCATGTATTGTATCTGTCAGTGAATTATGGTCTATGAAAAGTTTATCACTGGGTTCAATAAATTTAAAGATCATGTGGTTTTCCAGTGTGCTACAAGACAACCTTAAGAAAACTTAAAAGTCCAGCTTGAATTAGTAGCTACAAGGAAGCAATTTAAAATGAAACTGTTTCAAAATTTCCTTTCTTTTCCTTTTTGACGCGTATACTAATTTTTTATTTTCTTCGTGAAATATTTCTGTTCTTATATTTTTGAAAACAGGGGAAAAGTTGTATGAAGCAGCCAATTGGGCTGAAAAATGAAACTGTTAAACCCCAAATAAATATATAATCGACATGTATATATGTCAGAAATTGCTGGTGCAATTGATAACAATACAACAACAAAAACCTGGTGGAAAATAAACATCCCCCCACATAGTTCCATTGTCAACCAAACTTCTGAGGAAACATTCTTCTGACCTCATATTTGTCTTTTTGAAAATGTTAAGCATAAAACCCAATCTTTCATCAATCATACTTACCATGTAATAATAGGTTATGAGTCCTTCTACAATCTAAGGGAAGATTTTACAGACTTCTATGATTGGCCCCTGGGTATTGTTAATACAAGACGTATTGATAAGGTATCCCACAGTATCTCCATCATTACTTTAGGCATTATGAATGTATGGTAGGCATTGTGCAGCATAGGTGTTGTGAGTGTTATGTCAGCCTATGGTAGTTTGTACAGCATAGTTGTTGTAAGTGTATGTCAGCCTATGGCAGGCCTTGTGCAGCATAGGTGCCATAAGTATATGTCAGCCTATGGTAGGCCTTGTGCAGCACAGGTGTCATGAGTGTATGTCAGCCTATGGCAGGCCTTGTGCAGCATAGGTGCCATAAGTATATGTCAGCCTATATTAGGCCTTGTGCAGCATAGGTGTTATGAGTGTATGTCAGCCTATATTAGGCCTTGTGCAGCATAGGTGTTATGAGTGAATGTCAGCCTATAGACCATGTGCAACATAAACGTTATGAGTGTACATTACCTTTTGGAGGCTTTGTGGGCAACATTGGTTTTATGCAAAAGATCTGATCCAGTTACATCTGAGATAAGTTCAGGAGGGTCACAGTTGTTTTTATTATGTGCAGTTCTCCAGCAAGAACTACTGTGAATCACATTAAGTTCATGGGTGTAAAATTTCTTGGTTTGGGTGGAAAATCATATTCATTGGACTTAATTTCATAGATAGGTCATTTGCAGGAATAAAAAAATAAAAGACATGCAATATATTCATCGCAGACACTTATATCTCTATCAAAGATAATAAAGACGTTCACTTCCATGCATTTTTGATCTAACAGGCATAATGATTCCTGCAATAATTAGGTTCATTAGGTTATTGATTGCTAATAATTTGAAAAAAATTCAAAGACTTAAAATAAAAAAGATGTCAACAACATTTTGAATGCATGATATATTTTAATTCCACCATTTGTATTAAGACAAATGAGTTTTTTAGTGTTCTTGAATAGCAAAATATAAACTACTGACAATTAGGGATTAGGTGCTAAAACAAAGTTTATGACTTTATCATACTAAGATTTATCTTTTACTCGTAAAAACAGTTCTGTCCACATTGAGTTTCACTCTCTCAACTCTCACAATGCTAATGAAACAGCGGTCAAAAAGCTGGAAAGTTGTTACTGCTCTTTGATGTTTCCAAAACAATAGGTGTGGAGAAGCTGTCAAGTTGAAGGGAAAATGACATCTTACATCCATTGCTGAAAGTCATTTCACAACTAAATCTGCATAATAGTATGTCTTTCAGCTGGATTTTAAAAGATGATTATGATTATGTTAAAAAACATCATCAATCGTTATTATTGATTATTTATTATGATTTTGATATTGTAACAGTTTTAAAGCTTAATAAATCTATTTAAAGTCACTTGACCAACAAGACAGCATGAAAATATCTCTTTTTATTCTGTTTTGAACTATATCATGTTGAATAATGCCCATGTAAAACTGATAATTAAGTCAAAATGTAACAAGTTAGTTGAAATCCAAGCAAATTAACTGACAAAAAAACCAATATTTGTTTGACAATTGGAAACACAGTGTGATGTGATGTGATTTGGATTTTTAACATAGCTTTAACAGTTGTACAGTTATATCGCTACGATGTCTGCAGTGTAACAGTTTATAGTGATGTCTAGCACTAGGGCATCATGCCGCAGACACGTGGCATGATGTCCCACCCAGTCACATTATCCTGACACCAGGCCAACCAGTCCTAACACTAACCTCTTAATGCTGAGCGCCAAGCAAGGCAGCTGTTAGTACCATTTTTGCAAGTCTTTGGTATGACTCGGCTGGGATCAAACCCACAACCTCCCGCATCCAAGGCGGATGCTCTAACCACTAGGCCACTGGAGCGGTTATGTGGTATATGTCGCATGGACTGAAAGAATATACAATACAAAATCAAGCTGTATCAACATTAAATTAAACTTATGTATGTTAGTTTACCAAATATAATTAAATGATTGTGCATTTTCATCACTTCTAAATTTAGCATAATTAAACTCATCAGATGCCAAAACCTGATACAGAATTTTTAGAGTTGTTAGCAAAGGAATACACACAGAAGAGTCTTCTTATGTACAGTAGCTCCATAGTAAATCTAAAAACTTTTCTAGTTCTCTGCCCCCTCGGATACTGGGAAATTTTGTCATGTACATGTATATTTGATGAAGTACTATAAGAAGGTGGACTAGAGGATGGATATAGGTACGTGTATTTCATCGTTAGTGAACACATTAAGCAAAAAACTGGCTGAAGGAATAACACAACAGAATACCATGTGCATCTCATTGTTTACTTTAGTATTGGAATAGTTCATGCAATCATGCTCCAGATCACTTCAAAATCTTTTTCCTTCTCACATTTATGGTTGTGTTATCTTTTCTTTAAATTTTAAAAGCAGAAAGTCTGTCTCTCTATTAGCCAAGGTAACTAATATCATGCCATTGTACCAATAAACTTTTTATATCTTATGAAGCTTCCTGAATGTTCTCATTTGATTCTTGATTAAAAATGTATCTCTCTTTCCAGCAACACATTTATGTTATTGTGTTTCACTGGATGAGTCTTTAGATATTAACTGTACAGATGAAAAGAACATTGTGCACTGTCTACTGTAGTTTAGTGGACATGAAGAATTCCATGTGATGTAGTGGACATCCACTATTACATCATTATACAGCTTTGGCTTTCCAACCAGGGCGTCAAACTGCTATCCACTACAAACCATGTGGACATCCATGACAACTACTATATCAGGTCCATGATAGACAGCTGCATGGATGCATCCATTTCAATTGAAGAAATATGGATTTTCTTAAATCTGGGATGCATGTACAGTAATTTAATGCAGTGAAGGTTTGAATTTCGATTAGCTATCACATATCTTTATTAATTAAGCATATAGGAAGTTAAGAGGCAGAAAATGTAAAAGTTGTGTGGCTTTTCATCTGGTTAAACAGTATTAACATTTGCCCATGATCTCCTGTATTTTCAAGAATGTGCTGCCTTAATGATACAATGTTATGCCAAGAAGATTCCGACAGAGATTTATCTAAGGATGCAATTACTTTTCACAAGAAAAATGTTGCTAAATTTTAAGGAAGAATTTTAAGCATATCCACAATTATCACAAGGGTACATATGAAGGTGAAGATTTCTAACTGGCCAAATTAACTGGAAAGTTGTTACATCATGATTCCAATTAAATTATGATGAATCATCTGTTGTTTCAACAATATGTGCTTTATAAACAGATATTAACAACATGCATTGTTGAAAGTTGGTGGGAATTGGCAGAGACATTTAATATACTCCTTTCTCAGCAACATTTATCTATCTTGTGAAATGTATTTATATACTTATACATCTTCCCTTTCCTGGTTTTCCTGTTTTAAATCCTAAATACTTTCAGTCCTTCCTTTGGATTTGTCTCTCAAAAATATCAAAAAGTATCACATGCAGGTCTGGGGAACATAACATAGGTGAGATTGCCAAACAGAACTAAGCTCCAAGTCGTGTATTGATTTTTCCAGACAATCCCAGCATTGAATTCCATTCATAACAATAAATACATATGGGATTTATATAAATGTTTTATAGTAAGTATTTTCTACACCATTTTGAGGGCAAATAGAGTATAATTTTGCAATAAATATTCAAATTGTGAGGGAAATCATGAAATCACGCATCCAAGATGCAACCCGAGATCCATGTGTACTGAATATGGCTCGACATTCCCATAGATGTTAATAGCTGGGACTTCACTATTGAAACTGGCTTTGAATTTTTGTACAAGATGAGGGTGAAGTTAAATGAAATGAGGACTGTATCGTTATTGGTCCATGACTATGTTTACTGATAACATGACTGATACAGCCTGGTGGCAACGTAAGTGATGATGGAAACGTGTGGGGCCCAAGGTAGCAATTTTGAGGGAAATCATGAAATCATGCATCCAAGATGCAACCCTAGATCCATGTGTACTGAATATGGCTCGACATTCCCATAGATGTTAATAGCTGGAACTTCACTATTGAGACTGGCTTTGAATTTTTGTACAAGATGAGGGTGAAGTTAAATGAAATGAGGACTGTATCGTTATTGGTCCATGACTATGTTTACTGATAACATGACCGATACAGCCTGGTGGCAACGTAAGTGATGATGGAAACGTGTGGGGCCCAAGGTAGCAAAGAATGAAAGGGTTACTTTTCAACAATGATTTCATGGTCTTGAGTGATCGCAACATTAACTCATTAACCCCATGTGCCATGAGGTTGTATCCAACTTTTATGATCTGTAATGTCAGCGTCATTCATGATACAACAAAGCTGGCAGATATTAAAGAAAAGGAGAAAGATGTAGTTCTGCAATGATACCAAACAATGCAGACTTTCTACTTGAGTTAAAAAATACAATGGAAGAAAAAAAACAATTTTGTTTAGCCCAGATTTGAAAATTGTCAGTTCTGTAATCAAAGTTTGTGTCTGGTCTTAGATCTAAAGCAGAGTGGTCTGAACTGCATACAGACAGACAAACCTTTGCAAAAGGTGGGATAGGTTTTGGAGTAAAAAGGGGGCAGAACAAAAATCATGGAAATAATATGCAAAATTAACAACAAAAAAGCACAAAACACAAACAAAAGATGTCCAATTTGTATCCTTTTGTACATGCATGGGGAAACAGCCAAATCAAAAGCATGTCTTTTATACGCCTAAGCATCTGGCTAACTGAAATGACTCTTGGAAACAGATGTGTTTGGATATATTCAGAAGTAACCCCCAAAACGAGTTTCCAACTGCCATTTCAGGCAGGGTTACAATTTTAAGAAATTCAGTACTGTGTACATGTGTGTGCACGTACACACACACACACACACACACACACGTGATAACAAATAATGCATTTACTTTTGACACCAGACATGATTTTCACCAGTGAAATATAAGGAACACTGGATCTGTGAGTGCATGGGCAAAATACAACCCCATTACTTCTGTAGTGAAAACCCATATTTTTAAGAAATGTTCATTACATCACTGAATGTAATTTATAATTACCTAGATGTGGTTTACATTCATTCCATGATGTATCCTCACAGAACTTTGGTGGCAATAAAGGAATAGGTATTGAAATCAAGGCCAAGATATATTTGAAGGCAATGCTAAAGCTGGAAAGTTGGTCACAATGACCCAGTTTATGTGTCACAGCCCTTGATGCAACAACATTGCTAGATTGGTCTTAAAAGATGAATAGAAAGGGAAGATAGATAAACAGAAAGCCATACACAGAGTGATTCCAGTCGAAAAGAAGGAGTATAATGACATAGCTTTAAAGACCATTGTATTGGTGAAGTCATATGATCAAACAATTTACCTGGATGATCCACCATGTAGTTGTAATCATTCCTTTGCTCTTCATCTCTAAGAATCTTAAAGAAAACAAAAAGATATCAACACCATTAGTGTAATGGTATGACCAGTATGACCAGTCCTCATATTTTGCTCCTGTCTGGAATACTTCAAACATCTGGGACCCAAATGAAAGGCAGTTACATTCATTATTCATCTGGTGTTATAAATGTATAAATGGTTCCCACTTTTCTAAAGATAAATTTCCAGGTCATTTCCAGGGTTTTTCCATGATGAAATTAATTTTTTCAAGGTTCACATATGACCATTACTGAATGGAAATAAAAAAAAACATTTTAGATGACAAAACATGCATTTTCTAGATCTAAAATGTTTCTCTTTCAAGACTCTCCAAAGCATTTAAGTCAGAAAAGATGATCATGTACAAAACCACAAAATGTACCATACAAAACAAGTTTGATTATATTCGTATAAATTGGCATGTAAAGCCATTTCAATGTATAGAATATAAATTCTAACTTTATTTTGCTGACCTGCATTATGTTGCTAAGATGGAACAACATAATGAACATAAATTAGTTTTGCTTCCTTTCAAACCCCTTTAAATCTAAAGAATTCTATAGCAATATATATATATATATATATATATATATATATATATATATATATATATATATACACACACACACATCTTATAGAAAGTAAACATTTCCGATTACAGCATAAAAAAACCAATAAATGCAAATAATTTCAATAATTCTGAATTTATCTGTGCCATCAAGTAACAAACAAGACTTTTCAAACAACTTAATCTCCTTAAAATGATCTGGTTAAAAATCCATCATTTAAAAAACATTTTCAAAAAGGGTTGATTTAAATTTTGACAAAAGACCTTCAAAATTATATACTGTTGTATAAACAAGGACTGAATTTTCTGTAAAATCAACTTGTCTTCTTGGAATTCATTAAACCAGTCCCCAAACCTGTATTGATACAGGGGCTCATATCATTTTTTAATACATAATACAAGGAACGATAATTTCTCATTTCAGCTCTAAGATTCAACAATTTGGACTATAAATTTGGCTTAAAACGAATAGCAGTCCATTTTCTAATCCGGGTTTCCTCCGAATATTCCCACAACATTTTTCCTATTTGGACATTTAGTTGGGGTGTGGAGTCATTGCAACTGCATAGAGAAAATTTGGAATTTTCCACCACCGTGCGGTAGCAACATATGGTAGTTGCTTACCAGTGGGCCTAGAAAATTTAAACTTATTTTATATCGACTTATACCTGCATGAAATCAATAGGAAAATGATTTCATTATCTCTTTAATCCCCTGACAGACTAGACGAAACTACAGTATATATGAAACCTGACCCGTTACTCGCCATTTGCATTACTAGTCACATAACTTCACAATTCTCTAACGACGACATCAGAAGTCCAATAGTCACGTGATATCAACAAAAACTCCTTTTAAATGTTATTGTACAGAAATTCATTTATATTTAATGAAAGTCAGATACTTTTAGTAAAAACCAGCAATTGCGCCAGTCTGATTTATCAAGCAGAAAGCACATGTCAATGTGGCAGTCACGTGATAAAACTCCAGAAGTTGTTCTCGGAATATATAAATATGGAAAATGTTGTGTTCTTTCGAAAAAATTTTACAACCAGTATACCATTTATTTTTTTCTTTCTCTACAACATTTGAAAATGTGGGTTGTAAGATTTGTGTACTCATGCGACTAGCAAAGCAAATTGCGAGTGCCAGGTCATATTTTAAGGAAGAATTTTAAGCATATCCACATGATAGTCTTATAAAATAATGCATATTAACCTCAATTGTCATATTAAAATAATGTGTATACGCCATGATAGTTTTATTAATATAGTGGATAAAAACCTCAATAGTCTTATAAAATAATGTGTATACGCCATGATAGTTTTATTAATATAGTGGATAAAAACCTCAATTATCTTATAAAATAATGTGTATACGCCATGATAGTTTTATTAATATAGTGGATAAAAACCTCAATAGTCTTATAAAATAATGTGTATACACCATGATAGTTTTATTAATATAGTGGATAAAAACCTCAATAGACTTATAAAATAATGTGTATACACCATGATAGTTTTATTAATATAGTGGATAAAAACCTCAATAGTCGTATAAAATAATGTGTATACACCATGATAAGTAATGCATGTAAACCTTGATTGTCTTTTTCTTTGATTGCTTGGCTTAATAACCTCATTCAATTTCACATGTTGTGTAGCATTTTTTGCTTTGTGTCTCAATCGGAATTACATGACCTGTTAATTTACTGTGTCATGTTTACGTTAAAACTGTATGAAGTACCACATTATTGTGGAACACTAATGCTTCCACAGTTGTGTAATATTCAATATAAACTTTTTCTTCATTTATTAATTTCTGTTTTTACGGTTGAACTGAAGTATATTTATAACCCCAGCAGTATTAATATTTTGATCAGTGACCAGGAAACAAAATAATAAGTTAATGTATGTAGGACCTTTCTCCTTTGTTTTACTTCTCATTATAAATCCGAGTATTAGATATTTCTTTATGGCAATGCATTGTTTCTGCATATTTTATTTTAATCAGTGTCAGCTAAAGCTTTGATGTGCATACGTACAACAGGAATATAAGACTATCAAGGTTTTATTTAAGAAGACTATTGAAGTTTATATGCATTATTTTATAAGTCTATTGAGGTTTTTATCCAATATATTAATAAGACTATTGAGGTTTATATGCATTATTTAATAAGACTATTGAGGTTTAAATGCAATATTTAACAAGACTATCATGGTGTATACACATTATTTAATAAGACTATTGAGGTTTTTATCCAATATATTAATAAGACTATTGAGGTTTATATGCATTATTTAATAAGACTATTGAGGTTTAAATGCAATATTTAACAAGACTATCATGGTGTATACACATTATTTAGGTGTATATGCATTATTTAAGAAGTCTTTCAAGGTTTATACTCATTATTGAATTCTTTAATAAGACTAGTAAACAATATAGTTACAATTAATACGACATTACACAGCTATAGTGCCATGATCGTGATCAGACTGACTGGAAAAATTCTCTTTTGTTCTCATGTACTTGAAAATTGTAAAAAAAAGTGTTATATACACCAAAATTTGGTATAAAAGACCCCATCCTGAAAATAAGAAAGAATAAAGGTATAGAAAGTGTGTGTTTATACACCACAAGACTTACCTCGTATGCATTCGCTATTTTTTGAAACATCTGAGCAGCATCTTCTTTCTCCTTCTGTAACAAATCAAAGTAAAGAACAATGAAAGCTTGCAC